>CM044553.2:18645396-18872896 GCA_024416835.2 Perccottus glenii
GTTTGTGAGTGTGTGCGTCTGTGAGTGTGAGAGACGCACACACTCACAAACTCTCACACTCAAAAATGCACACACTCACAGACACACACAGACTCACAAACTCTCACACACAGACACCCACACACACACCCATCCACACCCATGTTTACTTGAACTTATTCATTAAATTATTACCATCAATGTAGTAAGTACACCACATTTAAACACAGCTTAGGATGACCAAGTGCTATAAAGAACTTTAAAATTAAATTAAAAAGTATGACGCACACAAATATATTTGTCCACATAACCGATGGGACAAATGGGACAAAGCACAGAATATATACATGACAGCAGATCAGTGTTAATTTTGACAGCAAATTTTAATTTCATTTTAGTCATAGTCTTCTTACTAAAATGATATTTAGTTTTAATAATGTTTTTGCCATGCTAGGTTGCTTTTGCATATCTTGCAATTAACAAATGCTCAGACACCTTGGATGACTTGGGTCGTACTGATTTCTCAGCCTCCGCCATGTGTTTCTGTACTACGTTACGGGTCACTTTGATGGTCTTTCCTCGACCTCTGCTCTGCTTTGCTTTTTTCTGGTTTGCGCTCCACTGCCCTTTTTTTATACTCAAACATCTCTGTGTCTTATTAAGTGGTGTAATAATCGTGCGACACAACAAATCAATAACAAAATTTGTTGCCAACTCATTTAATAGTTGAATTTTGTTGATTTTCTCAGTTCGTTGTTGCAGTCCTACTATTAATACAATCAAGCAGCAAGACTTGTTCTTGGTTGCTTGAATCAGAACAAGCAGGGAGCAGATGTACTCAACGCTGTCCTGGCTTAATTTAAATCAAAGAATACAAGTCACATTGGGCACCTTGTTATATAATACACTAACCCTAAAAATGCCTGCTTTTATATTAAATCAAATTGTTTTGTGATTCTGTGCATAACACCAGAATGGCAACTAATGGTCATCTCATGCTGTCATCTAATCATTTAAAAACAATCTAAAGCGTCATGTGTTAGATGGGTTTTGATATGTAAATGTGCGATTGTATAAAATATGGACTGATATTCTTATTTTCAATGAAGTGTGAAATTGTCCTTGTAATGATTGATAATGATTTTATATGATATTTTATGTGCATGGTTGAAATGAACAGTGTCTTTTAATGACAACAGGCCCAGGGAGATTAGCTGATTGCACAGCTTTCAGCTAATGGGATCCATTTAAATAAACAAATAAACAAATAAACAATCACTGTGTTATGTTATACAACTGCCCTTCAATTTTTTTATTTCATTTTTGTTTCAGTGCTTCAATTTTAGCCAATGTCAACAAGCAGATATAGAGTGAATAGAGAGCAGCTTTCTGTCACATTTTTGAGACACTTCCTGTGGCAGAGATGTCTATCTTTGTATAACACAATATATGATCAGGTTCATGTTTAAAAAACTAGTGACCCACAAATTCTAAAAAAACTTTCTTTCAGTCTTTCAAGTCTCTTCTTCCTAACGTTTTCAGTTTTATAATATAGTAGGTAAACATGCTCTATGCACTAACTATATCAAAGTTCAAATGGACTCAAATATATGAAGAAAACCAGATTCTAGATTCCACGGTTCCACTATTATGTTGAGACCCATATCAGGTTGTCATATTACAAAAAAACATTACATTAATGCAATACAAGCAGTTCTATCAGCACCATCAGCTCAATCAATAATGCAATTATATCCTTAAACATGCTTCAGTCCTTCATTAATAGGACTATATCATTTTTATCAATACAAGACCAATACAGTATTGTGAAGAAACGTCAGTGTGCTAAATGTAAACTGTTCAGTTGTGGGTTTGTCTAGTATTCATTTGCATTGGCTGGGTGTTGTGTATACTCCTGTACAGTACTGATGTGTACTAGCATCAGTGTTGTTGCTGTAAACACAAACTGCCTCCTGGGGATCTGCCGTAAGGTATTCCCAAGCACAAGACAAGAGAAAGCAACAGCAGCTGGTCTTATGTAACGTGACGCTTTTGAGTTTTCAGCACATTATTCCTTTGGTCAGGAGAGTGACATATGTGGTTGCGAGTGCTTATATTCCACCAACGAGCCAGAGGACACTTATTTCCTTAATGGCTGCTTGTGCCGCTCTAATGCTTCCACGTGATTGATTGTGTGTGCGTGCGTTTCAGTATCGAGTTTGTTAATAACGAGTTGGGCTTCAGTGCAGGCAGTCAAGTGTCCTCTTGGCAGATTTAATGCACAAATGATCACTCACTGGAGGGATGGACTGGTGGAGGCTGGCTAACATGGAAGTATGGCAAAGGTGTCAAGTGCAACCAAGGCAAGAGCATAGAGAAGGAAAGGTGACGGAAGACAGAAAGAAAAGTGGGGTGTACACAAAAAGGGGGAGGGGGAGTGGAAAGGAGGTTTGCGTGTGATTGCCCTGAAAGTTCAAAAGTTTGCTGCAGGAAAAGTGGAAGTGAAAACAAAAAAGACATTTTAAAGTTTTGCATTTTGATGTGACAGCAGAATTGAATAACAATTTGTACTGGTGAGCCAAGGAACAAGAGAGAATAGGCTAGAATACATTAGGGCAGAAATAGACAGGTTGTCATAATCTATTCAGGCCCCCACACTGTTGAGAATCCTAAATATAATCCACTTCACTCATATACATCTGAGACCACTTGTTTCACAGACTGTTAATGTATGTGTGATTTAGGATGATTCAGGCCGGTTCTATATCAAGAGCATTTAGGTGGGCTTTTATGTATTGTGTTCATACCGCTGTAGTCTCTTATCCACCTAACTTGGCCCCCATTTTAGTTTTTTAGTTTTTACTGTTGTCACGTGGATTGACAAAAAAAATTGAAAAACAATTAGATGACTCCTTGATTTCCAGACGGAAAGGGGTCACAAGCCAGTGTACATTTGTGCTAATCCCAAGCCCAGATAAATGGAGAGCATTGTGTCAGGAAGGTCATCCAGCATAAAACCTATGGCAGACTAAATATGCACTAGACGATGTCCATGTAATAACCACACAGGCTTGCACAGGGGCTTTAGGTATCTTCTCTCTCTCTTTGCATTTTCGTTCAAAGACTAAGTAATTTATTAGCAGTACACATGCACATACATACAAACACAGAGAATGTTTCTTCTCCACAGTGCTATTCAAAAACAAAAACGTGTTGTCTGAGCCAAAAAGAGTGCAATGCAAAAATACTTGAGGTGAGAGGGGGTGGGTGCCAGAGATGATAATGGACATGAAGACGAGGTAGACAAGAGATATAATAGTCTCAGTACAGACGGTGATTTTATCTAAAAACAGTCTCAATGTGTAGTATTTTGCAGCTCTTTTGCAAAAATGTATCTTAGAAAGACCAATGGAGACCTTATTCAAGGTGTTTTCACCTCGATTTATCACGCTGCAGTTTGGCCCTGTGCCATTGTTCTGGATGCACATGAAACACAGTGATCCCATCCAAATGAGTTTCCTGGCAGCGCCAAACAGCTCAGGTGCCTCTGCGACTCCAACCTACAAGGATCCAAACCTGTCTCCCACTCACACAAAACGGAAAAACCAGGCACAACACACAACATAATTCTATACAGATGCTATTGTTAAGAGCCTTATACAGAAAGCACATTTCTAGATCTCTTTTGCCCCATTTTATCGTGCCCTATTTGACTTTCTTCTTCCTGTACACTCACTTGATTTTATTTCCTTTCTGTTCTCTGCCTCTGTTCCTCCCCACGTCCCCCTCTGCATCTTCCCCCGGTTTTCTCTAGTGGCTTTCTGTTGGAAGCTGTGGGCTTTGATGCTTTTATAAATAGCTTAAGTGTTCCTCTGAGAGTACCTCCAAATGGGATGGATGGATGGATAGATAGGTGGGCTGGGGGAGTGGGGATGGGCTCGGTGTGTGGGTGTGATGGGTGAGCATTGGAAAGCAGAAGAAAGAGAAAAAAAAGTGACAAAAGAAAATTGCTACAGGTTGAGTAAAAGCGATTGTTCACATTTAAAGATAACATAGTAGTTGTATTTTTCTTTGTCTTCACTAGTACAGCTCTATGTCAAACCACATAACCTTGGGCTGAATTTAAATTTATGAATATATCTTGCGGTAATGTTTGAGTGTTCTGTGGTCTTGTCAGAATAATTGGTCAAAAGGTCAGGGAGACGGCAGCAGTTTTCAGCTTCTTCAGTAATATTACTAATAGGGCTGTTTCGAATGCCATTTTTTGAGCTTCGAAGCTTAGGTGGCAATCAATATTGAATATTCGAAGCTTCGGTGGGTGGGGCTAAATATATAATAATAGTGTCGGTTTGCATTTGTATCATCTTTCACGACTTCACGTTTCACTCTTCGGCATCGTAAATGTGTTGTGGCAGACCCAGTGTAGTGCAGTGTTGCATTTGGTGCAATATGATCAGATGGCAGACATTCTTTAAATATTAATAAACATTTAATAATCTTTTAAATAGAACAGCTTCCGGTACGCATTACACGGGCAGGTTTATGCTCCGAAAACGGACAGTGCATAAGTGATACAAAACAAACACGTATTTGCAATTAGCCTATTTATCATAGCAAATTAAGCGCATAAAAGCAGTTTTTTTTTTTTTTTTTGCCGCGTGCTACTTACAGAACTCAGGTGACTTTTTCAAACTTGTGGTGCTGTTGTGGTAGGCCAGTTTCAAATCATATTTGACACACTGCCTTTGTCTTGTCATCCTCACTTAATTTAAAGTGCTCCCAAACAGCTGAGGTCTTGGGCATTTTGTACCTATTCAGTATGAGATGAAATAAACCACTCCATTCGCCAACGGGCGGTTCAAGCTTGAGTGAGAATAAGTCCGCGACGGAAGTCACATGTTGAAAAAAAAAAAAGAATATTCGAATCTCAAAACTGAAAATTGAATGCCACCCCACAGAACGAATATTCGAATATTCGATTATTCTAGTACAGCCCTAATTACTAATGGCATGTCCTGAGAATTGTTCAGCTCTAGTTTGAACACCTGTGGAAACTTTCACTGCTGTCTGATTTGATTCATAATGCCTTGAACACATGACCAGTCCAGTGATGATCACTCATTGAAAATGGGTTAGTGTGGTGAAGCCAAGGATTATTTAACATTAGACAACTCTAAAGTTTTAAACCACAATTAATTTAATTTCTAATGTAGTGTGTAGTTAGTAGACTGTATAGAGCTGTAAGGAACTGAGATGAAGGAAGTGCACAAGTGATCAGAGTTGAGCCTAATAGCTGCTAAAGATTAAAAATATATATTCATAAGATATCTTAGGCCTTTTAGAGCATTATTAGATTGAAAACTTCTCAATAAAAGATATCTGAGTGATAAAGATGCAGAAGCAATATGTTTGTTAGATGTACTTACATAGCTTGCAAAGCATTGACGTTTATATTATGCAATGGCACAGTCTCGTCCTTATGTGACAGTGCTGGATGGCGCAACTCTGATAGTGAGCTTGGCTGAGCTTATTGATAGAGCCAAAAATATTGCAGCATTTTAGTGCATTGATTTTTCCTTAGCTCCCTTGATGCTTTAGCAGACACAACAAACAACCCATGGCATGCATACAATGAATCACAAGTTTATGCTGGGAAAGCTCCGTTATTATATGTGTAGGTTTATCGATATGAGTTTTTTAAGATACTTCTTTGAAAGCAGCACTTTCAAAGAACAGCAGAAATTGTGAAGTAAACTAGTCCACATTTTCTGGACGCTGTTAGTGGTTGTTTACTTGCAGTATTTTATCAACTGTTTCTAGTGTTTTTTTATTACTCTTAACACCAGTGAGTTTCCACCCATACTTCCTCTTCTCAGATGAACGTTGTTAAAAAGCTGCTAAATGTGTTAAAGTCTGCTCACACGCCTAAGTGCCCTACTTGCAAAAGATAGAGTAACATAACAACATGCTAATAATAACATGATCAGTTAGTGCCTTAGAGTCCATCTGGGCTTCCACAGGTGAGTCGGTCTCTTTTCGCTCTGATCCACTTTCACACTTCTAAAGACACTGTGTGCTTTCTGTAACAGATTGACAGACAATCTCCTTCAGGGCTTTGTTGTCCTTGCTGACATTTGCGGCAATAGTACACCCGTTGCCGGGGCGACACCTCAAAGACATATCAGGGCAGATCAGACGGCCAGTGTGGGTCAAGCTTGTTTGACATCACCGCCTAGACACACAGAGAAATGGACACTGTGTTATCAGTGTCTACAATTAACTTCTTTACTTGTCAAAACAATATGTCACATAACCCTCAACCTAAAGGACGTAACTCCGCTGACATTCTGTTGTTAAAATAGAATGCCAACCACTTCCTGTGTCAGAATACTGAAATTACTTAAATTTGCCTATACTTTACTACTTATAATAATTATATAATTATAATTATTATAATACTTATAATTTAACCAGTATTAACGTCAGTAGTCTCAGTTATATTAGTGTGTTTTACTAGAGATAGGTTTTGGAAGCAATTGTTTTTACTTATCATGGTCTCAAAATTCTGTTTTTTTAGCAAATGAAAATGATTATTGTCATTGTATTCAAAAACTATCTTCAAATGCAATCTATAAAACTGCTCAGGTCATAAGTCATTAGTTTCAGAAGGAGGGATCTTGAAGGTATAGTCATTTGTGTGAGACCATAATCTGGACTCCCTCAAAGTCTTTGTTGTTGTTTGGGGCATGGGGCCTGCATTGATCCTGGATTCATGTGACCTTCCTGCATCCATTTGGAGTAAAAAAAAAACCATTTTGATAAAAATGGCTTCCTTCACACCCTTCTCAAAACATCTCTCTTACTCAGAGTAATGTGGTCTATGTTGTTAAGTTCAGTGAAGAGTGCAGTGACAGTTTATCGCTTAACAGCACAGAAGAGCCAATCCAGTTGGAGTCCTCAAAAGAGAAAGGGAATTCCTTTGAGTATAGCAATGTTAGATAGTTTAAGAGGGTTGTGAAGGAAGCCATTTTTTATGGAAAAGTTTTGAAGTTTTGATACCTAAAACAAAACAGTTTTATGCTGAATAGAACAGTGATGCTAACGACTCACATGAGCTTAAGAACTCTCCCATCAAGAGTCACACTGTCCTTTCAAGGTAACAACCAGTTACCAATCTGATCCAATCAGAGTAAGTTTTAGGTCCAACCCCTCCCTCAGCTCTCCTATCAGTTTAACTCAGAATTAAAAAAGTCTCTTGGAATAAGAGACAAAACGTGTTCACCTTACAAAGTAAGTCCAGATGCCTTTACTTTAACCTTTTCTTCATAGGTGATGAAGTCTTGCAGTCTTGTAATAAATATTAATATATAAAATATATATATATATATTTAAAAAAATGCACATTCAGTTATACGGTGTAAATGTGTCACTCTCATAGAGTACTATTAACTGTATCAATAGCAGTCTCTCACCAACACAAGTAGGGCCATGATCATAATTCAGCAGGCACCAGGTTACAACACCTCATATCGACCCTATTGAAAAAAAAATGCAATAGTCTAATCTAAAATTGTGTTATTCCTGTTAAGTCAAGTATGTTTTTAGAGGCACTTTATGAACTTAACATGACCAGTTGCACATCTGGCAAAATGTGTCTTGATGATGGTACAATCTAAAATGTGATTCACAGTGCGTAGGTGTGATGGCCCACCTGGATTACTAACCACTGTACACAGAAGCTGCTCATCCGCAGCTGTAGGTTTGGAAGAGTACTTTGAAAACGGCTGTGTTCTCTGACTAGTGTGTCCCAAAGCTACAAGCACCATTTGAAAACGATGATATAATTCTTTTCATTTCATAACCAATCCTTGCTTCTCCCATAATATACAGTGGGGATCGAAAGTTTGGGCACCCAGGTAAAATTTTTTATTAATGTGCATGAAGACGCCAAGAAAAGATGGAAAAATCTCCAAAAGTCATCAAATGACAGATTAGACATTCTTATAATAAGTCAAGAAAAGGTTAGATTTTATTTCCATCATTTACACTTTCAAAATAACAGAAAACAAAAGAATGGTGTCTGCAAAAGTTTGGGAGAGTTAATACCTTGTACTGCCCCCTTTGGCAAGTATCACAGCTTGTAAACGCTTTCAATTCTTGTTTGAGGTATCTTTGCCCATTCTTCCTTACAAAAGTCTTCCAGTTCATTGAGATTTCAGGGCTGTCTGTCATGCACTGCTCTTTTAAGGTCTATCCATAGATTTTCATTTATGTTGAGGTCAGGAGATTGTGAAGGCCATGGCAAAACCTTTAGTTTATGCCTCTTGATGTAATCCACCGTGGATTTTGAGGTGTGTTTAGGATCATTATCCATTTGTAGAAGCCATCCTCTATTTAACTTCAACTTTTTCACAGATGGCATCAAGTTAGCATCCAACATTTACTGAAATTTTATTGAATCCATTTTTCCTTCTACTCGTGAAATGTTCCATGTGCCATTGGCTGCAATACAACCTCAAAACATGATCGATCCACCCCCATGCTTAACAGTTGGACAGAGGTTCTGTGCCCTTTCTTCTCCAAACATACTTTTGCTCATTCCGGCCAAAAAGTTCTATTTTAACCTCATCGGTCCACAGAACTTGTTTCCAAAATGCATCAGACTTGTCTATATGTTCATTTGCAAACTTCAAAATCGCAAATCTTTGTGTTGAGGACGTAGAAGAGGTTTTCTTCTGATGACTCTTCCATGAAGTCCATATTTGTACAAGTATCTCTTTATAGTGGAACAGTGTACCACAACTCCAGTGTCTGCCAGATCTTTCTGGAGGGATCGTGCAGTCAAACGGGGGTTTTGACTTACTTTTCTCACAATCCTGCGAGCCGTTCTGTCTGATATTTTTCTTGGTCTTCCAGATCTTGCTTTAACTTCCACTGTTCCTGATGACTGCCATTTCTTAATTACATTCTGAACAGAGGATATTGGCATCTAAAAATGCTTTTTATAGCCTTCTCCTGCTTTGTGAGCGTCAACTATTTTCAGTTTCAGTTTTCTAGACAACTGCTTAGAAGAACCCATGGTGCTGATTGTTGTAGCAAGGTCAGATGAGTCTGGGCATTTAAAACCTTTGAGATTGACATCACCTGGTCTATCCAGACGATGATTGAGAACAATCCATGACACTGTCAGGTCCTAGCTTGCCAAATAATTTTTTGTTTTCTGTTATTTTGAAAGTGTAAATGATGGAAATAAAATCTAACTTTTTTTGACTTATTATAAGGATGTCTAATCTGTCATTTGATGCCTTTTGGAGATTTTTTCCATCTTTACTTGGCGTCTTTGTGCAAAATTTTTTACCTGGGGTGCCCAAACTTTTGATCCCCACTGTATGTGTTTTCAGAGCACTTTTAATGAGCGTTGTGGCCGGTAACGCAGCTTATTTCCAGTAAACGTATATCAATAAGTGCTTATGGTTTGGTTTCCGGTGCCTGTGTATCTATATGCTCATCACAAAGTAGGTCTGTGTGTGTTTTCAGATACAGACCAGTAAACTATGTCACTGTGGCTCCTGAGCTACTTTAACCCAGTCGGTAACCTAGCAACAACAACACCAGACGACTTAAGTTCAGCCATCCCAGAAAATGTGGCTTTCGCCCGTCTTCATTGTGTAGCAACATAAATCACCAAAATCTATTTTTAGGTCAGTCATGCAAACATGAATTAGAGCTATCCACAAAGAACAGAAATTGTATTTGGGGGTTTGGGCTATGGTGGTTGCTAATTAAAATTTTAATGATTTTAAATTATTTAAAAATGTTAGGATAGTCACTGATGCAATTGTTGAATATTGATTTAATAATGGTCAAATCAAGTCGAACATTAGTGTGAGTGTAATGAAATAGGTGCAAGAATCTTTAATAAGCTTTATGCATCATTTTTTAACATACAGTATGTTTTTGGCCTTTTTGCTTATATTTAACAGAGGCCTAGACAGGAATCAAGGGAAAGTGAGATGACCAGGGGTACCGTCGGTTATGCAGTACTCAGTATGTGTCCAACCGTTATTTACTGATTATTTTGGAAGTCTCATCAACACATTAGAGTGTGTTCTCTGTTTTCCACTCTTTGTCCCTTGTCCTCTTTACAGCGCTTCAATCTCCTTCAGTAAATTCCATCAAACCAGCTGAAGCTCTTGTCATATTGTAGACTTCACCGACATTGTTTTCTCTCTGTCTGGACCAAAACAGCAGGTAGTCTTTGCGGAGGAGGAAGGAGCGCAAAAGGAGACAAATTGATCTATAATATGGAAGAAAAAGTGTGTGTATGTGGCTGGACATGGTCGGCGGTGTGGTTAAGGTTATGTTGTGGAGGTTGGTAGCGCTGTACTTGTGCAATGAGAGGAAGCAGAGAACACTCAAACAGAAAGAGAGAAGATGGACTGTTAATGTGCCAGATCACAATATTCGCACATAAACTTTTGTTGTAGATATTACATTTATATTTATTCATTTAGCTGACGCTTTTATCCAAAGCGACTTACATTGTTCTAATGTAATTACCAGTGTTACAGTCACTGGGGGTAAGGTGGGTTAAGTGTCTTGCCCAAGGACACAACGACAGTATGAACTGTGGCTACTGCCGCCCCATATATATAAGAGATATTTATAAAAGATAGCCTTTGTCTATTTTAGCTTGAATAATAAGTAATATGTTAGCCTACAGTAAGATCATGGTCCAGACAGGTTCCTGTTTTTAAATTGGTGGTAAGCCTGAAACAGCAAAAAGTCTCCACATGCTAAAATGAGTACCACAAGCACATAAAATTAAATAATTATAATAATAAAGGACAAAGGCATGTCACTGTTGATAATGCAGCCCAAATACCAGGAGCCATAGCCATAGCAACAGAATGTTAGAGATATTACGGGTGTAATACCCACAGCTTCTGTTGTAAAGCAATGTCCCATAGATTCAGCAGACAAATATATGTAGAGACGGTAATAATGTATTATATGCTGATTTAAGAAAACATTTAGTCTACAATTTTGAATCATGTTCATCATTGACCATTGAATCAATGTATAATTATGTATTGTCAGACCCCTACAGAATATTTAGTTAAAGCTAGTGGCAGACGGGCAAAATGACAATTGCATTGATCAATTTTGTTAAGTTTTCCAAATGGAAATCAATTGGGTGTGAGTACTTCACACTGAAAATGTATTAAATTGTGTGTAATGCTCTGTCAAGTGAAAGACTAGACATTTAAAGAGTGTTGCAACAGTGTCTCAGTGATTTGTGTTGTCTTCTGGGTGATTAAGAACTCTAAAGCACATCAAGACCACTTTAGAAACAGATGAAAAATATGAAAGGACTCTTATAACCTGAAATGCTTTTCATAATAATTTGCAGTGGCAGATCTAAGAGCTGCAGCCTAAGAGTGCTCTTGTAAAAGTGCAATTGGCTGCTTTGCTTCATTTTGTTGTGTTGTTGTTTCCGCTCATTGCAAAGCAGAGGTCACACTTTTCCTGCCAAGTGAAATCCTCTGTGTGCTTCCTCATGAAAAGACACAGCAGAAACATAAAAAACAATGGATGTCAGAGGAGAAAAATGGAGAATAACAAAGGAATTATGGAAGGAAAGAGAGGAAGAAGAGGAGTGATATGGGTGTGCTGACTCACACTGACCCTTTTGTGTGCCTTACCAGCGGCATCATGGGTATTTATACATTGGCGTAGGCCGTGCAGCCCCCTTATATAAGCCATTACACTCACACAATGGGGGTGCCCAAGGTGAATGGCACTGATTATTGACTTTCTCCCTTTCTGCCATATGTTTTATAATCCTTTTAGTCGTGTTGTAGCTGTCGTTTCTGGCTTCTTCATCTTCACAGAGACAGTAGGAAGAGCTGGAAACAAGAGCAGTAGTCTGGCTCACCCAGATCTTCTTGTGCACTGTTTGAAGGGTGTGCCAGGTCTGCTCAGCAACAGGAGAGCATAGAGACTTCCACTGTCTCAGTCAGTCAGACTACTACCCAGAACACAGGTCGATGTGGAATCCAAACAACCACACATGTCTCTTTGTGGTTAGCATTAGGCTCTTTAAATCTCAGGTATTTGCAAGGTCACAGTTTTTATTACTGTGTATTGCTTTATATTCTTACAGGAGTACATTCTTACTGTGAGTCACAGTTGAATGTTGTGCCCTGATTTTTCTGACAACCAGCATATGCTACACAGGAGGCTAATCAGAATCTGGGGCTGTCAGACTCTCTGTGTGAGTCCCACAAGATGGTATCAAAGAGCTTTCAATGAAGAGTCTTGCTACTAATATAAAGCAGTGGAAATAACCAGTTGCTTCATAACATTTTAGCATCAGCTTAATCATAGTTATTGTTAGTGCCTTAGACAGTAGAAATGGGCTACCATTAACTCCTATAATTATCCACAGTGCCTGTACAGTGTGTTGTCTAATATTGTGGTGAACGTACACTGCAGCAGTATTAGCATTGTGAAAAGTAGTATAATTGTGATCACTAAATGAACATGTTTTGCTTTTTGTTAAAGGGTGACAAAGGGAGCTGTGTCTTTCAATGGCAGACAACACATTCAGATGACAGATTACACACGCCAGTTCAGACCAACTATATTGAATTATTAAGATGCAAATTCAGTCAGCATAGTATATGAAATTCATTATAACCAGATGGTCAATAATGTCTACTGTCTCTATAGCTACTGATTAGCTAAAGAGCTACAGCTACCGGCCAGTTAGTTGTGGCAGCATCAGAATCTGGGACATCACTGTACTGCATACATTTGCTTCACACATTCACACACCCAGACGCACATACTAGTAGCTCATTATAGCAGCTATCTGCAGACAGCATGTACGGTGTCCTGCCAGGGTTTCACATAAAGCACATACTGCAGTGGGATGAGGCAAACTTTCTTTATTTGACTAAAAAATTATGTATATCTATAATTCTACATTAACAAAGGAGCAACACTCTTGATGCTGTATTGATTTACAGAAAGACTGTACATCCATACTGACACCAATGTTATATAATGGTATCATGTGATGAGTTTATAAAGGTTTTTGCCACATGGACACTGCAGAGAGAAGCCTATAGAGATCTATAAGGAGAGAACCGTGAGTGCAAATGCAGTGACATGTGGTGGCTTGCCCATTTTTGTTTGTGGCTTTTGTGACTACATGCATGTTGAAACATGCACAGGCTTGTGCTTGAAAAATTTCGTGAATATTTACTGACTTCACAGTTACAACCGGTTTCAATTTATTTTATATTTCAGGTTGGGAATAACCCTTTAATATTCAGGGTTTTGTGCAGTGTACTGGCACATATTATATTTAACAACTCTCAGTGTTAAAGCTGAGTCTTTAGTGTCAGGCAAAAAATGCATTCTAAACAAAAACTGATGTCTTTACTAAAGAACACAATATCTTTTCAGATGTATAAATACACTGCACATACGTTTACAAAATATATAAAATATATTATTTAGCAGTGAGACAGTGAGACAGACAGGGAAAACTGACCAAGTGCTTGGAAGCTGCTGCTGAAAAATTATTCCCACTCATTTTAAACAATACATGCTTGAACCTTGCTTGCTGTTACACTTGGATTGTCCAGACTAAAATATTCTGGTTTTGGCTTAGTTTAATATTTTACAATAAACACCAGTCTGGACTATGGGCTCACTCTGGACAATCTGATGGCCTTATATATTTCCAGATTTGTATGGATTTTGGTGTTGAGAATTTCTTTGAGGTTTTGAATAAATGATTTCTGGTCTTATCCTTTAATGAGGGTTAGGGTGTTGTGGCAGCAAAGGGATTCAGGCAATCCGGGGACACTTCATGGCTCCTCGCCTGTGCAGTATTCAGATTGTGTGTGAGTGACAGGCCAGGTTCCAGCTGCGATGATGCAACACAATAAGAGGATGAGATGAACACAACTGAAATGCAAAAAAAGTTGAAGAAGTGAAATTGAGTGCATAATAACCGAAACGGTGAATGTGTGTGTTTTCATGGATATTTAATGTATGTAATAAATAATGGAGGCTTTTCTACCTAGTTGGCACTCAAAGCGCTTATATTTATAACTAGTGTTTCTCTTGGTTATGTTGGTCCAATAATTCATTGTGAATTATATTATTGTCACCTGTCTTTTTGAATTCCCAGTGCAATGAATCACTGTTTGCAGAAGTGTAAATGGAGATAATTACAGGCCTAAATGAGTGGAAAATTGGGGTCGCACATTATTGCTGGTACAGTGTTTTTGTCTTTTTTTACTGAAAGGTATCGTTTGTTTTGGCCCAAGGGTCATATTACTGGAAAATGTATCATTCTATTTTTGCACATGTTTTGGTTTGGGATTTGGCAATAGCAGTACTCTAAAAGAGCAGTTGCCTCCAAGCAATATGTGCAAACACACACACATCTTTCCATTTCAATCTCGGCCTCATCCTTCATGGATTGAATCTGCGATTTTGCTGCAGTTGAGTGGGAGGTTTAAGTGTGCGTGTGTGTGTGTGTGTGTGTGTGTGTGTGTGTGTGTGTGTGTGTGTGTGTGTGTGTGTGTGTGTGTGTGTGTGTGTGTGTGTGTGTGCGTATGCTGCGTGCGTGTGTGTGCGCGTGCGTGTGTGTGTGTGTGTGTGTGTGTGTGCGTGCACGCGTGTGTGTGTGTTTGTGTGTGCATGTGTGCGTGCACGCGTGTGTGTGTGTGCGTGTGCGTGTGTGTATCATATCATGGCAGTGAGTGGGTGGTGTGACCAAAGAGAGGATATGGCGTGGGAGTGAAGTACCATTGAGGTGCACATCACCCATTTGGGTTTATGTGCTAGTAATTATAACTCTTCTGTTTGATGTTAGCTTTATAGATGTGTATATAATAGTGCATTTGAAATGAAAACTGAAAGAAAATACCAAGAATATTAATTGAATGCCATGGTGGATGTTAAAATGGCTGTCAAAAAATGAAGGGCTGTGAGAGATACTAAGGTCTGACTTTTGGGATTATGATGAACAAATATTTTGTAACTCGTGAATGCTTGCAACAAGCAATACTATTATATTATTACAGTACAAGTGTTTTTTGAGATGTATACCTAATTGGAGCGAAGACATAATTGTTGAACATTGTTTTGACACAAACTATTTGTTTCTTTATTTATACACACTGTGAATATCTGTTGAAATGTGTGTCCTTTGGAGAATTTCTCTATTCTGCCATAGACACACAAGCACATATGTAAATCCACTGTGGCCCATAATCTTAAAGGATGCATACAGTATGTGTTTATTTTTAGCCTGCTGTGTTTGTCTTGCTTGTCAGTGAAGCTGACATTGATCGAGAGATATGAGGCGTGCACATGTTTGTGCATCACCACTTCTTACCAGCCTTGGAATTTCACATTATTCCTTTCATCTGTAATATTTTGATTTTACAGGGTTTCCTAAGGTGATTGTTTTGTATATTTTTAAAGAAAAGCATAACCTTGGATTATTTTCTCAGTTATGTTCATAGTAAACTACGTATTGATTATTGATGATTAATAAGTCATTTTGTGGTGCTTACTGTAAGATAAAAGAGGTTAGGTTTAGATCCTAGACATTTAAACTGCTCTGATGCAGTCTGACAATGAGTCGACAGTGACAACAAGAGTGCGTGGGTCTGAAGAAACAAGCACAGGATTGCTCTGTACATTTTAAAATGTTAAATGCTTTAATAGGTTCAGTGAGTTGATTTTAAAACTTTGGGGACAGCATGCAGATTGTTGTACATATCACACTATAACATTTAAATAGAACAAAGCTACCTACCTACATTTACCTACATCTAAAGAGTTAATGTGGAACCTGAGAGACAGGATAAGTTAAGGTTTTAGTGTCAGTAGGAACTCCTTGATAATATTTTACTTCAGTCAGACTTCAGTTTTGTCAAAATGTAAGTATAAGTAAAAAAAAATACTCTATAGTCTATATTATATTTTACATTTACATTTAGTCATTTAGCAGATGCTTTTATCCAAAGTGACTTACAAGCCTGGTTAACCCTTTCCTTGTTTTTTTCTGTTTGCAGTGTGTTGTTTCGTCGTGCACAAGCGTTGCCATGAGTTCGTCACGTTCTCCTGTCCAGGTGCGGATAAGGGACCTGCATCAGATGTAAGTAAAGGAATAATGTGAAACTGCATGCTGGCATTTGGAGTGAGTGTGAGCACTGACACGGATTTCTACGTCAGGATCATTGTTGCGCTTCAGCAGCCCTCAGATTTTCTCTGTGTCGGTTTTACATTTACACAATTAGACCACACTCTCAAATACAGAGTGGGTCAATTATATCTACTTATTTACTGTTTTTCAGAAGTGAGGTGGGTTCTATGAAGGACACATTAAGAGCCATACATGCAAACATATTTTAAAGCCACTATTTTTAGTCCATGGGTCAAAGACAATAAATTAGCTTTCTGGTTAAGTATAGATGAATACAAAAATGTAAAATTAACCATTGTGATAAATCCAAATAAAATAAAACTATGTATGACGTCTCAAATGTAGTTTCCTTCCTGCTTATTCTTAGTAGTTAATTAGGGGCTGCTTACAAGCTAAAATAAGATAAAGCTTGAAAATAGCTTGTTTAGGTGTTGCTGCTAGCTTCGCATGTGCTCTTGGTAAATAACAGCTCAACAAATGGAGTGACATTGTGTTTTGTAATTGTAACTATTTTTAATATAGTCTATATTATTTTCCATTTATTGTTATTTGTAGAGACACAGTTGCTAGACAGTTGAAATGAGCCACTAAAGTACTCCTACAATTTCAACTTTGAACTATAGTTATAATTAATGAAGTTGTGTTCTTTTGTTTTAACAACCAATCAATTAATAATGAAAAAAACAGAATGGTTACTGGTATGAATCTATAGAAGACAAGTGTGTCATGTAAATGATTGCAGCCTTAAACATTGAACCATAGAAGATACAGTATAACCTACTCACACATAGGCTACCAAACTTAATTTATATCCATTAATATTCCCGTTACACTCCTTTAAACGATTGTCAAATTGCCAAACTAATGTAAACCCAGGTGGAAGTATCATATTCTGTGTCGTTTCATGTAAATTTGAACTTCTAGTTAGCTTTAACAATCTGGTGGGCTCTCAAATAGAGGGGATTAATGTCTTTATCTTCATTTAGTTCACTGTTTAATATGCAAAACTATTCTCTTGTCAAGGCGACAATATTAATTATCCATCTCGTCTTAAGAGTGTATCTTAAGTGGACCAGTCATGTCTTTACCTCCTCCTTTGAGTGCCATTTCAGTGTGACAAGTACACTTAGTGAGGCAGCTGCCACTAGAAGAAACGCTGCTGTTTGTCCCCCTGTGTTTCCTGTTTGACACGTATGTCTCAGACTTCTTTCTTTTCGGTTCTGCAGTGCCACACATAGTTCCTTCCTCTTTAATAGCCTTTATTCATCACAGACAGTATATCTACAGGTTGGTAGATATAGTCTGCTAATATTATTACATTATATTCTTACATGTACAATATGGATAAATAATAAATGTTTGTTTGTTTATTTAATTTTATTAATTTATTTGTCTTATATAGCCTATAGCAGCATCAGTGTGTTAAACAGCATGCTGTAAGCTTATTTCACAATATTTAGCTGCTCTAAAGGGCATTTTCTAAAGGCTTACAAGCTACAAGTCACTGGATGCTTAGGACTATGTTATGTCAGACATGCACAGGGCACCAACCCAGACTACATGGTGAACCCAAGATTAGATTATTTTTACGATCTGTGCTTCCTCATTTAAGACAAGGTCACAAGATTAGAATACACATCACTAAATGCTGCAAAACCTATACTTTACTGCTTATATTCTTTATATGTTTTATCTCTGGGACTCCTTGTTGAACTCTTATTGACACCATCTTCTTTTCTAAGTATGGCAGTTCCTCCATGTTGGTCTCTCCCTACCTTTTGTTCTTCCGGATCTTACTCTATTTAAATGCCACTCCGCCCCGGGGGCACCTGCACTTAATTACGGGGCCTGAGCACCCCCGCCATGTCATTTCTTTAATGAGTTCATGGCCTTCCGACCTCGGCTCCTGCACAGTGGGAACGTGAGGCAGTTCTGCTCCAAACGCCTGCACATTTAAATATAGGAGACGCCATTCGAGGCTGTAGCCAGCTCTAAGGATTGCAGAGGTGAGGCGGAAAATAGGATTTCCCTTGAATTCCCACTGCGCATATTTGACACAAGGAAACATATGCGCACTTGCTACTTTAGAAATACAGTTTGCTAAAGCTGTCACCCAAGCACATCTGTATCAAATTAGCATTTTGAGAACCTATAACTTAATTTGGACAACACAATGTTCATGTTTGTCAGTGTTATTTTTCAGAATTTGACAGTCTATCCTCACTAGCATTCGGTTTGGATACTGTGCCTAATGATTCTCGGAGCATATGTGCTAGGAATATGCTCCTAGCTCATCTGCTCCAGCATTTTTGGCACTTGCCTATTGAGCACTTCTCTCGATGGGCTCTGCTGATCATGCTTGTCTTACATAAATGAGGAGATATGGCGTTAGATAAGAGTGTATATTACCCATGTCTGCAGCAGTCTCCTTTTCCCCCTGTGCTGGTCCCTCCTCACTGTGCTGTTGTCAGCTGTATAGGTTTAAAAGAAGAAGTCAATTATAGATCTGGGTTAATAGAATGGGTTCCCTGTGGGAGAGGTCGAGGGATGAGATCCTCTAATGAAACCTACATTTTGTGTCCGTACTCGCCTGTGCTTCAAAAGGAAGTGTGAGGTGTTAAAGTGGGATTTAAGTACACCTTCAAAGGGGCTTTGCAATAAAAGCTGCAAAATAGTTCTATGATTAAGTAAAATGAAGAGAAATGAACATAGTATAGTGTACTGCAAGGACCTTGATTTGACTTAAATTTATTTTTTAAAAAGGAACAGAATGGTAATTCCTTATATGCTAAAATGGTAAGCTAAAGTCAAGTTCCTCACCATCACTTGTGAAACAAAAACCTTTAACTCAACTGCTATACTACAACATTTACTTCTAAAAGTTCAGCATTTCCAATAGTATTGTTTGACTCTAGTGGCTGTTTAGGCTGGAGTTGGATTCTAAAGATGGACAAAGGGTGAAAAAAACTACCCTCATCTCCTTAAGTGCTTGTTAAAGGCCAGGTTTACTCAGATTAATAAACAAGCTTTATTCACTTGTTTAGTTTTACTGTACTTTCTTGACTTTGTGCTAGAGGCATGCTAAAGCTAGCTAGCGGACCGTATTAACATTCAGGAACATTTGATTACCAGTGAACTACAGGTAACTAGGCCACTGGGAATTTCATGTAAATCCACCTATTTTACATTTTGTGACATTTAACCATTTTCTTTTTAAATATTTTCCCTATATTTTATCAAAACACAGCTACACAGCTGTAGCATGGTGGTTTACAAATAAACATGAAATGAATCCGCTTTAGTGCCGTTAGCATCACAAGAAGCTAACTTGTTGCATACTTTTAGCTTTTTTCCCAAATATGGTCATCATTTCCAGCTCCATAAACTCAGTAATTCAAAGGTTTACATCAAGCTACCATATTTTTCATAGAAGCCACAGTCAATCATTTTGAGTGTATTTATATATTCACAGCAGCTAAGTGGCTAACAATAGATTCATTATAGTTATTCTAAACCACAATGATTAACTGGAGAAAGGCTTTTCTTCTTCAGTCTATCTTCTGTATCAGACACTGCCAATTTATATTCACCTTATCGTTTGCACTATTAAACATTATTTCAAAGTTACATTAAGGTAGAGACATCAAATCTATTTGGCGTGTGTTGATAGGATTTGATTATCAATTATAAAGCATCTGTAGCAGCTATTTGGGAAAACAGCTTTTTCCAAGGAGCTCATTAAGACGTTTGATTCATGCTCCTGTGAATTCAAAGAAGGAAAAACGCTTACTGTAATATTTTATCTGTGGGTGTATTTTACCTCTTTGGCAACACAGTGAGAGAAATAGTGTCTTCAGGAAATACAGATGGAAGTCATGTTGGCGGGTAATCATGTGAGGATTACATCTGCAAAGACATTACAGGATTTTTACTGTGAATAGAGTAGTTAATGTCTCTGCTTCCTACTTTAGTGAAAGACAAAGACATATATCAAGTTGTAACGTAATACAACTGACAACTGTCTCTGTTGCTCTTGATGATAACATAAGTGATGTTTTTTGAAGAACAATTGCATCCATATCTTCTGCAATCAGCAGGAATTTGTTTAAATAGTCTCTCTTGGAAAACACTTTTACATTCCCAGTGGGGGGCGTTACAATCCTCAGAGGGATAAACGGAGTGGAGTAATTTGTTTTTTTTATTGATCAGAGTAGCCCAACATTACAATATTACAACTCTTGTCCTGGAGAATGGCTCTGTTATTGGATTACAGAGAGTGGAAAGAAGCGCTGGATGAATTACCTTGTGAGGAATGACTAGTTCCACTGATATCATCTTCCAGCATCCTGTATTCAGTCTGTATTATGTTTTTACTCATATGTTGAAAAATAACTAATATAACACCGTCACTGCAACCTCAATTAGAGCAAACATTACGTTGCTGAACCTTTTTTTCACATAGTGTTGAAATCATGCCAGCTCTTGGTCTATAATGCTTTTTTTTTTAACATCTACTTGTGCAGTTGGCTTTGTTTTCTAAAAAAATGTATTGTGTTTTCCTCGGAATATATAATATCATAAGAACAAAACATATGCTTTTCCTTTCACTTCTTGCTTTCACTTTTATACTTATAAGGAATATCTGACGACCACAGAATGGTTCTGGAAAAAAAATTCTACTTTGGCTTAGGAGCTTTATCCTGTCAAGAGATAATAGACCTTAGACATAAACAAGGAAAAGTGTTATGACTATACTTTCTCTGCTATTGACTACAATTTCAGCCATCTGCCACGCTTGATGTCCCAACTAATAGTTTGCCAAACAGAGGAATCACCAAACAGCAAGTCTTGTAGCAGGAACTAATCTTCACCGTCCTGGCAATGGCAAACTTTCAGTTTACACAATAGCCACGCAGCATATGCTACAACAAGCACTCATTTTGGAGTGTAAGGAGACCCACTCAGCTCCATCTGCTTTTAGTTTGGAGGTCCCGGTTTTTAAAACAGATATGAAAGACTGAAACACAGGTGAAGTTGGCAAGAAATGATTGATTTTGAAGTTTTTTAACAAAGATAGAAGAATGTTAATTGTAGTGGTTGTACATGGCACACAGTTAGAGTGATTGACAGATGAATTGGAGCCACACCATGTATTTTAATTCTGATTTGAGTGATCAGCTGCCATTAGAAGTTCAAAAATTGCCTTTTATCAAACAGGAGGCGGCATGATGAACACTGCTTTCCCTGCCAAATTCTTTATTTTATTTTTTTCGTGCCCTATTATTTTTGATGTATTCTTTGAAATTTCCGTGCGGGTGTGCTTTTTAATCAGTTGCCGTATGTTGTTGTTCATTGTGGAGCCTGAGGAGCACAGTGTTCTCTTGTTATTTGAGAGGAATACTCAGAAGTAGTAGGTAGTCTTGTCCTTGAGAAAGCACACATTTTGTTTTGAACACACACACAAAACTTCCAGAATACACTGTAGGGAAGACTGGGCCGGAAAGTGTTTTTCAAAACAGGTGTCAAGGAGAAGATGGAGTAAAAGAAACATACTAATCAGCTTCAGCCTTTATGTACTTTTGTTTATTAATGTGCCATGATGTACCTAGCTTGGGTTAACAGACAAGTGTTGATTACATAATTAGCACTCATGTCTATGTGGAGTGCAGTGATGCAGGTCTGTGATCACTGAGCCATGGGTTCAGGTGTCACTCACATGCACCCACGCCCGCGACGCAAATAGTCTGCCTTCCTGCTCTAGTTATGCCTCGGTTATAGATGATCCTGAAAAGAGGAATTAGTACAAAACGTTAAATTACTATTAATTACTATTAACTATTGCACATCAACTCTTAAACGCCTAAACAACATTGATAATGTGTAATTGCTATTGACAATTACATGAGGGAGACTTGAACTTGGTAGAAATGCTAACTTTGCGAGATTAAATAACATGAACACATTGAAAGTTGAAAAAATGACTTTCTATCTTAAAAACACAGACCATCTTAAGACAGCACTGCCGTTTTGAGAATGTTAAAGCTAAGACCTTTGAAAAACCTTTGTGGACCCCTATTTATTTTGAAAAGCCCTGGACACTGTATGCCGCCATCTCATGTTGGTTTTCAGAGTAAAACACTATGGTGACCCTGAAAAACGATTATTTTACAAATCAATCAAACAAAGACTTATTAGAATGTACTGTTGTAATTTCTAAAATGTGTTTGTGGAGATTCTTTTATTTAGCTTAACACTCTCAAAATGAAAAATAAATTAGTTTGGTGAGTATAATGTATTTTGTGTTGTTCTTTTGTTTGCAGGACCCGAGAGCCAAGCACAAGTTCAAGATCCACACCTACTCGAGCCCGACGTTCTGCGACCACTGTGGCTCTCTGCTGTACGGCCTCATACACCAGGGCATGAGATGTGACCGTATGTACCCAGCCTGTCCACAAACACCTACACACAATATATTAGCACTAACACAGTTACACTAATGCTCCTCTTATTGTTGTCCAGACTGTATGATGAATATCCACAAGCGCTGCGTGGCCAATGTTCCAAGCCTGTGCGGTACAGACCATACCGAGAGGAGAGGACGCCTCCAAATCACTGCGGATATCAAGACTAATGTTCTCACTGTTACCAGTAAGTCTCTTTCAGAAACACAGTGCACATACTCACTGGCCCACTGTGTGTTGGAGTAGAACAGTTGTTTGTCTCCCTCTGCTGCTAGACCCACAGAGGTGACAGATTAGGATCAAAGAATGTTAGGCTATACTGTAATGGGAAGGTTAGGATATACTATACACTTGAGGAAGATCTGTATGGGATTGAAACGTTGTCAGTCAATAAATTGCAGTATTTGGAGTAAGTGTACGGCGTTACCTCCTTTTTCTGAAGGATATACTATACAACCACAAATTCACAAAAACTGAGTTGCAGTAAATATCAAAACCTAGAATGTAGCAGAGGCATCAGTGAAATCAATATAGATACTTAAGATAAAAGTTAAGTGCAAAATAAATTGGTAACTGTCCAGCTTTCATTTATTCTGACAAAATCAGGAAGTGTCCTTTTAAGCGTCAGTATTGTTTCTTCTAAACAATTTTCATTCCCATACAAAATGATAACACTTATGCAACTCTATCACAGCTCATGTTTACCATGTTTGACTGTGACACTACAATCAATTACAAAACTGCAGGGTTAAATACAGGTGTGGTGAAATGTTGACTTTGACTGCAAGACATACTCTCGCAAAAGTACACTTGCACACAGGAGAAATCTTACAAATATCTGAAGAACTAACCACAGATCTTCTCTTCGTGTAGGGACACACTCAATATGGACATCATGGCTCTGTGGGGCCAGACTATCATTTATAGGACTTCTCATTCTTATCTACATATATAATTTTAGCTTTTAGTTCCTAATAACATTGGCTGTATGTTTGGTGTTGCTCACTTTGACTTAAAAGTTGTAAATCTGAGAATAAAATTAAAATTCTAAGAAAAGTCAGAGTTCTTAGAATCAAGTTAGATTTCTGATTATTGTCTGTGTGGCTAGCCCAGTTTCTTGTATCATCCTCACTAGATCTTCAGCTGCACAACACAAACGTTCTGCTGAACAGAAACACGTTTTTTTTTTACTCTTCTTCTAATTCTGCCTAATCAAATTTTAACAGTGGCCCTCATCCTTTTGTGTAACAGCGTAATTTTCTTAAAACCTTCCTAAAACATTTACACGTGGTTTAGATGTCCTAGCTGCTTGTTGTTTGCGTAACGCACGCTTAAGTGTGTGTTTCTGGTGATGACCTGGAGAACCCAACATTTGTCTCTTCAGATTTAAAACATTAGTCAGTCACGCATTGCAGCTACATGGTAGCTTTTTCAGCACGTTTATTATATTTTATGCTTACCATGTTCACCATGCTTATGCCACCCATTTCCAGTACTCGTGTCAAACCTGTAGTGTTATGTTTGACAGAATTACGTGTGAGCTGCATAAATAAAAGAAGAGCAGCAGGGTTGACTGTAGCCTCTTTTGCTGTAATTCCTTTTTATCTCTAGATGGCATCAGAGGTCTGCTTAGTCAACCTTGTTATGTCTCTTGTCTTTCGAACACTATGGCCACCTCATTAGACTATCCTCATTGTTTTATTTACTTATTTTGTTTTGTGCTAAAAAAGAAATGTGCTCAAAAGGGACTGTCACAAAATGTTAACCATGTTACATAATTTTCCGGTCACCCTTAATTTATTATGGTTTTGTACTTCCCCATCCAGAAAGCTAAACCCTGTATTTTCTCATTTAGCCATGCAGTTTACAAGTCTTGCGTCCATGCACAGAAACTGCTTTGAACTAATCTCTGCTCATTTGCCTAACTTTCGGGCAGTGACACTACACACAATTAGAAAACTGCAGGGTTAAATGTATTTCAGGAAGCATTCAAAGTCTTGAGAGTTAAGCCCAGAATTGCTAGAAGATTACCTTTTAAGGCTTAATTTACAGAATCAGGATACAAAGATTTATATATTTGAATTAGAGAGAAGAGACAAGTGCCATTAATGATTTTTTAATGTCTGTACGCCTCTTATCTTTTTCATTTTGACTTCTTTCTTACGTTTTGGTTCCCACGCTTGTATACTTCTCATTAGCTGGGACTCACTGTGGGAAATGAGCGAGTAGACTTATCACACTCTCACAGCAGAAGAAAATGTACCGCACAGCATGTCAGAATGCAGCACGACTCCTCTAACCTACAAATATGATACCTTTAGCTGCATGTAATAGTAACTTCCTCTTTTTTGCCTAGTGGTTTACAGTCGGTAAGATGCAGGAAAATCTGCAGTACCTATTTTTTTCCGCAGGGGACAGTGTGTAGCCGTCTACAACTCTGTTACAGCAGGAGGAAGTGAGAAATGCAGCACAGAGAATGAACTGTAGAACCATTGGGAACGAATAGTGAAAGGTAGCAGGAGCTGGTAAAAATGCCCGCTACAATTAGTCATTCACAAAGCTGGGGAGCACGCTTACTGCTAATATACTGATCAATAGTATGTCACAACCTCCACATTAACTGGAGATCAGATGTTAGTGAAAAACAGCACCCATGGGCCTGTATGAGGAGGAGTCAGCAGTTTGTCCCAAGGACTAGGACTTTTAATGGCGACTCTTGGTGCTTTACTGTTGTCTTCAGTTTTCTCGCTGTGCTGTAAATTCTTTTTAATTGTTATGCTGACAGAGTTCAATGATACCGGTTTTAGTAGAACTATCCCTGCACTATATTTAACCAGTTCAAGTAGTCAGCTCCAGTTGTTTTATTTGATATAAAGCATTTAAAGATGGGCACTTAACATGCAAAGTGCCTGGTACTGTATTATACTTGTAATCCAAGCAGCCTTTGTGATATAGATATTGTGCAAGTTCATATTGCGATAATGATGTATCTGTGATAAATTATGCAGTACTAATTTGCGGGGGTTCTGATGTCTTTTTCTAGCTTGATTACGCAAATAAACAAGTTCACCTGGATAAAACTGACATTAACACAATCACAATAAGTCCTTTGTAAATGTGTGCTGCACCAGTTAAACTATTAAAATGTTTGTGTGATCTTTTACCTTAACTAACCTTTAACAACATTAAGTCACATTCAGTACTAGTAAAAGCAAAAAGTGACAACTCAGATAGAAAGTGCTTTTGATTTATTGGACACAATCATGTCTCTAACACACATTTTATTGATACCAAAAGATTGAGCCAAACATTTCATATAAAACCTGCTAATCATCTGATCATGAATGTGGAAAGCTACTACCGAATGCATTCTTAGATTAGATGCATTCAGGACTCATTGATCATGTTAACATAACAAATAATACATTGATAATTGCCCTAAACCCCACCCTATACTTTTTCGCTTTGTAACAGGTAGTGTGCTAGTCTCATGCAGTCATTTACTTTACATAAGAGTGGGCTCCGGAGAGCGTTTCACATGAGGAAGGCGCTGTGCTTACACCCACACTGAAGTGCCGCCGCCATAGTGTGCACATAGAGTATCCTGCTGTTACTGCACTCCTAATTTCACTTGGCCTCCCTGTAGACTTGAATATACTCGTTATCTGACTTATATACACATGTTCTGACCAGAGCCCATAGTACAATTAGCACATACTGCATGCACGCCAGAACTTTAATGCTTAAACAAAAAACATCACTTATACACAAAAACATATTTTTTCTCACACGTGTCCTGTGAGACTATTTGTCATGCTACTCTCTAGCTGCCGCTCAACCAGCATTTGATGGTCACTTTAACAGGCATCATCTAATATTTATTGACCTGCTCCACAGAGGGTTTACTGCTGGTCCTCAGGTCTGTGCTGTGGTTAACCTCTCAAAGCTTACCGTAGCATAGCCCTTTTAACAGCATGAAAAGCTCACTTCATCTGGGGGATTTCTCATACTGCAAGTACTCAAAACCGGTGGCGCAAAAAGGGGGTGCTGCGCTATATGGGGGCATGGATGGTATAAAAAAAAAAAAAAACAACCTTTTTTTCCTAAATGTAGCTTAGCTGCTGTTGTGCGTTTCTAAATCATTTCAGTATTTCTTCAATACTATATAACATTTTAGAGGCCTAACAGGCTACAGTAGGCGCCCTCATTAGATTCCATACATAGAATAAATGGAATATTGTGAGTGGGCGTGGCTGGCGGGGGTGCTGTAAGCGCGCTGAGCGAGCAGGTAATGTTACATACAGTTGTCACAGTACGCACACAATTGTCTTTGAAAGTTGGATAAAGCAAAATAGCTGTTGGGGCTAAAAAAAAATAAAGAAAGAGGGAAAAGGAGATGGCGTGTCAAGGTATGGGACAGCTGATAAACAAGTGGATGGTGAAAGGCAACATGTAGAATTTAAAGTGAGACCTCTGTGCTTGGGAATGTAGCAGCCAAATGGGGTTTAAATTAAGGCTATCTTAATATGCAAAACTGAGGTTACTGAGCTGAAAACTGGAAAATATAAGGCAGCATTCCATGTACAATAAATTGGAAAACAACACTGGACAGTTCATAGCGTCCCGAGGGGGATTCAAACCTGGGTTCCCCGTGTGAAAAGCCCATTTTAGCAATAATGACATGAGACTCATGTGTAATGATTTGGTATTTGGCTTGGTTTGTCAATTTGTTTTTCTTTGAAATATGTCAAAGAAGACAAAGTCTTTAGTGTTAAAAATGTATCTATCATTACATATTACATCTTACAAGCTTTGGCTCTTAATTTTAGAGTCTGCACAATAAAATAAATAATTACTTTAAATAATGTCACATAGTTTTACACTTTTCCAAACATCTTCTTTTATGGCTTCCTTCAGACCTGGCATTAAAGACCAGACACAGTGATCCAGATGTCTGTGAAGATGTAAATGAGTATACATTGCTTGCATTGAGAGACATCCTGCAGTATTTATCACGTCAGTGGAGCACCGGTGTCTGCACAATATATAGTAAATCATTTTAAATGGACAGTGAACAGTGGAGAAAAAGTTATACTGTGCCCTTTTTTTATTTTGTATCGGCATATAAAGTGGCTCAGCAGGACACATTTAAATACCAGAGGTGAAGAAAGCAAGGAAGGGGATCTTAGTGTAAGGAAAAAGACATCTGATGCTTTGAAAACTGGTCTGGCTGTTACAGAAAAGAACAAATTTGAGGTTGGTGAAATCTATGCATATTTATGTATACTATTGTATAGCTATAATACTATACTACAATGTTCTTATTGCACATTGTCAACTACTATTAGCTGGGACAAAGAAGAACATATTTTGCTATCTCAGCCTGTTTTTGCATTAAATAAAATTCAATAAACATAGCCCCATCAGTCAATTTACAGCCTAACCCAGCTGCATTACACTTTATTGTGTCACAGCAGCATTTAACACAGCGCACGTGTTAATGAATTATTCTTTTGTGTGTTCTTGAACGTTTGTCCCAGCGCGGCGCATAAGACGCAGCGGCACCACCCCAATCCTGCCTCTGGTAATTGGATGTGACCTCACAACTTGACCACCAACAATAATTGCACACATACGCACACCATTTACACACACTCTAAATGTAATCGCAGGGGATTTGACGCCACCGGAATACAATTACAGCCCAATAACGGACAGCCACAAAAGGAGGATTAGTGTTTTAACTGGCAACCCCTCATAGAGCTCCAGAGGTTAAGTGTGTGCATTGTTAGAAAGATTGACGGACAAGGTTGTTATTTATAGGGCCACACGTTTAGTACAAAAGGTAAAAGATAGAAAAATAGCTTTGAGGTATGGTACAATTCTTTTTGACATTTGACATTCTGTATACTTATTGTCCAAATGAGCAGAAAAAAGCATCCAGGATTAAAACGTTGAGCTAAACACACTGCAATTTATTGATTGTATGACACACAATTTATATTGGAACTAGAAAATTATATATTTTCTCAAACAAATTGAAAAGTTATATGCCTAGATCAAATCAGTTTGCCCGCTCTGTTATACTTTAAACAGAAACGGGAACACTTTCTGTCTTTTTGTTAATTGCTATGCTTTTAATGTGCAATTCTTCCGTTTCTCTTGTCCTCCAGTCAAAGAGGGCAGGAATCTTGTGCCCATGGACCCCAACGGACTCTCGGACCCCTATGTAAAGCTCAAACTGATCCCAGACCCGCGCAATGAGACCAAACAGAAGACCAAGACCGTCAAGTGCTGCCTCAACCCCACCTGGAACGAGACCTTTAAATTGTAAGCTCTTTTCACACCGTGTTTAGTGGATTTGTGCTTTGTTAATAATTAAACACTGCTTTTCTCCCCCTCCCCATCCTTTACCGGTTTTTCTCTGTTTCTTTCATCTCAACGGCCTGTGTTCTGTGTTCCTCTTCTTCCCTCTTTCTCGTTGCAGTGTTTTCAGAGTGTCACATTATGCCTGGTTTTATGAGCATGTGTAAACGCCTGCACTCAGATAAAACATCTGACTGCTTATATTAATAAAACCTTGCGTTTCCTGCTCTTGGCTCCATTTACGTACTTAATAGGCCACATACTTAATAGGTTTGTTTGAGGGAAGATGGAGATATGCATTTTTGAGCATCTAAGACAGGAAGCAGTGCAAATGATTTTATCTGTACATAAAATAAAGCATACTATTAAATTAAACCATTTCAAACCTGTGCTAATGAGGAATTAATGCCTATACACTCTAATACTAACCTTTACCTGAATTGTTTTAAACAATCAGATCTATAGTTATATTACACTGAAAGAGTAATCCCACCACTAAATAAGGCACTTTTTCCACTTCATTTTTGGGGGGATATCATTAAGCGCCAAAAATAGAAAGTTTGGAGTTAGTAGGGCTACTTAACATTTAAATTTGAAAATGCTGCTGAACAGTGGTGGCTGGTGGTGATAATTAGTGTGTGGGCTAATATATACAATCAGATTTGGGACATGAAGTTATAGCAACACTATGCTTTTACAAAAAAAGTGCCTAACATGGATAATGTTCACTCATAAATATCAAAATGATATCTTTATAGCTTACACTAAATACTGCAATGTTTTATTATATTTATTACAAGAAGGAATGGACACAGACATTTTTTGTGAAGCTTGTACTGGGAACTTTCTGATTATTTCATGCTAATGCTAAATGCAACAAATGTTCATGCGTTTTCAGCTCGGGAAAGTCGGAACATTCAAAATCATAAAAACAAGGAAGGGAAATGCTAAGACAAAATGATGTGCTAATGAAATGTGCTAATGTTATTTTTAACATGCTAAAAGCACGTTCTGGGCGCACGGAGAAGTGGCGGTACTGAGTACAGGTGCGTACCGGCCCACTTAAAGCACTGGATGAGGGCGGCTCATACGTGCAGTCATTCGTCTTTCACCATACTAATCGGCCGACGTTAACGTGCGATAAAATAATTGTTGGCGTTAATTCATTAATGCGTTAACGCGATAAAAACGCGTTAACTTGCCCAGCCCTAGTTATTTTCAAATGAGTTAATACAGTCAAAGTGGGCGGCAGTGGTTCAGTGGTAGAGCGGTCGTCCTTCAACCGGAAGGTAGGCGGTTCGAATCCCGCTCTCCCCACAGTTCATACTGTCGTTGTGTCCTTGGGCAAGACACTTAACCCCCACTTGCCTCCAGTGGTGTTCCAGCTGTGACACTGGTGAATGGAACCTTAATGTAAGTTGCTTTAAATGAAAGCGTCATCCATAAATGTAACACTGGTGAATGTAAGTCGCTTTGGATAAAAGCGTCTGCCAAATGACTAAATGTAAATGTAAATGTAAAGTAGCTAGCACTTATAAGCCTATTAGTAGCGGTTCAAAAAAGGTAGCCAATTAAAAACTTGAGTAAACATATATGCACATGAGTTAAAAATAATGGACGTAAATAAATAAATAATAAATTGTATAGTCTAAATAATGTGCATTTTTCAACTCAGAAAAACGTTTTCCCGATTTCATCGAGAACCACATGAATGCACCAATAGCCCCCCAGGCCCATTGATACCAGCCGCACCTGCTGCAGAATCTGTTCTAGTAAATTATTGTGTTGTGGTTCCTTTCAACAGAAGCAAAGACCTTTGAAAAAAATGACACACAGACCAGTGTTTGCTACCTTCTCTTCTTCTCTAAAAACATCAACATCTAAAAACACAATATGTATCCATGACGACCAGTTGTTATCCAAATTCAGCTTCATAACAACAGATGGGCATCCTCTAACAAGAGATATTGTTATTTTTATCTAGAGTACATAGCAATAGTGCCATCAAACCATTTATTTTGGAAATAATATAATTTTTATATTCTCAACGATAAGTAATTCTTTTCCTACACATATTAAATGGCTGAGCTGTGATCTCTGAAAATCTGCGCTAGAAATGATTTTAGATTAACTGTGCTTTTTTGTGTCACAGCCACCTGAAAGAGTACGACAAGGACCGGCGTCTGTCCGTGGAGGTGTGGGACTGGGACCTGACGAGCCGCAACGACTTTATGGGATCGCTTTCCTTTGGCATCTCAGAGCTCCACAAACAGGGAGTGGACGGATGGTGAGCTAAAAACAGACCATGTTAAGAAGAGGGTTATACAATGTGAAACAGAAAAAAAATACATTGCAAAAAGTTTCAGGAGACTGAAGGTGACCTTCATCATTACTGCGCTGAAAAACATTTCAGACTTTACGCCAAAGCAAATGTACGTCATGTCTCTTTATCTCTGCTTCTTTATCTCTTTTCTTTCTCTTTCTAATCAGACTCTACATTGTCCTATCTTCCCCTCTTGGCGTCTTTTTGCTGACACTGCCCTGTCAAGGCTTTTAAAGAGATGCTAGTGTCTGAGGTGGAGAAATGCCATTATGAACTTCAGTTTTATCCTAAAAGTGCAGTTGTGTTCAATACTGTATGTGTGATTACATTCCCTCACTCCTCAAACCTTAGTTCAGTAGTTTTGGACAAATCATACGTTGATTGTTATTTGATGCTATGCTAACATGGCATATTCTGTAGATAGGATATGTTAATGGGGTCTCCTATGGAGTTTATTTGAATATAAACTACAGTATACTATATTGATTGTGCAAAAGGGATGATCTTCTCATCTCTGCCAAGTTTGACTGTATTACCATGAAGTGGAGTACATTAGTTGATAATGGTTATTCTTTATGACTTTAAATTGTTGCACTTACTGCTCACTTTATTGAACTATTGGCCAATGTTAAACTTATGAGCTCAGAGAGAAACTGTGAATTTTGTCTCTCTTTAGGTTCAAGCTGCTTTCCCAAGAAGAAGGGGAGTATTTCAACGTTCCTGTCCCTGCAGAGGGAGAAGAGGGCAATGAGGAGTTCCGGCAGAAATTTGAGGTGTGTGTTTATGGGTTTCTTGTGTGAAAGCATATGTAAATGTGTCAAGGCTTTGTACTTCTCAATGGGAGTGTGAGAGCCTCTCTGGGAGAGCTGTTAGCAGTTGGCAGGCTCTTATAGTGCCGTCTGGTCTGCCACTCCACAGGTTCACACGTGTGTGTGTGTATATATGTGTGTAGGACTGACCAGTAGGCCACTCATTAACCCACTTGGCAGAGGAAAGGAAACCTAGCTCTCAGTCTCCCGTTTTCTTTCCGTTTTCATCCCTTCTTCCTTCTGTACCCCGAGCTGCACGGCAACAGTAACATGTCTACAAGACAAATTACATTACAAGTATATTAGATGTGGGATTAAGTGAGAAAAAACTATATGTATAACTATATACATGCTTCTGATTGGCCTAAACAGTGCTCAGCCTATGTTTTTTTCTCTCATGTTCAATATGTTCAAAAGAAAATGCTACTGCCACAACAACCAAAACTTTTATTGTGCATTCCTTACCCTAATATAATCAAAATAAATGATTGCACCTTCCTTTTTTAAGACGCACTTGGGACGTTTACACCTGGCATTAACACTAGCCACTGTGAGCTGATCACCAAAGACACATTTTAATGACAGTGCGACCTGGGCCACTGACATATTTACAGCATTTGTTAAACTACTTTTTCATGTATTTTCCCTGAAGCTGTGTGAGTATAATTTGGGTTAGTGCATTAAAGTGTCTGGTTTCTCTTCCTTGTCTTCCTTTCATTTCTGTGTTTTGTTCCAATGTCACCTTCCATGCCCCTTGTGTGTTTTGCTTTCTCAATCTGTTTCGCTTTGCCTCCATCTCTTCAAGGTCATGATCCTCAGACGTTTATTGAGACTCACTCTCTGGGGGCGGCCTTTCACACACATTTGTACACACACAACCTCTGGGGCGATTGGCCTTGAGAGATGTGAGTGAGACAGCCAAAAGACATAGACACAGATACAAACAGACTGATGGTTCTGCTTTGGCAACAGGACCTGTGTACTTCCTTAATGTTAGAATTGTTCTCAATGCATTTAGAAGATCCATATTTAATGTCCATTTATTTAGCTTTACTTGTAATACTGTTAAGTTTACTTTCATGAAGGTGAAAAACAAACATTGTGTTAACGTATGGATAGGGGTGTGACGGTTAGTATATAACCGTGTGATCGGCGGTTATAGTTGAACACCGTCATTAGAACTCTATAACCGCCAAAACCGTGTCATTAAAATATTTTTTATATTTACCACTTCATTAAATTTTGCTTTGTAGAAAACCTTTCTTAAAAACGAATTCTGTTTTGTACAAATGTTATCTTAATTTTAATAAATGTTTCATTAACCAATTGCATGTATTTTAATAAATAAAAAGCAAATATAGCAGACAATGATAACCGTGACATGGAGCGCCAGCGCGCGTTCACTTGCACTGCACTGTGAACTAGAGCGCATCTCATCGTAAATGAAACTCAGCGTAGGCCTATGCCTCATACATTAGCACAAATACAGTGCCAGCCACTCAGGAGCTTTTGGCAAAGTCATCTTTCCTTGACCCACGATACAGAGGCAATGGGGGGAATGGATTGGGAGACAAAAGATGCACTTGGGGGAATTGTATCAGCTGACGAGGGAAACGGAGGCGGAGTTAGTGGTGCTTCGGAGGCTGCTGCTGCTGTAGATGAGGGAGAGGTCTGTGCACAATCTTGGAGATCTCCTTAATAAAACGGAGGTCTGAAATCTCTGCCCCTTTACCGATCAGAGCGCGCGCTGACAAGGCGTTAACCCGCTATCTCCAAGAACAAGCAATTGACTCTACGGCAGATCCACTAGCATGGTGGCGAGACAATGAAACACGCTATCCGCTCTTAGCAAAATTGGCACGTAAATACATGTGTATTTGTGCTACAAGCACAGCATCAGAGCGAGTTTTTAGCACTGCGGGGAACCCTGTCAGATCGTCACTAAAACCGAGTAAAGTGAACATGTTGGTGTTCCTGTCACGGAACTTGGTTTTGTTTACTGTGTGTGATTTATTTAAAACAAAGCACGTTCATTGCAAAGTTTTTTTTTTCTTTGTTAAGGATTTGTTCACTGTGTGTGATTCATTTAATAAGCACATTCACTGCTAGTTGTCTTGCTGTTAATTTTAAATAAACGTAGAGCAAGTAGCTAATCAGTGTCTAAACTAATACCCCCCCACGCACCCCCCCGCCCCCACCACTCCCCCCGACGGTTATGTTATGAACCGTCACATTTGACTCACGTCATAACCGTCATCACCAATTCTGAAACCGGCACACCCCTACGTATGGAATAAACGTTTTGTATTTTTTTGTATTTGTGCCACTCCGGGTAACCTGTAATATCGCATTCTGCAGGACAGTGGGCAGAAAACAGAAAACAGGGTGAGAGAGAGGGGAGTGACGGGTCTATGGTTTATATGGTATGCGCTCTACCAACTGAGCTAACGGGGTGCCCCCCAAGAGGTTCTTTTCTACTGTGAAGAGTGGTGCATGGTCCTTTGTAGCTATGCATTATGCTGGATATATTTTGCTATCTTTTGTTACTTACTGTAGCATATTCCTACAATGCTAATGCTACACTGTCTTCATCGTAGCCTGTTTGTTTATATTTAGAGTAATAAAAAGGAAAAAGGCATATAGCAATGTCCATTTTTCTGTGAAAAGGTTTGCTGCCCACAATTTACTCCACTGCACACTGTGAATGTGTTTATATCAGAACAGATGAAGAAAGATAATGCATTTTATCCATTGAAGAGTGTTTGGGTTGCATCACACACAGCGTACACACAAGCAAACAGCAGTGAGACAGACGCTTCAGTCTGTCAGATTGTAAGGGACTGGAGCAATTACTGCAGCGAGCAGCACAGGGTGCAGGAAATGAACAGAGCATTAGCTGGATCAGCAAGAAAAGATTTATAAGAAAATATACTGTTCCATTTAACACTACTTTTTTTCTAATGCAGGAGTGTGGTTGAAGGTCATTGTGAAGTTAAATGAGGAATAGTTTTTTTATGACAGAGGTAAGACAAGAGAGCAAGTTGAAGTAAAGATGAATAAATTGAGTTAAAATGAAAGATTGAAAAGGGGTAGTGACAGACTTGAATTAATAGTGACTGTGACCTACGGTAGTTTTACTTTATTTAAGGAGAGAAGTATTGAAAAGTGCAGAACCTTTTAAAATTAGGGCTGGGGAGTGGATGAAGAACAGAAACAAATGAAGAGATGGACTTGAATGAAAAGAGTGGCACAGGAGGCAATATTGGTTAGGAAATGTGTTGATGATTGAAGTCCCATTTTAGAACAAGTGCAATGGCTACTAACTTTCAGCTTTTAAAATATATATATATATATATATATATATATATATATATATATATATATATATATATATATATATATATATATATATATATATATATAAATATATATATATATATATATATATATATATATATATATATATATATATATACAAATACAAATACAAATACAATATATAATTGTTTTTGTTTCTTTTTTCAGAGAGCCAAGATTGGTCCAGGAAAGCACACGGAAGGCAAGTCAGCAGCATCCCGGTTTGACTCCAATGGCAACCAGGATCGTGTGAAGCTGTCTGACTTCAACTTCCTGATGGTGCTGGGAAAGGGCAGCTTCGGCAAGGTGAGGCAACAATGTGTCGCGACACCTGTTTTCCATCAACTTAGCTTCTGTAGGTGTATATGTTGTATCCAGATATGTAAATCTGCCTCTTCTTGCCTAACACTATAGACTGCGTTTGTACAGCAATGCAATGCGGACTTATTGCGAGAGATTACACGTACAACTCTACCACACTACGCATATAATAAAGAAAAAAGGCCTAAACTAGTATTTGTACAAAATATGCTAAAATGACCTACCGTTTCAGAAGACATGTTCTTTCTTCCAAAATTGCCGCTTGGATAGTCTCTTCTTGTAAACAAAGATGACGTTGCTAACAATACAGTTGCACAGAGAGGGATTTTAGCCTTGTACTGGCTAAATGTTACCGGGGTTGCTTTAACACAACCTGTAAGTATTTTTAATGAACACTGATAAATACACCTTAAGCTTTAGCAAATATACCTGACTGCATTAAATTAATAGCTTAGTCTAATTCAGTCTACTTGGTTTTTGATATGGTTCCTTTTTGCATCTATGGCCTTTCATTTGAGTTTGATCTTCCCACAAAGAAGAAAGAGTTAGCGATGGTGAAGGGCTGTTGGACAAAGATAGATGAACCGATCGAAAAAAAAGGATGACGTGACAAGCGTTGGGAGTGATGAAAAGACAGAGAGACAGAGATGTGACAGCGTAGCGGCAAGGTTGACATGAATGAATTGAGAGAGGTAAAAATGTCAGTCTGAATGAGAAGAAGATGAGTGAAAAAAACAGAGCGTCGGGGGAGGGTGGGATGGAGGAGTGCAGCTGACATGAATGAAAGAAAATGGAGGTACAAGACGGAGAGAATGAGAAGAGGAGAAAGAGGGGAGAAAATTGAGTAAGTGGTGGGTAGAGCACAGTGGGGATGGAACAAGAGAAAGTGGCAGAAAACGACAGGGAGGCAGCATTGTATGTGTAGACCTAGGTGCCGGCTGCCTGTTTCCATGGTAACAGGCATTTAAAGCAACACGGATTTGTCAATGTGGAGAGTTGAGGGTCAATCGTTTCTGGAATATGCTATGCACAGAGATTCCTTAAACACACAGAATTAAGCATGAGTGATCCTTTAGCAACATGAACACACACAGGGAAATGCATTACATATTCAGACAAATACGTTGAGGGTACTGAGCTATAAAGACACATGTACACATTAGATTTAAAGACACGCGCATGTACAATGCACAAACATGCGCACACGTAAAGGCTGGTGAGTTTTGCGTGGGTAACTGGTGCCTTCACAGCTGCTTTTTTCCCGCTTAGTGTCTGAGGGCATCTGCGTCATACTAACACTCCTCTGCAGACCCTCTTCATGCACCCCCGTCTCACATGGAAACATGAGTAAAAACAATAAATGCACATCAGAAACATTCAGCCTGCACTGACACTCTCTTTGTTGCATTAGTCAGAGACATTAGCAGTTAGAAAAAAGGGTCTCTAGGATTCTCAGAGATTGCAAAATGATTCCCTACAGTAGATCATAGTCAGCACACCTCCATTTTGGAGAAGCAGAAATAATACTGTATGTTCTGGCAATAATGTATATTTTCTTGGAAGATTTTAAGATGCAGTGCACGGTTTGTTTAAAACCTAACTGGCTTTACACAACAATACAACATTAGATGTCTGCCCTGGGACTTTTAAGTTTGAGTTTTAACCTTTTGAGGCAATAGTTCAAGTGAAGTCAATGGCTACACATAAATCCTGCATCATAAAACAGTATCTGCCGTTAATTTGGACAAATAATACTGTCCTGGAATTTAAATATACTTAAGTTACAATATTGGGAACAACTGCTAGGCCTCCAGAGCAAGAACTAGCTAGGCATCACCAGGGATCTGAGGAGGTGTAGGAGTATTAAAGCTCTGACAGCTGGGACAAAAACATATACCGCTCGAGCTAGTAACTAGGGGTGTAACGGATCGCAGCTGATACCTGCAGATCACGTCCCACAGCTTGGCACGCACATGACCCGTGGATTATATTTTATTCTGATTTATCTTAAGTACAATTTTTTAATGACTGCAGAGTGAAAGAGTCAAGCAGTCATGTGTTCATGTGACTGGTTAATCAGTTTGCAATATTGGCTAGCGGAGGATCGGAAGAACTTGAAAAGCCTCTGGCATCATTTCAATCAGGGGTCCCCGACCTTTTTAATACCATGGACCACTTTTTAACTCAGCAATGTTTTTATGGACCATTTGGGGGAGATAATCAAATCACCATAATGTTGAGTCAGTGGGCTTTTGTTATGATCTCTGAATATTCTGCTTGGACTTTTATTCAGAATGTTGTGACGTTTGCAAATTAAGTTTCCTGAGTTAGTCAGAGGGTAAAATAAAACACCTGGACTTTCGCAAGTGTAGATTTTCTGTGCGAACCAGTAGAAAATGAGCCGCGGCCTGGGGGTTGGGAACCCCTGATTAAAATAACAAGTATGATAGCACGGTAGTTTTAGCCGTCAGTTGGAGAAAGAAAGAATCATCAGCCACATGTAGAAAATGAAGTGCGCATTTATGTTGCATTTTATGGTCACACATGTGATCCATTCAATTTCAGCTGGTAAATCCAAAAACGTCACAATATAAAGCTGTAATATCTTGATTTTATCAATAAACTGTCACACATTCTTGTCCAGTATATCTAAGTTTGTCTGGGATTAGTTTCATCATCAATTACTGCATAATTCCCTCATAATCCAGCAGCATACATCATAACAAACAGTGATCATAAGAAAAGGGGTTAAATCAAGTCGTTGTCAGAAAACAGAATCTTGTTCAATATATATATAAGTGCAAGAAGTTTCTCCCCTTTTTTTTGCTGATCCAAAAGATTATCCGATCCGTGACTCAAAAAACGTAATGTGATCCAAACCGTGAGTTTTGTAATCTGCTACACTAGTAACAAGTTGCCAAATCTTCTGAAACATTCTCTTTGTTTCAATTCTGGATTTACTACCACCAAATGTTGTTCAACAGATTCGTAGTGAGTAAATTAAACTGCCCTCTTTATATTCCACTCAAATATGTAGTTTACACCAAAATATTATAACCATGATATATGACAACTTAAAATTATGCAACACTCCACGACACAGTGCAGCACAGTGCAGCGGAGTGTGGTTTCATTTGTTTTCCCTGGGTAAATTCACTCTGCAAGGTCAGCAGATGAAACACAGTGGCATCATTTACGACATATGACAGTTAATATCCGCAGGACTGCTTTCCTGTCAAATGACCCTGAACAACTATCTTGGAATAAACAGCCAATAAAGACACGCCACAATTCACAGCAGCATGGGCCAGTTCATGAATAACGCCAAGACCTTAATGACCTTGCATCTAACTAATTCTTTAATTTTTTCCACAATAGCTCAATGTAAAATGTAGCCCAAAAGCATGTCCTTTGCAATTTTCCCCAGGCTTGGCTTTCTGTATCCTTTTTGTTGTGCTGGCCTTGTCCTTGTCCATGCAGTGATATAAAAGAGAGTCCAGATGGTGTCCTTCCTGTGTGTTTCAACTTCATGGATTATATATTCCCACAGCCATATTGACAAGTTGTCTGCTCTCAAACAAGTCATATCTTTGATCAGTGTAATTTTGATGATTCTTGCTTACACATACTATATAAACTTGTGTCTCTTTGTCCATCTGTGCTTTGTCCCTGTGGAGTTTCAAACCGGAAAACCTCTCTGTGATTATCATACCTGAATATTTATAAGACACAAGCTCCTAAGTATCAAAGTTTTCAGTCTCTGAGGGGCAAAAGTGGACATAAGGTCACTTTTAATACTCTTCCATTCAACTCAACTTCCAATAATGACTGAGACATACTTTCATTTACATAATTAATTACTTTTTGTAACTTTTTGGAACTCATATCACTTTTAATGGCAGTCTATAAAGGTTTTTAGGTTTCTAGTTAATGGGGTCTCACTCTGACATTCTTATCAGAATGTATTGCTTTGCTTTTTACTTTAAAGTTGCACTACGTAACTTTTAGCCAGTAGAGGACACACCTCTACAGACGCTCTGTGTTGTTACAACTGCAGTACCATATTCACATGCGGCATGTGTTTAAGTAGAGTCTATCCAAGCCGGCAAGTTTGGAAGAAAAACAGCATTTACCTGTGTAAATAGAGAGTGTAAGGAAGGCGTAAAAAAATTATGCCAAAGAGCACTTATTTTGGGGCTAAATGTTACGCAGTGCCCCTTTTAAAGGTGCAGTGTGTAGCCATTTGAGGTATCGTTTGGTGATATTGTGTACTGCAATTCTACACTGCCCGTCTATTTGTAAAAATCTACAGTAAACCAGCAGGAACATTCTGCTGTGTATGAACATATTTTGTTCCTTTGTGCCCAGTTTGTCTTCTATGGCCCATTGTACAGGATGAGGAGTAGATAAATTGTATACTTCAAAGATTTGCACAATGCACTAAACAATTATTAAATCCTGCCTGTATTTATGCTTCTGAGAATTTCATTAATCACTCTTCAGTGTCATTCTGCCGCACAATGACAAATTTAGTCTATGCTTACTTTTTGTTTATGCAAATGTGTCAGTGTTGGATAAAGAAAGACTTTAATATAAAATACAATTGAATGAAAGGATCTTTGTCAAGGTCCTAAACTCAATTAGCCCCTTGAGAACTACAAACACAACATGGTAGTTGTTTGATGAAAAGCGCCACTATTTTTCTTTCACAATCTTCTCAGCTGGTTTCTTTTAAGATAAAAATTGAAAGCATGTTATCACTTCAAGAGCTAGTTGGGAGTGTTGTGGTGATAAATCTGCTACTGGACCAAGCATAGATTTAAAAAAAAAGTCCCTAATTAAGTTAACGGTACCATTTTATGTTACAACCTTATAGCCTAAAGGCTATCCCAACGTATTTAAGCATGAAATGGGGTACACCATGGACAGTTGCAAGTCAATCGCACGGCTAACACTTAGAGACACAGAAAGACAACCCTTCCCACTCACATTCATTCATTATGGACATATAGAAGAAAAGTTACTGGAAACCTACAGTAAGACAAAGGTGTAGCCACATTTAGCTAAATATGCTAACATAAATAAACTTTAGTATTGACCTGTGAGGTGAACTACATTTTGTTGATATTTGATACAGAAAAAGCGACACTGTAGAAATGCAGATACAAGAAAGATAAAAGTCAAAAGGAGAACAGACCAGGATCCAATACATCTGAGACTAGACAGAAATATTTCAGCCTCAGTTTCAGAGACCGTACACAGCAGGAGCCTAACCTTGAATAAAAGACACAATTCTTTTTCCATATTTTTAGCAACCCAGATGTGATTCAGCAGATTTGACTGAATTGCTTGACTGCTGCCAATCTCTTTCTCCATCACTCCGTCTGTCCTTCCTCTTCCCCTGCCCTTGGCTTCCGCTGTCATTTTTTTTTACACATTTTATAATCCCACTCTCGTCACCCATCCACCTTACTTTATCTGAACATGGCCCCATACTGCGTCCCCAAAAGATCCTAAAATGTCAAGTGAAATATTCCTTTTCTGAACTTTTTCTTGCCTATCCTTGTCTTTAGGTAAAGGTAAAGCAGTTGCGAAGTTCTTGCTTTTGTCTTGTGTTGCAGGTGATGCTTGCGGAACGTAAAGGAACAGAAGACCTTTACGCCATAAAGATCTTGAAGAAGGACGTGGTCATTCAGGACGATGACGTGGAGTGCACCATGGTGGAGAAGAGAGTGTTAGCTTTGTCTGGGAAGCCTCCATTCCTAACACAACTGCACTCCACCTTTCAGACTATGGTATACAAATATTGTTGTGTAATGTTCCTATAAACCTTTGTTGAATATCTTGCAAGGGGTGAATGTCTTGCACATGGAATAACATGGCCTTTATGTATCTGCTCATGTTGGGATTGCAATGAACACTCTATATTATGATTGTTTTTTAGATATGATTATATTGGTAGCACTTTACTATGAAGGTGAACAGTGTTTAATTCGCCCATATGGGTGTCTTTGGACAATAGGAGGAACAAACTCAAAACAGGTTCAAAACCTCCCAATCTCAAGGAAAGTGGCCAGCTGACAAGAAGATCAGTGGAGATTAGGGGACAACGGACAGTGGCATGAGAAAAAGAAAGAGGAGGGATTGGTGCTTGGGAGTTCTTGTTACACAGAGGCAACTCTAGGCCATAAATAATGATAGAACTTATCATATATTATAATATACATTATAAAAAAACTGCTACACATGTAAAGTTATACACTATGCTTTAAAATAAAGAGCCACAGTAAATGTAACCCAACATCTTTAAAATATTTGCCCGAATAATATTGGTTTCTTATGATGTCATTAAACTAAAAATAGCTGACTATTTGGTGACACTGTGTAGGCACATCTAGTGTTGTGAGTTGCGACACACAGCAGCGTCCTGCTGAAGGGCAGAGCAGCTCTGCTGGTGAGCACTGCGGTCTGAACAGCTTGCAGCTGGAATACACAGTTCTGTTTGATTCATGCACGTCTTCTGACGTCTAATCCATATTACACTTGAGATGAGTCAACACTGAGTAAATATAGCTCTGTGGCTCCATACTTACCACTGCCATTTACATTCACACCAAACAAATCACATTTAGTTTATTTGAGGGAAGATCAGGTCAAGTGCCACAGTGTCACTATCTGCCTGACCTATAAACAGAAACTCAAAATGGCTTTGTTAATCTAAAGCAGACTTTTGTACTAGGGATTTTATGAGACATATGGCATAGGAAAATAGACACACAACTGTTTTTAGCTGTGGAGGCTCAAACATACATTTTATTTCTATATTCACAGCGCACACAAACTGTTCTTCAGACTTATCAGGCAGCACAGGCAGGCTCACCACATATACTGCAAACAGCTTAAAAAGCACCAGCTAACAACACAGCACAATATTTTCTCTAAGCACACTCTGACAAACACCAAACCCCTCCACTATGGCTCACACACTGTATCTTATTGGCAATTTCTGTAGATAATGGAGAGGAATTGCCTCTTTAAATTGATGTCGCCATTTCATAGAGTTGAAGATTGATTGGCCATTCAGTCACCTCTCGACTGTTTCTTTTTTACTTTTATCCCTTCATTTTTATCCACTACCCCCTTTTTTCTAATGTGGTCACATTTCCGCCGTCACTCTTCATATACCTGTGAACAGACCCTTTGTTTTTCTGCTACACTCTCATTTCTCCCTGATCTCTCACTCACTTAAAACAGTGTGTCCTTTCTGACCCTCGCTTTTCTGTCCATGTCGATATCTCTCCCCAGGATCGTTTGTATTTTGTCATGGAGTACATAAACGGAGGAGATCTCATGTATCAGATCCAGCAGGTCGGCAAGTTCAAAGAGCCTCATGCAGTGTGAGTACACACAACGGCACATACTACACACACACAAGCTTCAGCAGCCAAAGATCTCCTCTCCTCTTTTTAGAAAATATAAAATTTTGACAATATTTAACATTAATGAAGTGAAGTTTTGGCTTTCTTAAGAGAATATCTACATGTACGCCATTATTAGGCAACTATTAGTGTGCAGAATTATTATGCATCTAAATGAAAAACAAAGATTTTCCCATCTCACTTGCTTATTTTCACCTGTTAAAGTGAGAATAATAAACAAACTCAAAATATCTAATGAACATTTCTGAAATTTCAAAAAAAAACTCAGTGACCAATATAGCCACCCTTTATTTCGACAACAGTCACAAGCCTTCCATTCACGGAGTCAGTCAGTTTCTTGATCTGGTCAGAATCAACTTTTTGTGCAGCTGCAACCACAGCCTCCCAGACACTGTTCAGAGAGGTGTACTGTTTACCTTCACTGTAAATGTCCTGCTTAAGAAGGGTCCAAAAGTTCTCAATAGGGTTTAAGTCAGGTGAAGAAGGGGGCGATGTCATTAATTTTTCATCCTTAAGGCCTTTATTGGCCAGCCACGCTGTGGAGAACTTTGATGCATGTGATGGAGCGTTGTCTTGCAAAAATCAAAATTTTCTTGAAAGATCCAGATTTTTTCCTGAACCACTGCTTGAAGAAAGTGTCTTCTAAAAATTGGCAGTAGGTCTGAGAGTTGATTTTGAGTCCATTTTCAACCCAAAAACTAGCTCATCTTTAATTATACCTGCCTGTAGGATTGAGGAAGGGGGGGAGGGATGTCAAATTTTGTTTTCACTGTGCAAATAAATCAAATAAAATCTGATATCACCAAATGTCAGTGCTCCTTACACACAGAAGCAGATGTTTCATGTTTTGTATTATTATGAATAAGCCATCAGCAGTTTGACTGGCCGCAGTGAGAGATGTGATAGGTGCGATCTGGGCAAAGCCTGGAGCTGAAATATGTTGTTCCCCGCTGAATGTTGCTGCTCTAAAGAACTTGAAAGTAATGCCTTTGCTCCTGAGAGTTTCCACTGTGTGGTAGAATACCTCCAAAAGTGCAGAATATAATTAGGGTGGCTGGTGGAGATCACTGGTGTCAAGGCGATGCAGCGAGCTGACATGTTTGACAAGCAGGCTGTCTGGAAAGTGAGAGCCGAGCCGGAGTTTGCCCTTCATCTGCTTTACTGGGAATTAGACTTTCTAGCCCGTGGCAGGTGGTTTAGACTGCTGAAGGGCAAGTCGAACCGGGTGAGGAACTCTTTTATCTAAGGCCATCAGCTTGTTCTGCTCTGTTTAATTAATTTTTTTTAGACCAGAGGATATTCTATGTGAAGAATAGCAATGAGTTTGTCTGAGTGCCTTTGTTCTCTGGTGATTTTTTTTTAGGGCTTTACACTGTGTCACAAAAGCTTCCAGCTGCTTCTTTCTGATCACAGATAAAACCCACTGCATATTCTTCTCCTTTCTCAACGTGGCTGTCTTTTTCATGCTTTTAACAACAGCACATTGATTGTTCATAGCCACGTAATTACTCACAAACATTCAGAGTGTAGAAAAAGTCTCACGCTGTTGATCTTATCAGCTGCTCTCTGGCCTCAAAGAGACAGCAGTGACCTTTATGCCAACACACACAGACCCCACAAACAGGCACACACACAAATGATCCTTGGTTTTTCCCTTGTCCTTTACCTACACCACTGTCTAATTAATGGGCTTTCTCCTCGATGTGTGTATGTGTAGGTTCTATGCTGCAGAGATAGCCATTGGCCTCTTCTTCCTACATTCAAAGGGCATCATCTACAGGTAACCTTCATCGTGATTTTACACAAAACTCGCTGCATCTATGTGGTGTCAGACGATTACACATTATCACCCAGACAAGTTGGATTGGATGTGGTGCCCACCTGTCCAACTTAATGAAAATCCCACATTTTCATAATGCAGTAAATCTTATTATGTCCAATGTTAGACAGCTGCCTACTAGACAGCTTGAAGGTGATTGTTTTGTATGTTACACAATCCTTGCAGAATAGTATATATTTGTGTTTTTACACTACACAAATGCCCCTCTAGAGACCTGAAACTGGACAATGTGATGCTGGACTGTGAGGGCCACATTAAGATAGCAGACTTTGGCATGTGTAAAGAAAACATGATTGATGGAGTTACCACTAAAACCTTCTGCGGGACACCAGACTACATCGCTCCTGAGGTGAGTCTAAGCAGCAAGACACAGTCACCCCTTATTCAACAAAAGATGGCAGATTGAAGGTTCTGTTGTTTTCTTATATTTTAGATCATAGCGTATCAGCCGTACGGCAGATCTGTGGACTGGTGGGCCTTCGGTGTATTGCTGTATGAGATGCTGGCAGGACAGGTCTGTGTGAATTACAAACTGCTAGACACTTATTTAACTCTATCACCGTTTTATTACTTACTTTAATAACCTAAATTTGCCCCCTCTTTTCGTCAGCCTCCATTTGACGGCGAGGATGAAGATGAGTTATTCCAATCCATCATGGAGCATCATGTCTCCTATCCCAAATCTATGTCCAAAGAGGCTGTTGCCATCTGTAAAGGGGTGAGTCTTTACAAAATCTCACTCACGTTAACATTAGTAGGTATTAAATTGTTAAAAAGTTGAGGAGTTGGAAGGATTTCAGAAATGCCTGCATAATTAAAACCATTGTGAGGAAACAAAATTGTTCCCCATCTCATGCTCGTCTCCCGTCCCTTTCACTCTGGAGCCTTCATTGTTAAGCTGCCACTTGGCATTTTTCATTATATATCCCTTCTCTATCTTACCGCTCTAATGGGCTAAGCTTGTGCTCACTTGGCTGTAGAAACTCCTCTTCAGAACCAGCATCAAATAATGCCCTTCGAAATTCCCACTAAACATGTGTCTTTGACGTTATGGGATTCACTGTTTCCAGCATGTTTTTCTCGTTTAGTGACTCATTATCAATATACACACAAACAGAGAAAGTTGTTTCTGATGTTTACAATGCAGATCCAGGCTCACACAACTGCCCATATCATTTATGCACACAGTAACATCAATAAGTGAGTCTGTAAATATATTTTTCATTGACAAGGTACACATGGTGTGTTTTCAAAGAGAATTAAGAAAAGAACAAACAAAAAGCCAAAAGTACTGTGTACAAAATTGTCTTTGTTTTTTGAACAACACCACTTCTTCTCTTATCGAAACTATAGTCCTTTCTAGTCCTGCATAATCCTAAGCATACATTGTCTTGTAGCTTGTATCCTTTGTGTAGCCTCAATGCTTGTATTTAAAATAGCTCAATATTAAGCTAATATTCTCTACCCACTCACTGACAGCACACACATGTAGTCAGTCAGTTGCATTTGCCTAACTTTGCTCTGCAGCTGGATTCCCATGAGATTTGGGAGTTTACAAAATCACAAAAACCAGGATATTCATTTAAAGTTCCTGGGAGCCCTCTCAGGTGGTACTGTGGAACAGACTATGTTTTGTGGAGCAGTTCTATCTGGCAGAGTCAGGTTAGCATTTGCAGAATTTGGGGACTATTGCCCTTTCACCTATTGAAATTATGCACTTGTTTACAAACACTAAAGGATCTATATTTATGGACAGCACAATTATGATTTCTACACATTTTGCCAAATAAAGCCAACACTTATGTAATATGGTGACTATTCACACTGAATTTAAAAGGCAATCATGGGCAAATTGATGACAAATACTGTATGTTCATGCTCTTAGAAACCCCCACAAGGCTGTGTTATGTATTAGTGATGATTACTGGCTTGTAGTTTTACAACAGTGAGTCTTCAGTGGAGCATGAAAGCCCGCCTGCATCCACCCCCTCAGCTCCCACTGCTCCCTGCCGGCACTGGCTTGGTTAACTAAACTGTGTGACATACAGCACATAAAGCCCTCTTATACCGCTTATACAATGTAATATCATGCTATAAATACATCTCAAATCAAATTTAATTATTGCGTTAAACCATTATGCTCTGAACGGCTTTTCTGTAAATCTTGTCACGACTGAGGTTTGATCTTCAGCTGCAGAAATTAATGAAGAGACTCATCCAATCAAAGCTCAACACCAGCCGGTTTTTGAACAATGTATTTTGAATGGTCTTCAAATAGATCCAAATAGTTGTTTAGCCTATGTTTTAATGAATCTTGCACTTAACATCTGGATTAGTTTTTATAGCTTCTGAATCAAGAGAACCCTGACTTCACATTGTTGTTTTTTTTGTTATTTTCAAGTTCAACATGACTTGAGTTGCATTAACTTGTACATGCTTCATAAAAGTGCATGCCTCTGCTCTGTGTGTTATGTGCACATGTGTGGAAAGGAAAAGGAGTGATCGGAGACATTTCCACTCCTCTGCTTCCACCCGAACCAGCATCCATATTTCATAGCTGGCAATAGACCATACATACTTAAACTCAGAAGCATCTCCATACTGTGTAGGCCTATATTGTGAGGAACAAGAGAGCGTCAGGTTCACACAAGTGAAACATACTGAAGCATACAAGAGCTGCCGGAACAGTAATTTTCACAGTAAGCATTGGACAAGGCATGACTGTGTTTTAAGTCAAATTGCATAATAAGCTCTCAATGGTTCTGGTGTTCATAACTTGATTCCTTGTAAAACATATATGCACATTTTAAATATTTTGTCAGAATTATTAATTTTACACATAAAATGACATCATTCATCTCTTAGGTGCATACACATTTTGTAAATTGTAGTCCAATAAACAGCATTATCTGTTTTCATGGTGCACTGAGCAGATTGCAATTCCTCACCTCACTCAGATGCACCCTTTTTAGAACATGTGAACAGCTATGGTGTCCTATTCGAGACATGCTGTTGTCTATGAACAAACAAAATGGGGTCTTGGAGTTAATTTAGGTCATAGATGTCTCCAAACACATAGTCATATGTGTTTCTCCCCCAGCAGTGCTCAGTTTGTAGGAACAGGAAGTATTTCTAAAATTCCTTCTCTCAACTTTAACAATGTTCAAGGGGAGGTTAAAAACCTTCCTCTTCAGCTCCGCCTACACTACAACTGAAAGTGTTTTTTCTCTGCACTCTTCTTTTAAAATGTTTTTATTATTTTTCTTACATTTCTTAATCTAAATCTTGTAAATTATCTCTTATTCCTGTAAAGCACTTTGAGTTACCCAGTGTATGAATTGTGCTATATAAATAAAATTGCCTTGCCTAGCCTTCTGCGTTCTATGGAGCTTTAAATGCCTATTTGTATTATTTTTATATAATTAAACACTACAACTTACTCAATACATCTTTTAAATCTACACATTTTTACAACAACAGTTTTATTGCCTGGGCCAAACAGAATGTACCTATGTTTATATGTACGTCACAAAGGACCAGGAATCCATACAAAATATTAATTGCAAGATTAAATACTAATACAAGCAATGATAAAAGAGCAAATGTTGTGAATGTGAATGCATGTGGTTGCACACAGTGTAAGGTTGAGTGACCCGTGGAAAATGTTATTTTAGATCTAATGTAATGAGTTATGACTGCTTCTCCCGAGGGAGGCACACCCCGCCTACACACACAAACACGCTGACGTCATCAGTCATGACGCTCTTCTTGAGGTTTGTGTGGACAGACATCATAAATGCTCCCTAATTGTGCCCCTGGACAAACTGGTGCAGTAAAAATTCAACGTGGGCTGTGTTTGGTGGCTTCTTCTCTGCCTCCAGGGAGAAAGCATGCAGTGATGATAGATAGCACCATAAATGGATGTTAAAGAAAGAGGTGAAAATGATAAAAATAATCCTGATATAAGGAGTCATGCTAGGAAACAGTAAGAGAAAGAGACAGGCATAAATGAGCTGAAACTTTAATGAATCCAGGGGGGGAATATGGGGCATAGCAGCAGGGTACTGTTGAGAATAGATCAGATAAATAGTTGTGGTGTTGTTATTGTGTACAATTATGCGTACAGCTTTGCTTATATGCAAATGCTACACCATACATACATCATAAAGGCATTAATCGTTCAATTAGCTCATTGCTGGTGTAATGTAATATTTAGATGCAGATGAAAAACAAACATTTAATTGCTGCAGGTTTTATTGTAAATGGGAGGGCCAAGTAAAGAATCTAAAAGCACTTGTGTCTGCGTCTGTTGACTGTGTCCAGCTGATGACAAAGCATCCGGCGAAGCGACTGGGCTGCAGTCCAGAGGGGGAGCGCGACATCAGGGAGCACAGCTTCTTCCGCTACATGGACTGGGAGAAACTGGAAAGCAAGGAAGTTCAGCCACCGTTCAAACCTAGAGCCGTAAGTCAGATACCACTGAGCTCCTATGAGACTTTCACTCACAGCAGCACAGACTACATCTTCCAACTCTTATAGTCCTGTGAATAGGTTATTGCCCCCTTCTTGAATCTTTAAATTTTATTTATGAGGTACATACAGCCACAAATGAACAGCATATAACTTTTTCATCAAAAAATAAATAAAAAACTAAATAAAAGTACTGCTTCAAAAGGATTTAGGAGGGTAAGTTGCAGTGAGGGGCTGCTAATCACCAAAGTGACCAAAGTAACATGTTACAATCCTGGGTGGTACTTACCTATACACATATACATTCAAAGAGGGGACACTAACTATTTCACTTAACCGTGTGCACAGCCTCACGTTTCCCTTCATTTGTTTAACTTTCTTCGTTTTCCTTCGACATACAGGATATCTCTTTTGCTTCTTTCTCCATGTTTTTACATTGAATGTTATATTTCCGTTTCTTCCCTTCTCTGTTATGGAAACAGGTAAGTCATGAATGAGACGTCTTTGAGGGAAAGTGATTATTTTTAAATTCTAAATTTTTTGGGGGTTCTTTTGAAAACTTTGATATAGTAACATTGCACACACAGGGCTTTGTGTCTCTGCTGGGGTTAGACCGAGTTTAAAGTAAACCTCTAGAGATTACACATGCGGCATCAGCAATAACAGCCTTAAACAACCGTGTGTTCATGCTTTTCTTATTTTGCATTATAGAAAAATAGTTTGATCGTAAGTAGAGTCAGAATGATGTCATATCTTACTATAATATGCACAGAGGAACCTACAGAGCCTTAGGCCACACTGCTGCCAAAGAGTTTTTCTGAGGGAAACATTTTAGGCAGCTGTCCTAACCCACTGTGTGTGTTTGTGCGTATGTGGGGGGGGCAATAGGGAAATGTGCATATCCCTGTCTGTGGAAGTTAGTTTTATATACAGTACATGTGCCTTTTGAGACCATACCTTGACAGTTTTAACACTCAGGTGCGCACCAAAGACCTCTGATTAAACTGCTAACAATATGTCGACTAATCTCCTCTCTTTTGTCTTTCTCTCATTTTTGGTTTGATCTTTGGAATAGTTTTACTCTTTAACCTCTTTTTCTGTCACTATTTTAAGACTGAACAGCAGATTCTTTTTAAGGGCTAGCATAAAAGTTTTAGGAGTCAGGCAGGACCATCTGTCCATCAATTTTGAAAGCGCAGTTACTTTTTCATTCTGTGGCAAAGGTTGGCAAAGAATGGGCAAAGGGACTATATGTAGTATTTCCTATATTATTCTATATATTTAAAATTTCAATAGAGATGCTTGTCGGACCACAAAGAGTCATGAGCCAATGCAACGCCAGTCATAGACCCAATCCTAATTCTCTTACACCTTCCCCTTAGTACTACCTGTTGGCCCTCCAAAAAAAGTGGTAAGGAGTAGGACTATAATTATACCCTAAAGAAATGGTACACCACTTCACCTGTAGACGCATGGATGTATAATAATATCTATAATTATATACGGTCTATAAAATATAGGCGGCCTGCGGGCCAAAACCAGTCCTCCAAGCTATTTAGACCAAGCCGCAGCCCATTTACCTATAATTAACAAATATAGTTTTTAATAATCGCTATTTTCTGTGCAATCACCAATTTGCGACAATTCATGTCACTTTAAGGCAACCGCCAACCCATAGAACGCAATTCATTCAAATAAAAAAGATGGCATTGTCAAATGAGAAGCGACATAAAGTTTGCACGTAAAATAGAAGATTCAATGAAGAAAGGACTGATAGATATGTACACATGGCCAATGCACAAGGTAATCCTATGTGCCTGGTGTGTTAGGACTTCTACTCAGTTACAGAATATCTTTGCAAGATTTTCACATAACAGCTTCGGAGTCATCCTGATGGCTTAATGACTTATTTTGTGGTGGATGGGGTCTGTCCCAACCCAACATTGTCAAACGGGGGGAAGAGAGGAGGGCAGGGAGACGCTCGTAGCCAGTGAGTTTTTTTTTTACACTGTTTTTTAACATTACACTAAAGCTGTAGGGGGCGCTCTATCGGGAAAAATCTGAACAAAAACAGCAAAGAAACTGCCAGACAGGCAGAGTGAAGGAATGTATGCTAATGGCTGTTGAGGAGGTGGTAAGCGATTCCAAAGGTAAAGACCAGGTGATGTGTTCTATTAAGTCTATCCTCTGTCAGATACAACAGCTGCAAGACGTGTGGATGTTTTAGCCATGTTTTTGTGACTTATTAAGCATTTGAGGAAAGTCGAATGCCTAGTTCAGTCAATAGTAGTAGTACTTGCAATAGTAGGCAGTAGTAGTTGCAGCAGTAGTAGAAGTAGTAGTAGTAGTAGTAGGTGCAGCAGTAGCAGAACTAGTAGCAGCAGCAGTAGCAGTAGTAGTAGAAGCAGTAGTAGTAGTAGTAGTAGAAGCAGTAGTAGTAGTAGTAGTAGAAGCAGTAGTAGTAGGTGCAGCAGTGGTGGTGGCGGTAGTGGATGCGGCGGTGGTAGAGTGGTAGAAGCGGTGGTGGTGGTGGTGGTGGAGCGGTGGTGGTGGTGGTGGTGGTGGTGGGTTGCGGCCGGTGGTGGCGGTGGTAGAATGGTGGTGGTGGTGGTGGTGGTGGTGGGTTGCGGTGGTGGTGGTGGTGGTGGCGGCGGCGCTGGTGGTGGTGGGTGCGGCGGCGGTGGTAATGGTGGTGGTGGAAGCGGTGGTGGTGGTGGTGGTGGTAGTGGTGGTGGGTTGCGGCGGTGGTGAGTGGTGGCAGCAGCGGTGGCGGTGGTGGTGAAGTGGTGGTAGTGGGTGCGGTGGTGGTGGTGGTGGCAGCGGTGGTAATGGTGGTGGTAGCGGCGCTAGTGGTGGTAGGTTGCGGCGGTGGTGGTAGTGGTGGTAGTGGTTGCGGCGGCGGCGGTGGTAGTGGTAGTGGCAGCGGTGGTGGTGGTAGTGGCAGCGGTGGTGGTGGTAGTGGTGGTTGCGGCGGCTCTGGTAGTAGTGGCAGCGGTGGTGGCAGCGGCGGCGGTGGTGGTAGTGGGTGCGGCGGTGGTAGTGGTAGTAGTGGTTGCGGCGGCAGCACTGGTAGTGGTTGCAGCAGTGGAAGCGGCAGCAGCGGCGGTGAGTGGTAGGTGCAGCGGCGGTGGTAGTAGTGGTAGTGGTTGCGGCGGCAGTGGTAGTGGTTGCGGCGGCACTGGTGGTGGTGGCAGCGGTGGTGGTAGTGGTGGTGGTTGCGGCGGCACTGGTAGTGGTTGCGGCGGTGGAGCGGCAGCGGCAGCGGTGGCGGTGGTGGTGGTGGTGGTGGGTGCGGCGCTGGTGGTGGTAGCAGCGGTGGTGGCAGCGGCGGCGGTGGTGGTGGTGGTGGTGGCGGTGGTAGTGGTGGTGGCGGGTGTGGTGGTGGTGGCGGTGGTAGTGGTGGTGGCAGCGGCGGCGGCGGTGGTGGTAGTGGTGGTGGTAGTGGTAGTGGTGGTAGTGGTGGCGGGTGTGGTGGTGGTAGCGGTGGTAGTGGTTGCGGCGGTGGGAAGCGGCGGCGGCGGCGGTGGCGGTGGTGGTGGTGGTGGTGGGTTGCGGCGCTGGTGGTGGTGGCGGCGGTGGTGGCAGCAGCGGCGGCGGTGGTGGTGGTGGTGGTGGTGGTGGCGGGTGTGGTGGTGGTGGCGGTGGTGGTGGTGGTGGCAGCGCGGCGGCGGTGGTGGTGGTGGTGGTGGTGGTAGCGGTGGTAGTGGTGGTGGCGGGTTGTGGTGGTGGTAGCGGTGGTGGTGGTGGTGGCGGCGGCGGCGGCGGTGGTGGTGGTGGTGGTAGTGGTGGTAGCGGTGGTGGTGGCGGCGGCGGCGCTGGTGGTGGTGGGTGCGGCGGTGGTAGTGGTAGTGGTGGTGGTGGTTGCGGCGGCACTGGTGGTGGTGGCGGCGGTGAAGCAGCGGTGGTAGTGGTAGTGGCGGTGGTGGTGGTGGTGGCGGGTGGTGGTGGTGGTGGTGGCGGCGGCGGCTGGTGGTAGTGGCGGCGGTATGGAAGCGGCGGTAGCGGTGGTGGTGGTGGTAGTGGTTGCGGCGGCGCTGGTGGTGGTAGCGGCAGTGAAGCAGCGGTGGCGGTGGTGGTGGTGGTGGTGGTGGTGGTAGGGTGGCAGCGGCGCGGTGGTAGTGGTGGTTGCGGCGGTGGTGGTATTAGTGGTGGTTGCGGTGGTGGCAGCGGCGGCGGTGGTGGTGGTGGTTGCGGCGGTAGTGGTATTGGTAGTGGTTGCGGTGGCAGCGGCGGCGGTGGTGGTGGTGGTAGTGGTGGTAGTGGTAGCGGCGGTGGTAGTGGTGGGTGCGGCGGTGGTGGTAGTGGTGGTAGTGGTAGTAGTGGTGGCGGGTGTAGTGGTGGGGTAGTGGTAGTGGTGGTAGTGGTTGCGGCGGTGGTAGTGGTAGTGGCAGCGGTAGTGGTATTAGTAGTGGTTGCGGTGGTAGCGGCAGCAGTGGTAGTGGTTGCGGCGGCGGTGGTAGGGTAGTAGTAGTTGCAGCGGCAGCGGTGGTAGTAGTAGTAGTGGTGGCGGGTGTAGTGGTAGGGTGGTTGCGGTGGTGGCGGCAGCGGTAGTAGTAGTGGTTGCGGCAGCAGTGGTAGGGTGAGTAGTGGTTGCGGCAGCGGCGGTAGTAGTAGTAGTAGTGGTGGCGGGTGTAGTAGTAGGGTAGTTGCAGTAGTAGCAGCAGCAGTAGTAGTAGTAGCAGCAGCAGTAGTAGTAGTTGCAGCAGTAGTAGTAGTAGTAGCAGCAGTAGTAGTATTAGTAGTAGTTGCAGTAGTAGCAGCAGCAGTAGTAGTAGTTGCAGCAGCAGTAGTAGGAGTAGTAGTAGTTGCAGCAGCAGCAGTAGTAGTAGTAGTGGCAGGTGTAGTAGTAGGAGTAGTAGTAGTAGCAACAGAAGTAGTGGGGAGTAGTAGTTTTCTCCTCTAAAAACCAGGTGCGTCTTATGGTCGGGTGCGTCTTATGGTGCGAAAAATACGGTACATTCCATAACATATTCAAGTCTCAAATAGTTCCATTATAATATATTACGAAAAAGTATAATAATACATCCATGGGTATACGTTATCATTATACAGCATATGAAAAGTTTTTTGTTTTTTTTCAAGTATTTTCACTTGGGTCTTGCTCACAGTATTAGCTGCTGTTTCAGTCCCTGCTCACAGACATAAGACATGAGAATGATGTTGCTACAGCCATAAAAATAAAAATTTATGAAAAAAACAGATAGCATGCATTAGCTAGAAAGTTAAAACGTTCTGCAAATACAAGACTGTACCCTGTCGTTATTACACTAATGTTAACAAACAGCGACTTAAAAACATTCAGAGAAGGAAACGTATTAGTGCATGAATGAGTTCAAGATTAAAGTCATATAAAACAGCCCTAGCGTAAATACAAATCTTTATTTTTGCCCAAATTAGTTAAATTTTTGCACCTCACTGGCGGTGCCAGTGAACGCACTTTATTATGGGAAAGTGTGGTCCTAAAAAAATCTCCACTCCTTACCCCTCTTGATCTGAATGAGTATTGGGTAGAATTGGGATTGGGCCATACTAGTGTTGCTCCTTTATCATATGGCTTATTAGTAATTCTTTCCACTGATGTGAAATTGTAATTCAAAGTGCTGGGCGAGCTAGAACTCCATACGTGTTCTATTGCCTGCTGGTGTTGATAAATAGTGTGCTCTTTAAGGACATCATAACTACTTATAGTCCCTGACAAAGGTGCCGGGGTTTACTTTCATCAGTAATGGTCTGATAATTGGTTGGTTAACAATACAAACTGTGACTAACTGACTGACTGACTGACTGACTGACTGACTAACTAAATACAGAATGCACATACCATCACCACTCATTTTCCTTTTCAGTCTTTGACATAACCTGAACATAATGTGAAGTATTATACAACTTATCTTTGTATGTGACTCCATCAAGCGGTGGCTGGTGACTCCATTTATCCATGTGCTTCAGAAAGGCTCCACATTGTTCTTCCACCAAACCACAGATCAGCCCATCTGTCCTTTCAGGCCCATACTTCTATTTGTCCCACTCAATGTGTTGAGACTTTCTTGTTTGTTTGTGTTTATTTGCATGCACCAAGGTTCTGTCTCTGTCTCAAATGAAACCTGTCAACTAGCAGTGCACTACTTTAAATAAAGCATGCAAGGTTGTTTAGCACCATTTTGCTGAAGTTGTTGTACACTGAAATGAACATACAGTGGCAATCATTTCAAATCCCTGTATGAGGTATTCTCTCTATTCACCCATTTCCCCAAACCAGTTAAAACAAACGCAAGTAATTAGCCGCAAATACTCTTTGACCCTGGTGCATTTCTCATTTCTTATATTTCCCCAAACTATAAACAATCTGGCTTCATTTCATTTGGTTTTGGGAGTTCCGGAGATTTAATGAGTCTGTAGTTCTCCTCTGGGTGATGTTGTCAGAGGACACCGAATCCTTGTTGTGTTAATTAAAGCTCGGTGCAGTGATGAAGATGGAAAAAGAGTAATAGCCTGGCCCTGAGAGGCATTCTGTCGGGGAAATATAGTTTTCAAGTTAATAACTAGTTTTATGTACTTAGACGGACATACATCTCTGGGGTGTACTGATTTTTTGTCATCCCAGTGGTCAGAAGGAGAAAATGAAGTGGAAGTTTTACCCAAAAAAATGTTCTTCTCTCTATTTTGGAATATATTTTCATAGGACTTTCATAGATAGAAAGCGGAAAAAGTGCAGCCTTTTCTTTATTTATATATTTTTTTCTTAGAAGCTGACGGCCTGATTTGGTTTATCATATCTCAGCAGGTCTTTCCAGCTCCTGCATATGATTAACACACAATTAACCCCTAGTTGTATCATAATTAATAGCTTTCAGCATTTTTTTCTTTTATGCCTGCTTAGAAATTCAACTCAAGTCACGCATCACAACTGAAGAAATTCAAACTTTTTAACACATTGAGGTAAAGCGTTTTAGCAACAGAAGTTTTTTCCAACAAAGTGCACTGCCATTAAACTGGTTATCATTTGAGACTCAATCTCTTGTTTGAAAATGGTATTGAATATGCTTGGAATATTTGAGAAGGCATTACTAGAGCTGAGGTGGGCTTAATGTAACATTTTGCATTCATAGATTACTGAATTTAAAACTGAGTAAATTGAATTTAGCCCACCAAAGTTCTCTTCCTTGTTCAGATATTTGAAGCGACATTCAAATGTTGTCATTTCACATCCTGGTTCAACCCTTCATTTCCCTTCTTTTGTTCTCCCCCTCCCCCTTCCCTCCTCAACCTCCATCCATCCGGGTCCGTCCCTACCCTTTCCCTTTTCCCCATACACCCAAACCCCGCCCTCTTTAACAGTGCGGACGCGAGGCCGAGAACTTTGACCGTTTTTTTACTCGTCACCCACCGGTGCTGACCCCGCCGGACGAAGAAGTCATTCAGAACCTGGACCAGGACGAGTTCCAGGGGTTCACCTTTAACAACCCAGAATTCCCCGAAGCCACCACTGCCACAGAGCAGGCCTGATCACACATCTATCCATGGACACTTACATGCACATTCACATATACATGCATTGTTATTGCTCTGTAACTAATAAAATGTATTTACTATTTTGTGCCATCGATAGGTACATTTCCACTGGAGTGGGACATTACGGGTCGGTTCAGTACGACAGGCTTTTAGAGGCTTTTCCATTGTCAAAAGGTCTTAACTTAGCCTACTGTGCTGCATGGTAAACATTGGGCTGTGGTTCCAACAGGAAGGTACAGGTGCTAAAAAGTAGAGCTAAACACTGCCATTGGTTTTCTGAATAACAAGAATCCTCACTGACAATCTAGCAAAACAAAACAATGCTTTCTTAAATAAAGCTTGTTTTGTTTTTGTGATAAACAGTCATATTCTAAGAAGAATGAATGCTACTTTTTTAATAACAATTTCAAACATTGCATTTGTAGTCTACAATGCATTTAACATAAGCATAACTTGTGACATTAATAAGTGAGTCCCTACAATGTAGGAAAATGGTGTAGAAAGCTAGGAATCAACTAGAAAAAAATCCTACAAGAGTATACAGCTGTACCTCCAGTCTCTCACTCAATTTACTTTCTTTATTCTGGTTAATAACACATTTTTAAAAGTTTGCTTCAAACATTATTTATACCTCATATATAAAGGCACTTGTATGACATCGCTGTTTACACAGACAGCAGTGGAAATGACAGCCTCGGTATCTCTTCTTTGGTATCAAACCGTACTGGCTCGTACCGTAACACTCAGTGGAAGAATAACACACATAGTTCTTATTGATGATAATGGTCAGTTTTAAATGTCTTGGTTGCATATATAGAATTTCTTGGTGTTGATTAATCTGGCCCCATTATAAGTGCACAAACAAGGAGGAAGGAAATACATTCAATAGAGTATGAGGTACTTATTCATATGCTGGGTAACAAGTCAACAAAGGAGACAATAGTACTGACCCAGAAGCTAAAAACATATTAAGCAATGAAATGTATTCCTTGCTTAAATAACAGAAAATTAACTTGGCTTCTAAAAAACAACAATGCATTTTGATTTTTAGTACTCATTTAAATAACGTACCAAGTACTCATGGAATACATGATTTTACAGTTTACATTTATTCATTTAGCTTTTATCCAAAGCGACTTACATTGTTCTAATGTTATTACCAGTGTTACAATCACTAGAGGCAAGGTGGGTTAAGTGTCTTGCCCAAGGACACAACGACAGTATAAACTGTGGGGAGAGTGGGAATCGAACCGCCTACCTTCCGGTTGAAAGACAACCACTCTACCCACTGAGCTACTGTAAGTGTTTATTGTTTTCACTGTCCAACTACTGTAGCTACTGTATTCTGTTGTAGTTCATATACTTTAGTTGTCATTGTTTCAAGCATTTGTTAGCTTTTGTGTCAGTACCCTTATACTCCATTGTTCAATGCAGTACATCAAACACAGTTAATGGCTATGTACCTCATACATCCACATTTGAAGCAAATTGCATTAAAACCAGTGCATTAAAAAATATAAATACACAAAAGACAAGAAAATGGCTCTATACCTTTAAGTATATATAGATTCAGCATTTCATAGACTTTTTTATGTTTGATTTAACTCATACTTGTGCTATCTCAGTGTTAGGCCTGTTATTCTCTAGTGCTTTTATCCACAGCAGTAGAACGCCATTATATTGTCTACGCATTTATTTATCTTTATTCTTACCTGGCATGTTTGACATGCATGAGTTTCTAAAATTAGCCTTAGACTTTGTCTCCTTATGGTATTTTGGCATTTGTGCATTCACATGGAGAGTAGGTCTTCACGGATAACACTGCAGTTGTTATATAGCTGCTGGAAGTCTCATTTGTGCCACTGATCACCACAAATATCAGATTTTCACTGTGCATTTGGATCAATAATGCTAAAATGCTTTTGGGAAATGTAGTCTTTAGTAGGCTGTTCAATAGATACAACGTTAGACAATACTATTTCTTATACTAGACTTTTTTGTTAGTATTTAAGCAATTGAAGAGGCTAGCATTTAGTGTTTTGCAGAAAGCATGATTCCGCTCCCTGGATATTTGTTTACACTGTCTATATACGGGTCGATTGTGTCTTTGAATACTACTGTGAATGAAAAAAAACAACAACTTCTCTGTATGTGCGTCCATGCCTGGCTTTCCACCATTTTGCCTGGCCTTTTGTTACTGTTTGTTTGGATGATGAATATCTCATACCCACACCTACGTTGGCATCAAACTTTAATCGTGCGATCCACTTTATTTCTAAACAAGTGGCTTCACAAGTGGAGAGTGAAAAGGTAGGAACCAGGCAGGAGGATTGCATTAGTGATAGTTGAGTGTTGGGATATAAAAGACAAACGGGGGGGAGTTAAAAATGATGTATGTGTTGTGTTTAGTACAATACTCTTTGGCATGTCAAGCTATGTAATGAAAGATATTAAATTGGACCTAACTTATTCATCTTAAAGGAATAGTTCTATGAGCTTCTTATGGATGTTTCTAATGTTTTCCTTTCTTCAACTCTTCTTGTCAGTCTGCTACCACCTCAGAACTGGGCCTCCCCATTTGCTGCTTGTACATATCCTAGCTGTTTTTTTTCCCCCCCATTTCTGTATTATTTGGTAGTCAACACTTCTATGTGAGCGTGTGATTTGTTCCAGTACGCTGCTGAACATTTGTTGACTTCCTTGATAATAAAGCCGAGATTATGTCTTTAGGTCTTGTTTTATCCAATATTATTATTTTTACATTATGCTATTAGATAATGAGATTTTTGTTGAGCCACCATGTATTTTAAAATGTTTTATCCAACTGTCATTCACTCTCATTAGTTCCATGAAGTGTATTGACAGCTGTGATTTCTGAATATTGTCATTCATTCATCATCTTCCGTTTATGTCGTTAGGGATTACTGAGCAATTACATCGATGCCTCTGACAGTCAATATTTTCACAACAAAACCTGCTTTTTGTTTCACATAGAAGGTAATTATAATTTTTTTGTTTTTTTTTTTTTTTTTGTTTTCACTGGCTGCATTAGCAACCTTAAACCTCAAAGCCTGTGCTGTTTCTCCCATTTAATTTCCTAAACTGGTAGCAGGCAGACAGTTGTTTACTGTAAGAAACAGACAATTTACAATACGTTCACAGAAGCTCATAGAACTGTAGACATGCACAAAAATAATATTTGTACTTCAGTAAATTTGGGACTAAAGAGTGTATGTTTTGTGTTTTCTCAAGCAATAATCTTGGTGACAGAAGGTAGAATAAGTCTTTAAGAAGACCATGGAGTAGGTCGTTGTTGGGACTTACGTCAAAGGCAGAGAGAGAAGTTGTCTTGTAGTGGCATTTCATGGAAGCTGTTTTCTGTTAGGCACTTGGGATGTCCTCGGTTTATTAGTAGTGTGCTCTACCTGCGTAAATACCACAACTCAATTTCCACAGACCAACAATAGTTGTCTCTGAAAAAGGCATGGAACAGCAGTAACAGGTTTGCTGTCATCATTGATTATGTTATATAATTAACAGACATGTAATCATTGTGATGTGATACATTAAAGAGCTCCTCTATACTAGGCTCTGTGGGTGACGGAACAAGAGTTTCAGAGGGTTGTAGCTGTCTTGGGTGCGAGAGTAGAGCAGAGCCATGATCCCATTGTATAAGCAGAAGTTTTCACTGAAATGCACTGATGATTTCCATCTCCTCTTTTAGTGCTCTTGTCTTGTATCTGATTTACACACAGCAGCACTCAGCCAGTCTTGTTTTTTTTTAAGTGTGCCTGTGCTCTGTTGAATAGATGGATAGATAGATGCAGTACAAATCTCAACTTTAGGCAAAATGGAAATAAGGACCTATTTTTAAAAACTTGAGATGCAGCTAAGATCAGTCGAGGAGCAGCTTTATGTCCAGGACACAGGTTGCTGGAATGATTTTGTTTTTGGCCTGAAGCTGTAAATTTATCATCTCCATAAAAGCTGTTTATTACAGTGTCTCCAGTACTAATAACCTATATCAACACCGTACTTATACATATATATATATATATCTGTGTCAAATGTTAATCAATGGTCAGTATTTCAATGGAGGGTGTGTGTTTTGAGTCCTTCCTGATGAAGAAAAGCAAATGAACATTGCATGAGTAATGCTTAACCTCTTTATTATTGGGATTTCTTTACATTTACATGATAAGCTGATTAGACTTGTGTGTCAGCAGTGCTTAGTGCGATCATAGCTCCTGTTGTGTGCACTATATTAAAATGATATGATATATCATTTATGATAATGACATACTTTTTACATGCTTTCCATGTGCCAAATGTTTGTCTTGCTGGAGCAACAGGCAACATACAATAAATGATTTGGAAAAAGTGTTAAGAGATGTGTGTTTTTGGTAATGTTGGATTGATTTATGCTTTTATGCTTCTTAAAGGGCTTAAATTAGAATTAAGTTATATTTTATTAAAAAAGGGTTAAACATCTTTATATTCAGTCTTGTTCAGAGCAATTTACTTCTCCTTTAAGAAAAAAAAAGGGTTGCTGTATCATTATTCATATTCTCTTAATTTAGTGCTTTCATACAAATGCTGTCCAGTGTAGAGTTACTGTGATGCCAGGGTACAGAGATGGAGGTGTGGGATGGGAGCTAAAACACATGAAATAAGGGAGGTTACTCTACTAGGCAGAAAGAAAATGGTAGTTAAGGAGAGACTTTATTAGGCAGATGCAAAGCCCAGCTCTGCGAAGCAAGACGGGCAGCTACGACAGGCTGTGCATATTTCATGGCTGCCACTTATCATAAGAGCCTTTTCCTGATGGGGGAGCGTAGGTCTGATGACTTCAAGGAAATAACATGCAGAACACGGCCTACATACACACAGCCCCACTGAGCCTCTCAGCCACTGCACGCCGCCTCTAACAGCTGCTCCGAATCCACAGTAGTCACCGCTGCTCCAAATGCACACCTTTAACCATCTCCCGTTCCCAACCGCTAACAGTGAAACTGCTCTGAAGTTCACTTTTCCTAGGTGTTGGTTTACAATCAGCTACAGTTTTACTTTGGTTTAGATACCGAGGACATAAAAGGCACACAGGTTTGGACTTTAGAGCTATTTACTGGAATGTCTTCCCATTTATAATCCACTGGTCTAGGTCTTGACTTTGTCTTTGTCTCTGAGTGTCTTGGTCTTAGTGCATTCTGATTTTGGTCATGAATCACATTGAGAGCCCTGAATATAAAGCTAGTGATTTAAACTTTGATAAAGTTAGCTAAATCTGATGACCTTGAACTTCTTCATCCTCTGGTGTGTGAGGAAAATCTGCTTCACGTAAAAATTAAACATACTTTGAAACTTTGTTAGACCACACTAAGACCAAGTTCTGACTGTGACCAGAGAGTATTAAAACTTCTAGGGACTAGGAAAGAGTCAAGACCGGTGCATGATACATGGCAGGGTCACCACCAATGACAAGCCCATGGACCCATGGAGCTGACCAGAGGCACATAAATGAGTAGTAAGTTCTTGAACAAGACAGTAACAGAGTCTGAAGACTTTTGGGGAGCCTTTTTTGCCTTTATTTGATAGTAGACAGTAGGTCAACAGGAAACAGGGTGAGAGAGAGAGTCTGAAGATATTTTTATCCATGTTAGTTTCTTTAGAATAAAACACAAGCCTGAAGTGTAAACTATAGGCTACAAGTGCAGCAGTAAAAGTGGCATGCTTTTAGCTGGTGGTAAATACCGGCACATACATCACATATATGGAGCAGCAGTAAAGCATGCATCAGTCAGCAGGCTGTTGACAACAGGTGCTTGACTCTTTTACAACAGAGTCAAGCACCTCGTTTTTTATGATCATCTACCTCTGCTGCTGCAACAACACATAAAAATGCTTTATGCAGCTTCACCGTCATTCCACATTCCAAAACCCTGTGAAATTTTTCCATTTAGTTTGTTTTATGTGTTGTTAACATCAAGCAGTTTCAAAGGAATGGGTCAAGGCTGGGGGAAATACACTTTTTGCCAAATGTTTAGTGATAAGATCAGTGTCCTTTGTATGAAGCAGATGCTAGTTTAGCTCGAAGACTCAATATATAACCCTATAATGAAAACATCACATTTTGTGCTACTGCTTATCACAATGTGGGTGTTGCATGTAGCAGACTACCTTGTTTTAGCATGAACATACCTGAACAGTATTTCTGGAGGCATTTATGCAAATGTATGACAACAGCCGCACAGCCTGCTGCGTAACTGTAAGTTGTGCCACATAAGCTGTATAAAGTTTGTACTGGAGTGGATGTAATAGCCAGTGTACACAGTAATCTGCTGCAGTGCTGGAGTGTATGTGATAATTAATTCCAAATGTTGCGGCCCCCAAATTAAAGCCAGTGGCTTCAGCACAAAGCAGCCTGCTCTTATCAGCCCAAAACAGGTCAGCGTTCGATACCGCCTTTCATTCACCCTCGTCTGCTCCTCACCTCCCACTCCCCCCTCATCCTCCACCGACATGGGCTCGTCTCCCACTAATCCTCTCGTGACTGAAAAGAGTGAGGGGGGTGGAGTGCAGAGGCAAAGACTAAATTAAAGACTCAGAGTCATGTTTCTCTATTAAAAAGCAGTGCCTGTGGATGACACTAATGGTGAAAATAATGGTGTGTTTGTTTGATGCTGCTGTGCGTTCAGATTTGTCTATCGCTGCATCTACACCAAGGGCCACTGATATTTATCTTCTGCCTGTCCTTTGCTGCATTTGCCATCTTTTTTCCTATCCATATCCCTGTCTTTCTGCCTCACAGCATTAACAGCAGTTGAAGCGTGCTGAGATGAACACATTATGAGCTGGCCTACATGGTTGGCAGCTGTGTGCATGTGTGTATATGCATTGCTGTGAGCGTCTATAAAAGCCTGCTGGAGCACTCCGCTGCAAAGACATCTGAATGAGTGAGTGCATGTTTTCAATCACAAGCTGAATGGCCTTGGGAAACAACCATAACATGAGTTAACATGAGCACTACTCATACTGTTTGAATGGCCTTTCAGAGACACCTCCACACAGGTGATGTAGAACACGTGCTTCATTAGGACAGAATTGCATGTGTCGACAATAAAACAGTAAAATGAGTGAATCACATGGGTCCAAAATATTTTATCACCACAGTCCTTCTTGGTTCTGTACTCTACAAACAAGGCAAATATGCAAAGTGGATACACCAAATATACCTTCATTTATAGTACCCTTTGCAGTGCTCTTATAAAGTTTTCCATTCTTTCTGTACTTTGCTTACTACTTAACTAAATAAAAACTAAAATAATAGCCCCTTTGCATTTGTGATTGTATTTTTAAAATAGAATATCAAATCTTGTGACTTATCCAGAGCACTGTCAGTTTTAGAATGGAAACACCAGTGTGAGTCTGCAGCTGCAATAAGAATTAGTTTATAATCTGCTTGACACTTTGTTGTTAAGCAAAAAAAAATTCTCTTATCCTTAGCTTTGTATACTGCGCTGGGTTTAAACTGACTAGTTTTTTGTGCACGTATGCTTTTTGTACCTTGTGTTGTTAAAATTGCTTCCATTGTTTTCCTCACTTGTAAGTCGCTTTGGATAAAAGCGTCTGCTAAATGACTAAATGTAAATGTAAATGTAAGCACAGTTGCAACACTGATTTGATTTTTTAAAAAAATCGAACCTACCTTCATGTGGTGGAGCTGGCCCAGGTGAGTCCCGGAGGATGGACAAAGCTCCCCTCAGGCAAGTGGACTGTTGGCAGCTAAAGGTAGGACCAACTGCATTGGATTGTGGTTTTGTGCTCTTCAAAGCTCTTCTGTCCCTTCCTGTCTTATTTTGGCTCTAAATCCCTCGCTCCAAACAATCTAACCTGGACATTTTGTTGTTTTTGCTGTTGGACCAGTCAAGTCAGACTTTCCCCTTCTTTAATCCTCCTCCTCTCCTGCTTATTGCTGTGATTTGTTGGATTGTGGCTTCAGGTAGTGTCTGTCAGGGTTACTCATGTTTCCACTGAGTGGTACAGGTCGGGTGTGGACAGCACAGTTTGGCACGGGTAATCCCTGAAGAGGCTTCTGCTTCCACTGTGCCGTGTGTCATGAGAAATGTGCCAAACTTGCCATTAATTACAATAGAGAGTCAATAGTGTTATAATATATACTTTCAGTACCTGGACCACAGTGTCGGAACCAAAAGCCAAGGGTTAGAGTAATATGCTTATTTGGGACACTTTGTACCCTTTTTAACTTTGCTAACTGTCTTGTACTGACCCAACCTGTAACGTACCGCTGCAGTGGAAACAAGGCTTTTGTTGGTGTATTGGTGAATCTTTGGCTTCCCTCTCTGTCTTTCTTCTGAAGTATTTATGATTGTGGATCGGTCTGGTTTTCTGTGTGACAGCAGCTTGCTTAGTAATGTGAATATTTATGTGGCCGTCTTTAGCCTGTCCATTCCCTCCTTGAAGTATTTGCTATGTAGGCTTATCTAAATCAGTGTTTGAATAATGCATGTAATAAAAAAAAAACTTGAAACCATATTCTAGTGACCAAAAATGATTAACAGCCTTTATAATGTTGTATATATTTATCTTATCCTTCCATTCTAGGTTTTAAAGCCACCCTAAAGAGCATATATGTGTTTTTGTTTATGTACGTGTCCTGGACATTAAAAGCTTCCTCCCAACTAAAAACGTTTTCTCATGACAGCCTTTCTCCGCTTCTCTCCTAGCGAGCTTCCTACATGCTACGTATGCCATACAGCGATACGCCTGTGTGCGTGTGTACCAGCATCCCCTCTGTGTTGGATCTTCCACTCAGAGCCCTATACTGTACAGCGAGCACATACACAGCGTACATGACAATAAGACCCATACCCTGCGTGTTTTATGTCCGTGCGCATCTAAAAGGCAGCGGCTGCACTTTCATATTGAAGCCTTCCCCCCAATTGCCAACATATTCTACTCCATCTTTAACACATGCCCTCATAGCTCTTTTTCTCAAGCTCTGTGCTGATCCGAGCAAAGCTGTCACAATTGCATTGGGCTGCCTTCTCTGTTTAAACAGTCGCCACAGCGTTGTCTTTGTGACAAATGAAGTTAACGGAAAGGGAATTAATGAAACTGGATTAGGTATAAGTGCAAACATAGTGGTACAGTTTGCACCAAAAATGCAGTTTTCACACCAACCAAGCTCCATACTGGTTCTGTTTCTATCACTGTTTCAGTTCAGGAGACAGCATTGTCTTCACTCCAGTTCACTGAACCAACTTTCCACAACCATATATCATCAACAGAAGGGGGTGGTGATGACATCTGGGAACGGACTTTCCAAGTTCAGAACCAAATTATTTTTGGTCTGAAGATGTCACTCACAATACGGTTTGCGAAGGAGAAAGAACAGAGCCTGGTTGGTGTGAAAGGGGTAGAGAAGAATTGATATGCTATCAACAGTAGGTGACACAAAAGTGTACACACTAAAGTGTATAAACCCCCATCTGTAGCCTCTGGGATGAAAGGTTCAACTTGTTTCACATTTGAGGCAAAGTGAGCGCATATGAATGACCATTTCTTGCAGAGCTTGTCTTTTTTTATGATATTTGCTACACCTCTGTGTGATTTTAGATAAAGATTAAATACAAAACAAAATTAAATAATTGTCATGTCAGGATGAATTATACAATAGATAAGTTCTTATATTGCAGGAAATGATAAATGACCAAAGTAACACAAATGTCTGCACTGCAACCAATAAATGTCCTTTTATTGAAATACATATAATTTCATCTGTTTATTAATTCTAATGTATATTCATCACCTGTGTTTATAAAGTGTATTTACTCCTCGCACATCCACTTCTATCAGTTAATTTTGTTACTTCCACCCCTCATATGTCCCTTTATACGTTTTATTTATGTAACACCTTGTTTTAGTCATCATCACTTAATTTACTCATTGTTTCTCATCATCTTCTTAATCCCTCTTACAACACCGGTTCCAAATATCTAACAATGCTTTCTCCTCTTCTCCCTTAAACTCATCCCATTGTCTCATTCTCACCACATCTGTCCCTGTACCGGTCTACCCTCTCCCTTTGCTTGTTCATAATCCCACCTGCAGAGAACCCGCCGGGACACCTGTAACTTCGACAAGGAGTTCACCAAGATGCCCGTGGACCTGACGCCCACTGACAAGCTGGTCATCATGAATCTAGACCAGGACGATTTCATGGGCTTCTCCTTCGTGAACGCTGAATACGTGGGTTCCGCAAATTAACATGACACTTCTGGACTGTTACTGAATGTGGTTTCGTTAAAGAACCGTTATAAACTATTATAATGCAAACTAGTATACAGATTTTAATGTCGAATTCTCAGTAGTGACACCTGGGGGCATGTAATAAACTAGTAGCTTATGCCAATTTAAGCTTGTTTAGCAAAAATGAGGCGGTTTGCACACTGATTCTGCTGTAACGGATTAAAAGTATTTGAATGGCTTTGATAAATTGTATTGGAATACTTCACAAAGCAGGGTGAAAGGTGGGGTCTGCACTTTTTTGGTGATATTTAGTGGCAAAAGTGCAGATTGCATTTCCAAACAATTTGATGATATTGAACTAATGAAAACATAGCATCCATTTTGTTTAGCTATATACCTTTTACACGTTGCATATTTGGTCAACTGTACGTGGCCCCATCAATGTCCATTTAAACAGTCAGACTTGTGTGCAGACCACTGCTTTCTGAGACCCCCGCTCCAATGCTGTCACGAGGTGCACGGTTTAAAGTGCTGACACACTCTGACTGAGCATCTCACACAGAACCATCACAGAATATGCCTAATGAGCAAACTTCACAGCCTGTCAAATCTTCCCTCTTGGTCTTTTTGGCTCGTCCCGGCCACCGCGTCCTGCCTCCTCCATCTTCCCGTTGTTTCTTTTCTTGTGTTTTGGCTCTAATGCATACTCATGACAAGGGCTCACTGGGAGCCTGATGTGCCGCTGTGTTACAAGGACTGGCAGTGCAGCAGTCCTCAGTAGAGCACAGAACGAGGCAGCGCTTTGACAAGCCCAAGTAAGCAATTTCACAATCGGCAATAATGACTACAACGATGCTGCTGCTCTGAATGATTTATTTTTGGGCTTGACACTCACATAAATGATTGTGCATTTACTATGTTCATGCATTGCTGGATGTCCATATGGCAAAATAGGATGTACATTTTTGTGTGTACTGGATGAAGCCAATTATTTCAAATTCTGCTCAAATTCAGCAAATCTGCTTTCCAGCTTCGAAGCACAGGCGATTATGCCAACTAGCTCTTATTAGCATACAGTCCAATCCCTGACTGAAGGTTGGATTTATGAGGTGAGGTGTAACAAGGCGGACACTGACTGTGAAGTGTTAGCTCCTGGAGGCACACAAGACATATACTGTAGCTCCATTACACAGGCTTAGCAATTTGTGAAGAGCTCAATTTGGACTCTTGTCCACAATACAGACAGTATATATATATGTACATAATTATACATAGACATTCTTCTAATCTCTTGTCTTTTAGATGCTGTATGTAATGTAATATACAAAGCACAACTGTCATGCTAGATGTTCTCAACAGTACATTAGTCAGTCTAAATGAATTATCAGGCCTACTCTTGAAGTATTGTGTTCACACTAGTTTACTTCGGATAATTTTTACCAAACTAGAAAATGGTCCGCAACGTTTACAGGAGCTTTTTCAACAAGGAATCAATCTTCTCTTCTCTACTGTTTGTCCTAGAAATTCAACATGTGCATTAATAAGGCCTTTATCTCCATATTCTGCCTCTGTTCATCTGTTAATTTTGTTTAATTCCAACAAAAATCCCTCCGTCATTTCTCCAGAGGTTAGCAAGTTATATTATGTTACTGTTTTTGATTGTTTTAGATTTCTGAGGTCCATGCCTAACAAACCTCACGTGAGGTTTGACTTCATGGACAGCATTCACACTTATCCAAGTGAACTGCACTAACACTTTTTTACATTTTAACACCTACTAATGAATTAACTCCAACAAAAAATGGCTGCCTCATGACTAAAAAAGGCAGTGTCCTGTGTTCATGGCAGACTGCTTTTGAGTGCTATTTCCAGCAGATGCACTAAGGATGTGCTCGCATAGAACATTTCAATCAAACTGCACCAGAGGTCAGTCAGAACCGCCTTCTCAAGGGGTCTCAGTGCACTTGCTTAGTACACATTGAGGTTAGCACAGCAGCATTCACACTTATCCAAGTGAGCACAAACAGCGCAACCACACCAGAATTAGTTTTAACAGCACCAAACATGGCAAGTGTGAACACATTCTGAGAAATGATACATATGCCGTTAGCAAACATACTAAAGCAATCAACAGCTACAATCCTGCCTACATAACACAACATGTATTTAAATCAGTAACCACAATTTAATATAACGCTTTTAAAATATTAATAATGGACTGTATATACAGCACAGCATATATCACATGATACAGAAGGTCCACTGCTATTCTTTAGGAACCATCCTACACCATTATATTGTTACAGATTCCACACAAGTTATATAACTAATAAATGATATGCATGTAATGGTGGTATTTCTCTTTTCTCTTCATATCTTGATCTATATGAATGAATTTATACTGTTAAGTGTGGTAGGCCAGTGTGCCATAATAGATAGTGTCATTGCTGACAATTAATTGAATACACATGTGTTATGTTTTGCTTTGTTTGTACATATATAAATATTTTGAGTCTTCCGTGTTCATGGGTGTTAATAGGTTAATACATGTATAAACATTTTAATGGCAATAAGATAACCATGCAAATAGGACAATAGTGTGTTGACAGGGCACATGCAGCATCAGCCTATGAGTGCACCATTTCCTTTCTTTCTTGATTATTTTTATTATGGTATGTGTTTTGCTGATTCTTTATTTTGTTTCCCTCTGAGCTATAACACTGAACACCACTGCCACACACATTTCTTTTAATTTAAATTCAAAGTAATGACTGCACATGGAGCAGTCTGTTCTTTGTTTTCATTCACACTGACATGCCAATGAAATATAGTAATAACTTTTACATACAGAGCACTGCAGAAGAAGAGTAAGAATGTGTTTTGTGACATAGATTAGTAGGAACACGTGCACTGTGTTGTTTTTCACTGTAGAATAATAAATCATGTTGAAAGACCACATGCTGCTCTCTTCTTGTTCCTTAGAGCGTCCTCCTTTTTAATATTGTCTCATCTTAAAATTTCATGATCTGGTCACAACTACGTGGTTGGATAATTTATGTGTTGAAAGCCCTACATCAAATAGTCATGCGATTTCATTGGCCAATGTAAGTACTGTGTTTTTCTGCAAACTGAATATACTTTGTGCTAAGAGCTTTGACTGGGGATACATTTATATCACTCTTCAAGTGGCAGGTTGCCATCATACACACACCTTTGTGTACCTCACATAGTCAGCATTAGCTTCTCCCAGCAGAAACAAAAATGTGTCATGATATCAGTGTGATGTGTCATAGAGGGAATGGAATAAGAAAGAGCCATGTGATAAAACAATCTCTGAGGATGAAGATATGCAAAATGTGATGTAACAGAAACAGTGCTAGAGAACACTCCCTAGCTTACACACTTCACTTGGCACTCTTACACACAATATAACACACTGACCCACATTCATTCCCTATGAGGATACACACAACTATGGAGAAGTGTGTAAACATTACTATAGCATTCATTTCACCAAGTTGTACAATGGAGTTCACACTTATATTTTGTGTTTATTTGCCAGACTTTGGGCAGGGAAAAATAACCATACCCATTATACTGGCACTGCTAATACTACTGGTAATACCAAATTGAAAAAACGATATATTAAAAGCTGATTTCAGGAAGTTCGGTCTTTGGTTTATGTCTGTATCATATAGAAACTATGTGTGGCTTTGATATGTAGCTGACATTATTATCAGTGCCTACAAACCTGCATTCAAAACACTTAATCAGCCATTGTCTTTCACGCTGTACCAACCTGAACCAAACCTTTACACTCTGAGACTTTGTGAAAGAAGGCTTTGAACAAGCTTTCTAATATATATAAACATGTACGCAGTGGTGGAGGAAGTACTTAAGTTTGGTACTTAAGTAAAAGTACAACTACCCTGCAAAATATATACTTAAGTAAAAGTATAATTACTACATCAACATCTTACTTAAGTAAAAGTCATAAGTACATACTTTTAAATTTACTTTAAAGTATTTTTTTAAGTAAAAGTACAATCAGTTGTATCAATGTCTGGGCTGTTCAATTGTAACAATCACAAACAATATATATTGTGTACTGGAAAGAGTTGTTGTGCAATACTGACACTGTAAAAATCTGGTTATTTACTTATTACTCATTAAATAATAATTAGGCTAAGCCAATTATGACATACAATTTATTTTATTTTTTACCATACTATTAAGAGCAGTAAAAAAAACTCAAAAGTACACAGGTGAGTGCTATTCTGAACACTTTAATCAAATTTGTATGACCAGTTTATTCTGCTCAACAACAGTTGCTTTAGTCCTTTACCTAGGCCTGCATGGGGAAAACGTAGCTAAAACTGCATTTGAGGCTTATACTCCATTGATTAAAGAAAATCCAAAAGCATTAGGCTAATAATGTATAACACATTAGAATGAGAAAAAAATAAGCACCAAACAAAATTTGATATAGCAAAAGTTTGCTCATCTCCAAAAATGTAACGTACTAGCAAGCTATCGTCCCTGCTGTGCTAATAACCAGCTAAAGAAGTTGCCCTGTTAGGGTACCACTAACTTACGTCAAACAAATATTATACTGGTGTAATATTTTTGTTATGTTGACATCCGTTTTTCTATAACAGTCATTGCACAATGTCATAGCAAGTTTGTAACTTAAATATTAATAACTAGCAGTGCATGTCTTACGTATGTTTCTTCAAATTTGAAGGGGAGTTTTTAAACGCCAACAGTTCTTTGTGTTGAGGTAGGCACTTGACACATTGAAAACGCCAGGAGTCATTCTTTGAACCTTTAAATTCAAATAACTTGCATAAATAAGGCCAGGGATGTCTCTCAGAATCAGAGCTGCAGGGCACAGGCTCAAGCTCAGTCGACGTTGTTGGAACATCAGTTCCGCTTGTGTTGTTTCAAAACGCGCGCTGAGCGAGTGAGTTCTTTGACCAATCAGATCTCCGATCTGTTTCAACGTGCATTGGCCAGCAACGCCAAAACGTCAGTTTTTTTTATGCAAGATTCGGAAGAATGTAAAGACACACATTTTAATAATGTAGTGGAGTAAAAGTACAGATAATTGCTGAAAAATCTACTTAAGTAAAAGTATAAGTATGCATTATTTTTTTTACTTAAGTAAAGTATAGATACATAAAAATTTACTTAAGTACAGTAACGAAGTACAAATACTTCGTTACATTCCACCACTGCATGTACGTTATATAATGCTACATAGCAACAAAAAACTTTAATGGCTCTAATGAAGGCGCAATGACACTTAACCAGCTTCTAAGCTATTGCTTTAAGAATTGCTTAAGGGGCGCAGCAGCACACTGAATCAAGACATGAAAAAAAAGTGACAAAAGTGAGAAAAAAAGTATCTTTATTTATTTTATTCAGTGGATCATATAGAAACACTCAAAAGAGGAGCATGACGGAGAAGCTTATTGGATTTAGCTCACATTATCTTTCCCTCTCTCCCCTCTCTGTTTCAGTCCAACACACATTTTCATTAAGCAAACATATTAGACACACTTTCACACAATCAGACATGGATCCGCAATTAAGATACATACCTCTCTGTCTACTTTAAATTGACTCTTCCCTCTGTCTGTCTCAATCAATCAATCACACTTCCAGCATCTGCCCATAACAGTCAAGCGGTTTTAGTACAAATATATACACAAGAAATACTGATCTTGCAATGGGAAAACTAAAGGGTAATCTGTCTGAATGACTACAGGTACATTTGTTTTGTAAAGATGTTGCCGAGCAAAATTTTAAGCCCATCATATTTTTTCTTGCTGTGAAGGCAACAACTACTGTAATTTGCAAATGATTACCTGGGGCTGTGTTGGTAATACTGAAGCCATAAATCACAGTTTTGACATATTAGCAACACGCCAAAATCATGCCACATCACCATATGCCCTTTCATCTGCCCCGGAGTTATTCCCATCTGCTAAACTTAACACAAACAAATACGAACACAAATTCAGCCCACCTACACAATGTAGTGGCCATGGCAATATATTCCCTACATGGAAAAATCTAAACAGCCAGATGTAAGTGAGTGCTTGGATTGGCTTGGTAGGTTATATAAAAGGTCTACATAACTTGCAAAGCCACAATCAGCTCCTTATCATCTGTTTCCTTTAACTTCCTTTGCTTGCCTTGCCTGCTCCTTCTGTGAGTGTGCGAGGTCTGGACAGAGGCGTGAGGGGGTTCCAGCTCAGTGAGCAAAAACCCTGCAGCCGTCCTCCTTTGACTTTTCAGAAACCACCCATCTTCTTCTGTTCCATCTGTGCTGCCCATTGCAGAGGACAGCACAGGGTTATGAAGACAGGTCAAACCATGGGCGGAGTTTGGGGGCTAAGGGGGGCACTGCCCCCCCAGACCAGAGCCAATTAATGCCTGTCTTGTGCTTTGAAAAATAAAACAAAAATTACAGAATTCATATTTTCTCATTTTATCTGCCTATCTTATAATTGTTGTGGATATAATGAGTAAGTTTAGAATTAATTATTTTTAATTTAATTAGATGGTATGATATATAAAATATGGTAGCCCATAAAAAAATCTGAGCTCGTGGTCTGCAGGTAGGTGCCCCCCCACGCACAAAAGTGAAACTCCGCCTATGGGTCAAACACTAGGCACTTTAAACTTTAAACATTTTAAACTGCATTTCCCATGATGCTTGTCTCCACGTGGGGCTTTAGCCCCATTGCCTAGTGACAAAAATGACCACAAGCCAAAAGGTTTGGAAGTTTGGTAAAATAGATTTGTTGATTTGAGGTAATAAAGTCTGAATAAATTTGATGTGTCTGTGCATTAGTTTTTACTTTACAGTAAAGTAAATGGATTTTATTGCGCGCACACACACAGCATACTTCTTTGAGCTATTGTTCTCTTGTTCAAGATTTGGTTAACTGCAAAATGTAAAAATAACTGCAAAAACTGAGACATAGTCCTCGTAAAAAACAAAACAAGAAAGTCTGTTCTTAGTTTACACTATATCAGCTGTTCAGGACTCATTTGTTTCTTCTTCATTTCTCGCTCTTCTACTCCTCCTGATTTTGTCCTCCTCTCTGGCTGCCCCCTGTCTCTCAGCAGAGGTGAAACGCTGTACTTTTCTTCCTGAAGTCATTTCTATGTTAATGAGTCTGCTTGTGAGATAACGCAGGCAGCAGGGCCTTGGACACATACACACACAAGTGAAAGGAGGATAGGACCTGTCAAGGCTCACACTGTTAATCTGTTCATGCATTTATTTATCTGTAATTCTACTTACACCCTCTCTCTGTCAGCACCTCTCTCTCGGTTTGATTTTGATCACTTTAATGCCAATTATTTTGTTGTTTCATTCTAAACCAACAAGCTAGAGGAGCATTAGATAAACTTCACTTCAGCTAACCAACTTTGTTTAAAAGTCTAAAATGTAGTGATTTGAAGTGGAAGTGGATCAAAAATAGAGCCCTGTGGGACACCACATGTCACACATTTTTAAAAGCCTTATTATTATGCTTGGAAGAGTTCAATATATTTTTTTTAAACCAGTGGTTTTGAGTCTTGTACCAGATGAAGCCACCTAGTGCGGTCTTAACTGTGTTTTGGTGCAAGGGCAATAAACTAAATTAGATTATTTTAAATGCATTGCTGTCTTTGAAAAAGTTTGTGTTAAACTGTGGTAATCAACTGGCCATTGCAGAATCACCAGCGCAAAGTCACGTGGGTGGAAACGTCTCAGTACACGCACACAAATACGCGCACGCGCACCCAGTGCATTAAGTGAACCGTGAGCTCACACACCCTTGTGTGGGGGCCTCAGTGGAGTGGAATCATTAAAACGGTCCGTGGCTCTTTAAGTGGCGTCTCTGCTTCTCTCACGGGCTCAATTCTTCATGCATGACTCTCCCCTCTCTCCCTTCCTCTATCTGCCTCACTCTTTCTTCTAACTAATCAGTGCGGTGCAGGGCTGCTGGCGCCGCGGAGCTGAAAAAGCTGAGGGGAATGTTACTGCACTACGCTTGGTTAAAATCAGCACCACGGCCAGCGCCGCGACTCAGACTCAATGCGCGGTTAGGGGCACGCGGAATGCAGCACATTAACGCAATTACTTGGACCTGAACTATTTGTGAACACACCATAGACTTGTTACTGGAAGGGTGTCATATTTGCCATATTTAGACACCATCAACATTTATTTTACCCACGGCCCACTATTGCCATGGAAACGCACGTGTCTCCTCCAACATCTGGGTGGACTGAATGCCGTGTAGCCCCAGTATTGGAGCATACCACGCTTTATACTGACGGCGTTGCGGCGGAAGGCGGGATTTATGACCATCCTAGCGGATTATTGGTTCCTGCAGGGTCACATCTTACTGGAGTCCAATCGGCGTTAAGCGCTGCTGCCCCAGGCGGAGTTGGAGGAGACGCGCGGTTAGTTTTAGTTTGAGTTGGTTGGACCGGGAGGAGGAGGAGGAAGACCAAGAGGAGGAGGAGGAGGAGGAAGAAGCGACGGCTGTCATTTTTTCATTTGTACAAACGGGCGCGTTTGTGGAGCGCAGAGCCAGGCTGCTGTGTACTGTCCTCAGCAGGAGCGTGCTGTCATGGACACGTTTATCGCGAATGGGCGGTGAAAACGGGAGAACGTTTCTTTTTGAGGCAGTTTTGATTTATTTTTTTACCTTTTTAAATTTGTCCTCATCTTATTCTATGGAGAAAAACATGTCACAGAGGCAACAGCTGTGTGTGGAGACACACGACGGACCTCTACTGCCCGCCTTCACGCTCTGCTTCTAGCTGGGAATTTTTCATGCCTTCATTCACAACCAGAGAATAATTACACTGTGCTGCCTCGTATTTTGAGGAGGGGTCGTCGAAAGAAAGACGACGGTGAGTCAGAGGCGACCCGCCTTAACCATATGATGAGTAGCCTCTAAACAAATTTTGCACTTGACTGGAGCTGTACTTTAACACGGCTGGGGAAATGAACGAAACCTCTTGATTAGTTGTGTCAAAATAGATTTTCATGCAGAGGTGGCCTGGGAGGTTTGAGACTGCACAAGTTGAAAAGGACGGGAAGAAAAAACACGGCGATTAAAACAAGTGGGAGGGAAATATCTGTGGTGTGTGATGGGCAGCGCGCCTCTTCTCACATAAACGGATTTAGGAGCGAGGCACCAGGGCATGGCACTGCTCTGAGAGACTGAGGCAGCTCGGTATAACCGAGGACAACCGGTGGTCGTTTATCGCCCTGTATTTGTGCGTGCGCGCGTGTCGTGTGGTAAAAAACGTTTTTTGATGCACAAGAAAGTGACGTGCCGCCCCCCTCCCCACATACCCGCCCTTTGCCATGAGCCTCTGGTCAACACTAAGAAGCCAACCAACTGTTTCATTTGTGCGCCACGCTCAGAAACATCCTAATTACATGTTCTTGTGTTGTGTCAGATATTGTGGAGTGTCTGTTGTTAAAGCCTCACTGTGACTTGTCCAAATCTCGCGGGAAAACCGGGGAAATTAAAGGGTGAATCTTAACGAGAGGAGGGACAGAGATTAAGCCCAACAGGAGCCGCCTTTATGAAGATGCTGATGTGTGACCGCGGCGTCCAGATGCTCGTGACGACGGTGGGCGCGTTCGCCGCCTTCAGCCTCATGACCATCGCGGTCGGCACCGACTACTGGCTGTACTCGCGCGGGGTCTGCCGCGCGAAGAACAGCGGCGACAACGACACGAGCCGCAAGAACGAGGAGGTGATGACGCACTCCGGCCTCTGGCGAACCTGCTGTCTGGAAGGTACGTGCTCCGTCTGACTGACTGCTTTCTGAGCTCTTCCTCTTCCTTATGCTTATCCATTCTCTCAGCTATATCCTCCCATTTCTTTAATCATATAGTGTACAGAAGGAGGCACATCCATTTCAACAGTGAACATTAAAATACTGCCTTATTCTATCACACGCTTATGACAAAGACCAGAATTAGTCATAATTAGCGTTGGTCATGGATCCAGCTCTTGTCAACATGGAGAATATACTTTTAAGAGACCTCTGGGTCAATTCCTTTGATGAAATATGTGACATGTGGTGTCCCTCAGGGCTCTACCTTGAAACCCTTCAACTCTTTACCTCACTAGTTCCTTCTTCAGCAACAATTGTAAATGAGTTTTGGCAATTGAAAAGTGCTTCCAAAGCCTTTTCTGTGAGAATTATATAACATTTAACAGACATGCAAAGATAGAAGGAATGATGATAAAATGTTACATTCATCAACTCATATATGCCTCATGGTATTTTGTGACTCAAATACAGAAAAGGAAAATAAAATTGAAACAGATGAATGTTGAGATCCGTTTTGGTCATACTCATTTGTCAAAAGATTATAAAGTCACTGCATGTGGAAAAATAGGAAACTATTTATTTAACATTACCCCAAACATGGTTAGAGAAACTACAATGGCTCAATAATGTTTGATAATTTATCATGTTGCAAGGTTTTTATTTTGAAATGCTTGGATAACGTGATCTATTTTAACACCACTATACCTCCCTGCTGAGTGTAATGTGTGTTTTCCCAGTAGCACTCCCACATCTTGCCACCAATCTTGAGAAGCACCGGCGCTCACTGTAACTATGAGGCTGACAACATCCCATCGTGCCTCAGTGCTGGAGTCGCTTGTCCTCATGCCTTCAGCATTAGGAGCTGGCTTTCTCCCGGGTCTGTTGTCACCCCACTGCATAGCTCCGGGTCACGATAAAGATGTGGGGGCTGTTAACAGGCACAAGCCCGGCAGGTGGTGGGGTTATTAGACAATCAGATGGATCGCTTTTGCATTCATCTCACATGGGAAAAGCAATCAGGTGAATAAGTAAAGGTGGTTTCTAATGCAGTCAGTGAGACGGTCAAGCTGAAGGGAGGCCAATGAAGGCCTAGAAGGAGGATAAATATTTGATGGATCATTTAAATAAGGTAATGTAAGCTTAAAGACTTGGTGCTAGATATATTTGAAGATAGAAAATAAGATAGAATTTGGTTTGCAGAATATCTTGGTTGGTAATGTAGCGTTTGACATGGGCTTCTATCGGAGCATATATTTTGACCTTTTGTTTGACCTCAGTGGCATGTCAATCCGTATCAGAGAAATCCGAGGGAACAACAATAAAGTGTGGCACGCATGCAACCAGCACTGACATTCACTAATGAAGCCTGATGGAAGACCTGTAGTAGCCCTGCAACTATAGACAAAAATAGCTGCCAAATAGACAAAAATAGCTACTGAACAATGGGAGTTTGTTGGTTAATAGGACAAGGAATAATAAAGTGACTCACAATACTGTCACCCACAAGTTTAGGTTATAGAATACAGTCACTTGCTATCTGCACATAGGAACATATTTTGTTATCACTGTATTAATGATCACTGCTTGAACAGCCACAACTGTATGATATGTAATGGAGACAGAAATCCACTCATTGCCAGTCAAAATAACTAGACTCTTTGATAAATTTGTGGTAGAGCCATTTGTAAGTCAGTGGCTTCAGAGTGACCAGTGTGAGTTCAAGAGACAGTATTTCGTAACTATTTTTGCAGCCCTAATTATAAGAAGATTATATCCATGTTTGTCTAAACAATAGGAATCCATTGTAGCTAGATTCATTGGTTAACCTTCAACCTTCAATTATCACAGTGGCACTTTCAGATAGCAACTAGCCTTATTTTGGTGTAATAATAAAATGCTTTGGATGTCCTTATGGGGTAAAGTTGTCATTTGTGACTTATGATTAAAAATGGCACATTGCTATTAGAGGCCCAGTGTACATATGTGTCTGTGTGATGCAGCCGAACATGACCAACTCATTCTGGGGGGCATAAAAGGCGATTACAGGGCCAGATGGTGCAGGCAGAGAGCTGTTATCAACACACACATACACACACACACACACACATACATTGACAAACAAACTAAAGCACAGACGCTTGTAATTGAAGGAATAAACAGACAAATTCTCGGATATTCCCACGTCGGCAAATAAGCACATCTGGGGGAGCGTTATGCCAAGTTAACGCAATGTCAGCGCAAAGTCAGAGACTCTCACGCCACAAACAAACATGCACTGTAGACCCATGCATGCAAGCACTGTTTTTTCTCCCTTTTCCCCATTCGCCCCTTTTTATCCCCATCCATTCCTCCATTGATTCCTGGATGTCATAACTTCATAATCTGAGACTTCAAGTGATCAATGTGGGCAGTATTGACATTGACAAGACAGTAACTTTTAGCTATTGTCCACTGATATGTGAAAAGCCAGACCTTGCCTGGATCATTGACACTCACACCTGACTTCAGCCTCTGTCAGACTATACAGCAAATAAAAGGCTTTTCAAGAATACCAAGGGTAAACAATTGTCTTTGGTTATTATAGGCCTCAGACAAAACAGCTTGGTTTTCTGAATGCTGTGCTGTACCAGAGGAGCGTTCTTCCAGCCAAAGTCACCTGCAACAAATCAAATGCAAGCATGAACGGAATCAAACCGTAGCATGATAGTCTGCTCAAAGGCAGAATCAGTGGTGAAGACATAGATTAATTTACTGACGCAAAGGATGTGTCCAAAGCCACTCCCTAGTCACTATACTATATAGTGCATTTTTTAGAGACTACGCCATTTTGACATGAAAAAGATGAGTACCCTATGTTTCATAGATATACTGCACTTCTGAGTGCTCCTGAGTGACGGGACACTATACATGTTTTTTGTTTTTCAGGTGCTCCGGTTTCAACCTTGAAAAATATGAACACTATAGGCTAATTACTGTCAGTAATCATAACCGAGAAACTATCCTCGGTAGGGTAACCAGATGTCCAGCTTTGTGGGGGACTGCACAGCATTTTCAACTTAAACAATTTTCAACGTCCTGCTAATTGAGACTACCGTATGTGCTGCATTTTGATTAGATGCAAAAAAGATCCAGGTCTGCTTTGTGGGCCAGTAGTAATGAAATGGAAAAGACCATCATTGCAGAGCTGCCAATCAATCAGCAGTATTCAAGTGGAGTGTGCAGTTTGATTGGCAGCTCCAGTGCTGAGGTCAACCTGCCGACAACAGCTCCACCCACTATGCAAAGCCGCAAACAGCTGAACACCCACTGAATTTCTCTTATTTCAAATGAAAAATTGAAAATACAGCAAACAATAAGTCTTCATAGGTAAGGCCTGTCCAAGAAGACAATTTTTTTTTGTGACCTATGTGAGAGGAACGTTCTCGCTGTCTGTGGCATATTTGTTGTCCCGCTTTGTCTCGCACAAACTACAGTAGTCCCACATTTGGTTGGTTATAATCTTGTCACTCTAGTCCCCACTGCTCAGCGGCTGCCCACTGCTCCTGATATGTTGATGCAGTGACTCTAGAATGGATGGGTTAAATGCAGACAAAAACTTAATAATTCCACACAATTTACATAAAAGTAAATTAGAAACAGTGATGTAACAGTTCCATGTGTGTTTGCAGCAGTGTAGTGCCAGTCCTGAAGTCATTATGTTGTAAAATCTCTTGAAGAGTGCGTCCACATGATCCAGTCATGTCCAGACACAGTACTTGTAATAATTTAAGTGAGAAGAACAGCTGAGAATGATACATATTATTATTCATTCATTCATTAATGGCGACAGAAAAAATATCAAAATATAGTGTCTGAAACTCCAGTAGTGCAGTCCTATGTAGAGATTAGGAACTAGGTGGTAAATGCAGACAGAGCTTATGTATTAAATACTGATGGAGGAATGGAAAACACCCTGACAGTCTTCAACTCAAGGTACATAGTATAATTGTATCAGTCATATATCTGCTCTTACCTGACCTAATACGCCCATTTTCATTTCTCTCTAGAAGTATTAGTGGTGGTTTTGCTAGTGTCCATGTCTTACGTGTGTGATAAATAAGCAGTGGAAAAGCCAGAGAATGGAGAAAAAAACAATTGTTATGGGCTGGAGGAGTAGAGAATAGGGACATAGCATGAATGAACCGCCTGCCTTGAATGTCTATGAATGAAAGAGCGGCAGCAGTGGATGGAGAGTGATGGATGAGCTATGCTTGGCCTGTGTTCCAGGTAAATCTCCGGGGAGCGTTTGACCACACAGGGGATCTAAATGATCAGCCGGTAAAGAAAGCGACAGAAGGACGAGAGAGTTAAATGGAAAGGGATACAAAAATGATCCCCCAGGTGGCTGCATGAGTAAGGAGAGAACGCAGATTGGGGCAGATGGGGTAAGGAATAAAAAATGACAGCCAGGTCGCAGCGCGGGGAGATAGGCATTAATTAAAGATGTGCAGTGTTTCGCTGTGTTTTTTATGCGTAGGAGGTTAAGAGGGATGAAAGGCGGGAAAGAAGAGCGCTAGTAAGATGAGATCAAGTCCGAGAAGACTGTGTGGACTGAACAGCATGTGCAACGGTATAAGGTGCTAATGGCTGAGAATACATTAGCAGAAGATGGACACCTCCAGGCCCAGGCTAAAAGAGGTTTCTGGGACATTTTTCAGAAGTGGCAAGTGAAGCAATAGAAGTTAAATGGAGTATTTAAAACAGTTTTTTTTTAATCAATACCCTGGCCATGTTTGTTGGATGAACCTCAACTAGCCATTAATTTCACTTGTAATCATTTGTTTAATGGCAACAACAATGGCATTTATTGTTCCATTAAATCTTTATTTGTCCACAAGTAATATTATTGTTAGGCCTGTGCAATTTGGGGAAAACGTGCAGTATGCAAAACATATGTTGGATATTGCAATAAAGATATGACTTACCAATATCTGAATGCCAACATTGGTAAATAAAACATTTGATTGAATTAAAAAATACAAAGACTGTATTACTAAGATAATACAAGCAATTATTTATCATGTGGATATTGCAATTGTTGATACACAGGAACAGCACATACAAAAGTATTACAAATTAATGTCTTCACACATCATGCATTCCAAAAATCCATATCTGCCCAAATGTGTGAGGCTTTTAAAACTGCTAATACTACTAACGAGTGTCTTAAAGTAAAAGGAGTGGGACACATGAAGGGCAGGCTGCAAAAGACGGAATAGGTGTTTTGGAAATAAAGAGCATTGCATTCAGACACCGAATTTTGTTGTTCAGCAAAAGGGCATTTGAGGAAGGACAGACCGCAAAAAGGGGAAAAGAAGTGAAAGAAAAGGAGTGTGCAACCAAGCAGAACCTGTCTGCTTCTCTTTCATCAGCCATCACCGTGGAAACTGGCCTCTTCCTCCCCTCTCCCTCTTTCCCTGCCTCGTCTGGAAAGAGGTAATCAGGGAGGGTGAGCGAGGTACAAACACAGTGGGAGAGAGACAGGCACAGTCACCCACACTCAACAACTCTGAGCAAACAAGCAGGCTGGTTCTAATTCTGTGGTTCCTGCAGACCAACATACCGGCTCAATCCGAGCACATCACTATTTCTTAGGAATGTAACTTTCCTTGTTGTTTCCGCTGCTGAGATTTCTGCAGATGGATGGCCAAAACAACATTAATGCTTCTTTTTCCAATCCTTAAAGGAACCGCTTATCTCTTTCAATCACAAAGGTTAAGGAATGTGAAGGTTCTCAGTCATCCAGGACATCTTGAAAAAAAGGTTGAAGCAAAAGCATCTCAATTTTCAAGGTGAAAGGATGAAAACTGAGACCAGATGCTTTTACTTCAACCTTTTTTTTTAATGAAGAGTGGTTAGAAAAGATCCTAGGCTATCATTTCTGAGGTATCCACTGGAGATTATGGCCTATAAAAGTTACTAAATCTGTAACAATTTGTAAATATCCTGTCTTGCATTTTAACAACCATTTTTTTCTTTTTGTTTTAGTGCAAAGAAGTACTCTTCTTTATATTATCAATGCTCTCATTCGTTGCAACAGAAAAAGGCTAATTTTGGCAAAGCCTTCAGCATTTATGTTTTTAACAAACTCACCCTCACAATATGGCTTTGAGGCTAATGCTATTTGCTAGTTTATCTATGTTATTTGCTAGCAATAACATAGATAAACTTCACTGCGGCATCACTGAGCTCTGGGCTAAGGGCAAACAGACTTGTTTCCCCAGACCTGCTACCAATTAATTTATCTTTAGTCTTCTCCATTGTGCCTGTAAGCTGTTGTATTTTTACCATGAGTGCACACCAAGCCTCAGTGTTTAAATAGCTTTAACGCTGTTAAACTTTATACAGGTGTGTGTGCTCAAAATGAAACACAAGTATGCTTCCCTTTCTGCAGTGTTCAGTTTGTTCACTCTGGGCAGTAGTAGCAGTTTACATTCCAAGATAGACATTGGTTATTTTGATATGATCAGACACTATTGAGAACATAGTTTTGGCTGATAACATTTACTATTACATTACAACAGTGCAACTTCACTTAGGAGCCCGTTCGACGCTTGCATTTTTCTTTCACTGCAGCTGCACTGAAGGGAACCGGTCCTCACTGGAGTCAGATTAGCATGTTTTTTTACTGCTAGGCATATTTTTTTGTGTGGTTAAGGTTGTTTAAGGGTAAAATGGGCCCTGTGGATGAGACAATGATACAGTGCCTTAATTACGAGAATCACTATTAATTTTGTTTGACTGCTACTCTGGAGCATGTTTGTGTGGGAGAGAGAGCAAGTAGCAAGGACAAACAGCTGGCGTCTCCTGACCAAAACAGTTAACTAGTGGGGAGGCATCTGGACCAACTGTGTTTGTTTGTGTCTGTCTGCGTTTTGACCTTGTTTTGGGGCACTCTTTTTGGGGAAATATTTTTGTTTTGTATGCAGGCCTCATTACTCCATTTATATTTTGTTAAACACAGGTGGACTAATGTCACACAGTATTATACGTACTATCAGAATACAGTACAAGGATACAAAGATTTAATTTAATGAAAACCTTTATCTTATTTGTTTGCACGGTGTATGTCCTTGTGTTCACGCTAAAATGTTATATGAAGTGAAATAACACAAATACATGCAGACTGAACCTCCATTCCCTGTGTACTAGAATGCTCTGCTGTGGCTGTGTTGCTGTAGCTGCCCTCGGGCTTTCCTGACCTTTGTGAGGCAGATATGTCCTGATATATGCTCCCATTTTGTGTCTGTGTCCCTAAGTGTTTAGTGTATACTTCTGCTGCACTAAACAGCAGCTCGGGTGTATTTGTTAACTTTACCATTACTGATAAGGAATTACGTAAGTGGAGGAACAACATTTGTTTGAGACAGCCAGGCTTGTCTCTCAAAGCTTTTGGTGTTTTTATTATGAGATTGGCCTGGATGCTGACATAAAAGATGGGATGACAGCTGCTGACTAACTTCTAAAACTAGGCTAAAATATAGGATAAACATCAAACAAGCCCAATTTTGCCTGTTTTTATCGTCTGACCCTATCTAAAATGACAGCATGTGTCTTATGGAGATTGTTTGATTGATTGTGTTCTGCAGATGTCCCTAGTCCTTCAGTGGATACATGTGACCTGAAATGAAAGCAGACACCATGGACATATTATACTGATAGACAAAGAAGTAAACACAGTGATGCAGTGGCTCAGGTGATAGAGTACAATAACTGGAAGGTTGATGGTTCAATTTCCGCTCTATCCAGTTCATACTGTGGTTGTGTCCTTGGGCAATGTGTGTGAGGTTATTTGGTGGTGGGTGGAGGGGCTGTAGTCACAAAAAAATGGCTGCCACGTTTCCACCCCCAGTGTGTGACTGTGGAATAAATGAATAATGGACTCCATGGCAGAAAAGCTCTATATAGAAAATATATGTAAAGAAAACAAAAATATTATTTGTTGAGGAATTAGGGGCCCCCGACAAATACCAAGAATCCTATACATTACTTATAAGTTTTCTATCATATATTGATGGAGCCAGACCTCGAGAAGATTTGATCCGGACCGCAAGACATTTTCCATAATTACAAGTGCATTGTGTAAAATATATTTTTCACTTCTAGGACGTCTATGTATACACCTGCAGGTCCTGGGGTTACTCTTGGTTACGGACAGAGCAGTGGCAGATTCAACAAGTTAGATAAATAAGATAGAAATGACCAAAGTCAAAAAGTTGAGCCTCGGGGTCTGTTCACGCTGCAATGGTAAAACATTACAGACATTTACTGACGTTATGGACAGAGCCAGAACATTTATTTGATCAGAAAAATACAGCTCCTAAGCTCTGTGTCAAAGCTGAATGACACCACTTTATCCTCCAGCTTGAGCTGCTGTTATAATCACAGAAGAAATCCAGAACTGAACCAGCACTGGACAGATATCGTGTCAGGATTAAAAAGACTCAGAGGGAAGTGAGGACGTCTAATAATGTGGTGAGTTGTACATTTGTCTGTAAAATCTTTTACTCTCCCGTAAATTAGGTACTTGACTCGTTTGTCGCATATTTTACCTATATTTTACCTCATTTAAACTTGCGAAAAATGCGAGTAATTAGCTTACGACATCCACGTTCATTTGAACCTGACATATGTTAATTTGGGAGCTAAAAGGTCTGTGTTGTTCACACATTACGTTCAACTGTTACAGAAATGATCATAAGCATTTTAATAAAAATGTTAAATCACAGGAAACAAATCTTTGTATTTTGAACATTTTTAAGATGAACCCGTAGCAATTGAACTGTTAACTTTTTATTTATTGGCAAAATTGGCAAAACGCAGGGGCGCAGTGGCTCAGTGGTAAGAGCGGTCGTCCTTCAACCAGAAGGTAGGTGGTTCGAATCCCGCTCTCCCCACAGTTCATACTGTCGTTGTGTCCTTGGGCAAGACACTTAACCCACCTTGCCTCCAGTGGTGTTCCAGCTGTAACACTGGTGAATGGAACCTTAATGTAAGTCGCTTTGGATAAAAAGCGTCTGCTAAATGACTAAATGTAAATGTAAAACTAATGCTAAATAAATGTTCAGTGTATTTTACCATGTGCCTGTTTTCCTCAGAGAAATGACAGAGATGAATTATGATTGCACCTTTGTTTAACAAATATGTTTTGGCTTGAATTGATGGTTTTGTATTTAAAGTGTTCTCACAAATTTATAAAGGTGCATTAAAGGCATAATATGCAGGATTTCTGGCTGATGTTATAAACAACCAGGTCCTGAACCTTATCCTTTCTGTCAAATCCAGTTTTATTGTGACTTTTAATCAACTCTAGGCTCTTTTGATTTTGTAGCATTTCCCCTTCTTCTGTGAGCTGTCACTCAGAAACATCCCTTTCATGTAAACAAAAAAACAGACAGAGTACAGTGGATTCCTACATTTATCTTTAAGTGTTCAAGAGGCTGTAGGTGTGGAATAAATAAAAACTTAAACTAAATTAAATAATATTTAAACACATATTCTTTTATTTAATTTTTTCCGGGCCCAGCGCAGTTAGGAAAGTAACTATCCGGACATCGACCGATTTTAATTGAAGCCCTATGTTCCTATTGTAATTACTTTGCCTGATGGGAGCAGAGCAATCAAGAGTTCAGAGCGAGGTAGGGATAGAGTGCGCAAGAGCGAGAATTTGTATAGAAATTAAACAAACAATGAAATGCAACTACCCAAGTGGAGGTTAAAAAAACAGAATTACAGAAAATAATAATAATAATTAAAGCCGCAAGCGGCGATAAAGGCCCTCGCCTCCCTTGAGACCGCGGGGACACATGCACTTGGAGGAGTGCATTTCGTGCTTTAAAGTGTAAACTTCACGGTAATGTCAAATAACCGGGCCTGTGCTACTGCTGGGGCCTGCTACACCACCTTGTAATTTAGAGTTAAAGGTCTCCACAATCCCTGGTTTTCCTGGGAGCTGTCTGAACCTTTGAAAATAATAGATTATGCTTGGGCTAAGGCGAGAAAAACAAAGTACTGGCTGGAGATTTGAGATGACTCAGGAATCGCTGCACCCTCCTGTTTAAAAAGGCAAAATGTAAATATAACTTGTCTAAAAGTACAAGGTTACAAGTTCCAAAGGATTCTGAGGAGTTTTCTAAGACTCTAGCCGTGGCTCTGGAAGAGCCTCCTCTAAAGGAAGGATCCTGGCAATTGGGAAATGGCATTTATTTCCCAAAGGTTGCCTCTTCACAGACTCATTACGACCACAGCCACAAATGTATCAAAAAAAAAAATTGATAACTTTTTTTTGGCACACGTGTCTAGATGAAACTCACCAAATTTGGAGCTGTTTAGATGAAAAGCCTTTAGCACAAGGGGTGAGATTTAGGTGGTCACGCATTCCACCCAACATAGTAGATTTCCTGTTGAGTTTACGGTATGGCTGTAATAAACTTTTATGTTTGCCCTGAGGTGTCCTATGGATGTACCAAGTAATGTAGTGTATTTCTACATTGGAAAAATGTACTTTCATTTTCCATAGGCCCAATGTATTTTGACTTTTCTAGGGGCCGCCACTGAGTCATTTTTCGTATATTTTTTTCGGGAACTTCAAATACATAAATTTTTCGCCGGGCTTGAAGTCTGGGATCATTAAAAATGACTTTAAGTTGCACGTTTACTGGGTCAAATTGAGGATCATGTTGCAGAAAAATTATAATAAAAATAAATATACCAAATTATAATAAAAAAATATATAACTTGAGCGAAAACTACAAGAAAAACGCCTGTCTATTTTAAACACATGTGTTTAGCTCATTTTGCCCAAGTTTGGTGTCTGTGGAATGAAGCAGCTATTTTCTGTTGTTTTTTAAAAAAGAGGTGTATTCTAAGTCGGTTCACATTTTCAATTCAAAATGGCCGCCTTCCCGTGTGCGATAGGGTGTGGTCCCCATTGGCTTTTTTGTTCATAAGCCCATGCTGGATGTGTGTACCAAGTTTCATTTGCCTACGACAAACTAAAATTTTCACTTCCCATTGACTTTTTCGACATATTTGGGACGTTGCTATGGCAACACATTTATAGATAGGGGGTGGTTGTCATTGGCTTTTATGCTCGTCGTGACATAAGAGATGTGTGTACCAAATTTTATGTCTCTACGACAAACTAAATTCTTGGGTCCCATTATAAGTTTGTAGGGGGCGCTGGAGAGCCATTTCTAAAGATAACCCTTTTATTTACATATCTTTGTGTTCAGGTCATGAATGTGCACAAACGCCTTTTTGGGTCCAACTCGATCCGAGAAGGCGTTTGAGAGTTAAGAGACGTTTTATTTTCACAAAAATGGCCACCTCGTTACGGGGTTGCCACACCCACACCGGATAAGATATCAAAAAAAAAGTCACAACTTTGGTTGGCACACGTGTCTAGATGATACTCACCAAATTTGGGGCCATTTAGATTAAAACACAATGATTTGCATCTTTCTGCGCAAGGGGTGCGATTTTAGTGGCCGCGCGTTTCACCCCACATGGCGGACTTCCTGTTGAGTTTAGGGTGTGACTGTCATAAACTTTTCTGTTTGCCCTGAGGTGTCCTATGGATGTACCAAGTTTCATTTTTCTATGTTGGAAAAAAGTTACTTTCACTTTCCATAGGCCCAATGTATTTTGACTTTTCTAGGGGTCGCCACTGAGTCATTTTTTGTAATTTTTTTTCGGGGACTTCAAATACATAAATTTTTCGCCGGGCTTGAAGTCTGGGACCAATAAAAATTACTTTTAGTTGCACGTTTACTGGGTCAAATTGAGGATCATTTTGCAGAAAAATTATAATAAAAACTGGGTCAAATTTAGGATCATATTGTCACAAGAAAAAAAATAAATAAATAAATAAAAAATACAAAAAAAAAATCCGAGCAAAAATAATAGGCCCTCCCGGTCATCACCGGCTCGGGCCTAATAATAATAATAATATACAGCTCTGGAAAAAATGAAGAGAACACCAATTTCTGCTAGCAATCAGCCTCTCTACAAGTATGGAAACTATTCCATTCCAATGTCTGTTGAATCCCAACACAGGCAATGAGCTGTGCCTGAAATCTTATTTAATAAGGAAAAGTATATAAAAAAAAAACACTTCTGTGGTCATCACTATCCTCTTGCAAATAAATGCTTTGAATTACAATATTTTTATTTTGAATTTGGGAAAAATGTTGTCAGTGGTTTATAGAATAAAGGAAAAATGTTAATTTTACCCAAACGCAACTTATATATAGTAAAACCAGAGGAACTGATCATTTTGAAGTGGTCTCAATTTTTTCCAGAGCTGTAAAAAATTAAGAAACATATATATATATATATATATATATATATATATATATATATACACGTGTGTGTGTGTATATATATATACACACACACATTTATACATACATATTTAAAGAGTGTTTTGATTTTAAAGTTTGAATGTTGAGGACCCATACCTGGAATCATATAACCCCCCAAATCACTAAGTGCGCTCCTGGCTATTGCTACAAATATACCTGTGCTACTTACGTCCTACTAGTCCGCCCCTGATAGAATAGAACGCAGACCACAAAATGGCTGGCTATGCTTGAAACCCCAGAGGAGTTGTTATTGCTTAGGGGGCATACATTTTATCTGTTTTTATCAGCTATGGGTGTCAGAAAGTTAAAAAGGATTAATTTGTATGGACAGTTGATGAAGTGTTAGTAATGTAGAGTTCACTTGTAAACAGATAATTACTCCTAATAGAGCCAAGCAAACATAAAACCCGGTTCACAGCTGCTGTGGTTGTCATTACCAAGGAAACACACATGCTCAGTACACACTCAACAGTTGCAAAACTGCAGATTTTTAGGCACAAACGCATAAAAATATATTTATAGATGTTATACAAAAATCGATGTATGAGTTGCAAGGTCCAAAATCTACTTTACAACATAATATGTAATGATACAAATCATGATTATATTAAAAGTAATATTGAAAAGTAATATAGTAAATCCCTAGAAAAAAACATCTGAGATCTCTGTCCAGGGGAGTTTTATAACTGATCAGATAAAATGGGGAGTTGACATAACACTGCAAAGGCATCTGTCACTCATATGTCTATGGCAGACACCTCTTCATTGTATTGGTTTTATTCATGTATTTTTTATCAACTCCGGCAACAGTGCAATAACGCATCAGTATACGTCACAAAAGTAACTCTGCAAAGACAAACTCTTTTAGTGCAACTCTTTCTTTACCCTCCCTTCTGACAATGCCACTGCACTCTTAATAGTTTTAAAGATTCCCAGTGCTCGTTTGTTCCTCACACATCATCCTGATGAACGCTCTGACCCAGAGGTCTCCCACTGCCCCCGTCTTAATGACTCCCACTGTGCGTGTCCGTGCATACGCTGGTGCTTATTTGTAGCACCCTAACATTATTTTTTGTAAAGTGACAGACAGTAGGATGTCATTGTCTGTTGAGAACTATTTATCATTCTCCATTAAATATGTTTGTTGATTCAGTAGTGATTTAGATTCTCCAACAGTTAGACAGAAATAAAAGCAGTCATCTATCTCCTTGTTGTTTTGTCGGCCCACCCTCCGTGTCCACCAGTGTGTGTGTGTGTGTGTGTGTGTGTGTGTGTGTGTGTGTGTGTGTGTGTGTGTGTGTGTGTGTGTGTGTGTGTGTGTGTGTGTGTGTGTGTGTGTGCGCGGTATTTTTTTGCATGAGGTCTGGGGGCTCTATACATCAGGATGGTTCAATACAAATCCGTCGGTTTAAAAGGCAGAAGGTATAATGAATTTCCCGGGCCGGCAGACAGAAGGCAGACCGCTGATTGATGAGGCTTTACACCTTGATGCGTCCAACAGGAGCAGCTAAGGCTACACTCGACTTTGTGACTTCACTGCAGCTTTTAGCATCCAATCAAGACACTTTAATAGAAGAACATCAAGCAGTGTATTTTTTTTTGTTTTGTTTTTTTGCTGCATTGTCCTTAAGCACATCATCACTTACTTTAACACACTTTAATTCCAACAATCATGCGCAGTAATGACTTTTTTAAATACAGAAGTTATATGAGTTAACCACCAGCAAACAGGAGAAGTTTTTTGTTACAAAGCACATTTAGGTAAGAGATTCTCAAAGTAAAATGAAGGTTTGGTTGAATGGAACATCGTAAGATAGCGGCCATTTCAGTGAGCAGTACAGTACAGGTTGGGTCGTTACAACATAGTTTGACTTGATTACCCCCTAAAATGTCATGTGTTTTTGCTGTAATTTGTGCAAGACAGAGTGAGTCACTCAAACAGTTTAGTCATACAAGCACATCAGACAGTTGTTTTTTTCTGTGCTTAGAATCACAGTTTCTTGTGTGTAGCAATGCAAGAAGCTTGAGCTATTGCAACATATTACTGCAATAAACACAGAAAACTAGAGCGCTGCAGTAGTTTTCAACATTTTCACTTTTTTGTGTTCTGCTCATGTTTAAAGAGCTAAAATGTGTTTGTACAGTTGAACAAACACACATCAACCAAGATCATGTTTTCAATAATTACTTGAAAAAAACTACAGTCTTATTCTACAGTGGCTCAGAGAGGACAAGCACTGCTGAGTGTTTCTTAATCTCCAGGATGCTTGCTTCAGAGGTGGCTCCTCCAGAGTCAAGTCATCTGAAGCCAAGGCTAGAGTCCTGAATAACTCCTTTTAAGTGACTAAGCGGCATCATCAAGATATATTTTACAATGTTAATTAAAAACAATAAATGTATTGAAACAACAGGTAGGTAATTTTTCAAATCTTAGTCTCATGTGAAGGTCTCATATTGTACTGTGGCTTGTGGAAAAAGGACAAAATATTTTTTGGTGCTGATGTTTCTTACATAAGAGATATATTTTTCTTAGTTCTAAGCTACACATCTTTGTTTTGTTTTTTAAAATTAGAGCTGCCGAGATATAAGTGACTCATGAAAGCTCTGGTTTTTCTTTCTTTTTTTTTTTTTTTTACATTTTTGGTGTTTAAGCATAACTGAGGATTTAGTCCTTGGAAGGCGGTATATTGGAACACATATATATATCAGGACACATTAAGCATCCTGGCGATTTAGAAATGGCCAAAAGAGAACAACAAACTAGAACAAAACTTTAGAACCTTTATGATCTAATTTCAATTCATGATTGATGTTTTTTCCACTGAGTTTGTTAATAGAAAATAGCATGTCTTTTTAAGGCTGCAAAAGGTGTTAACATGGTCTTAAAAAAGTATAGTGTGGATCAGATTTTTTGATACCAGATGCCACCAAAAACTACACTCTGCTTTACTCCTACTACTGCACTTTACTTTGAATGCAATATACTGTTTACAGGCAATGCAAGAGATGTAAGACAACACTACCTAAAACCAGTGCACAACACGAGAAGCTTTTTTGAGTGCATTAAAAATTAGCATTTTGCAAATTCCAGCAGTTTCTTCCAGTAACACTAAACAGAGTTAATCCTTACAGTATATCAAATGTAATGAGAAACAGGATACTCCATCTTTAAAGTCCACTGTAGTATCAGCTCTGGTGTGACAGTCCATAAGGTCTCATGAGTCAGTTGCATCACATTATGTTATTGCGTAGGTTGGAGATGCATTTTCCTCTGCAAAATTAAGTGGCAACACATTAAATGTCTATTAATGTGGAAAAGACCTCCAAATAAAGAGTTTAGTTTCTACTGCCAAATGCTTGATGAATCCATTTATGAATGATTTGGGAAGTGTGGATACTGGAGAGAATCTGTTCATATGCAAATAAGCAATTAGATGGAGAGGCCTGTTTGTTCATCACCAGCCCAGTGTCTTTTCCATTTTACCATCTTTCTACCAACACTTCCTCTCTCTTTCATCCCCTCATCCTCCACTCTCTTTTTCTCCTTGGTGTATCCTCAGCTTGCCTCTCTCTCTGTCTCTTTGTATCCCGTGTGGTGCTGACCATGTGTGAATGGGCCCAGATAAAGGGTGGTAAAACATGTACGAGAAGCTTCCTACTTGAACATGAAGAGATATGTGAGCAAAGTGCTACAAAAGGAGGATGAGTCACTCTGACGCCCGCCACATGGCACACTCCTAGGAGGCTACATCAATACAACACAGAGCGCGCCGCTATACTCTCTCTAATTCACTGATATAAACAGTCTATCTACAGATGGCTTTTATGACTACATATGATTGATAGACTCCGTGTATTGCTTTAATGAGCTCGCTCAGCGTTGTGTACATTGATGTCTGTATTCCGGAGGTAAACATGTGAGCCAATAATGCTTTTTTGCTTTGAAAGTGTGCACCTGCATGTGTACGGGGCGTGATAAGGCTTTTCATTAGTGTTTCCTTTACATCGCCCAAAGGCTACAGCTCTGTCCCGCATCATCTGTCATTTGTCTTTGGAGCGCTCTCTGCCTCCCCCCACTTTCTCCACGCTTCTCTTGTATTTTTTCCTCTTGAGGTGTATTCATACTATCTACCAACGAGAAGTGTCAGTCTTCTGGAAATGGGATGTGGTGCAGGAGATGCAAAAGAGTTCAGGAATAATATTGGTCCATCAGTGTGGAGACACTCTTCCTGGTGAACCACTATAGTATCTTAGGTATGCCTAATATCATGCAACCATAAAATATTACAAATACAAGGCTCTAGACTATTTTCAACTGGTACCACTTCTTTATTTTTTTTTATTATCCTTGTGGGAAAAGAGGACTACTTTGTACATCTTAACTGGAGACAGGTGCATAGGAGGAGGTGTGCGTAAAATGGCTTCTTCTCATTGCACATCCATTTGCCTGATGAAGGCCTGTGGCCAAAACGTTGCTTTGATTCACCTGTAAGGAAAAATTCACAGTTGTTGCAAGTTAGACAGTGTGTGGGAGTCTTTATGAATTAATTATCCCTGTGGGAACATTTATTGTCAACAGCCACCACCAGGGGGAGCCTAGGTAGTATGTAACTAACCGGAGACTATAGCATGTTTTTGATGGCGGGGGAAACCGGTATCCTGGCAAGTCGCAACTAACTCTTTTTCTATTCTATACAAAGAAGTTAGTCTGGTACCCTGTTGCTTGGATTTGATTTCAAGGGCGGGGTTTACAAGAGGAATGTTAACCAATCAGAGAAACGCTGGACGTGATGCAAAAAAAGGCAAAACCACGCAGCCGGTTGTCACAAGGAATCCACATTTGCGGCGCTAGTTAACATGCCCAGCAGTAGAGCAGACACCAGAGCGGTTTCATCGTTTTTATACTTTGCTGGTTATTCAAAACCGAGGCGAGAGCTTTAATAAACGGCCTCTCGGTTGCAGCATCCACCATTTTGAATGTTTTGGACCAGCTGCGCGAGCCTAGTCACTTGTGTATGACGTAGCCAGTAAACCACACCCTGCTGCAAACAAACGGCTTGTGATTAATCCATCTGCAAAATTGTTGAGAGAAGGGATTTGCTGTGAAGAAGGGGCCAGACCGTTCTGCTTTTGAAAAAAGGAAGACGGTCTGGTACACCAGGCTAGGACACCGGAGTACTTTGAGAAAACCCAGCACAGGAAGAACAGACCTTCTTGTTGTGAGGCGACAGTGCTAACCACTGTGCCATCGTGCCACCATTTTATATAAACAGAGCTCTGATTGGCCGGTTCCATCAGTCTTTGCATTTTAGGTGCTGCACGAGTTGATACTGCAACCACTGTACTGTACCTGTGTCTACATTCACATGAATACCATTTAGTTTCAAAATACAATATTTAGCTGCACTTTCACTTGACATACACACCACTCCAGCCCTTTGGCTTTGCTAAAATGGACACTCACACACACCCAACTTAAATTTTAATAGTAATTGTACTGTCATGTTAACTGCATGATATCTGATTGGCTGTTCATGCCTTTAGACACAACTAATCAGAGAAACAAAGTATCACATAAAACCCACCTCATTTTAGGTAAACAATGACAATTTGTCTGACTAGATTTTGACCAAGTGCAAGTTGCTGTGAAGTGAAGGGGATTCAAGACTCCATTCACTTTGCCTGCCATGTGTTTGTTTTGTTAAGAAATCAAGACAAGAATTGATAGAACAATTAAACAAGTACTGTAGTGTTGAATTGTTGCAGTCTGTGGTGGTGTGACGCAGTCATCTATGAGCTACAACAACATTTGAGTCAAGCATGTATATTTAATGAAAAAGGCCTTGTAGAGTGTGAGTAACAAACGGTGACCCTTTGACCATGACACAAATAACCCAAATACTGTTGTATTTCTACTTGGACACAGCCATCCTCAGTGCATTAACTTCACAAGTGTTAAACAAGTAAAAAGCAGTAAATGAAACAAGACAAAGTCATGTATCACTATTGCTTTTTGCTGCAAAAGGTGTGTAATGAACTACTGTAAACAGAATAAACGATGTGTAATTATTCTTAAGGATGTGTGTTTCTTCTCGGCAGGAACGTTCCGAGGTGTGTGCAAGAAGATTGATCACTTTCCTGAGGACGCTGATTACGACGCAGATGCTGCCGAATACCTCCTGCGTAAGTTTACTCTGCTCTCCCACCACAACTCTTTTCATCTATATTTTAACGGGTGCCAAAAAGAAAAGTCTTGGTATATACACTATGGTTTCAGTTAGTGGGCTTTTGAATGCAACAATCATTTATATATACCACCTATGTACAAAGAAATGCAATAGGCCTCTTGTTGTAGTATATAATTATAATACTTTCACTGTAGATTGTTGAATTGAATAAATCAAAAGATCTTGTGTGTAGATTAGTGTTAAGCTGCAGGAGAGATAATTGAATGCGAAAGCTTGAAAGGAGAGATGAATAATGCCATATGCATAAGGAGAATTAAAACAAACATTGCCAGAATGGGAAAAATGACAGTTAAAACAAACAACTGTCTTATTATTTGCAGACATATTAAAAGGAGGAGTAGCAAGTAAACACAGAGTTGGGAGGCTTGTCTGGTAGTAAACGCTGTAAAGATGGATGAACCGAAGGAGACGGCAACAACAAAAAGAGAAAATGGATGCGGCCGCTGCTTGACTGAGCACGGCACAGGGTCCCCAGAGGCAGCCAGTTAGATCACAGACCTCCGAGCTGCTAAGCCAATAAGGAGCGGGGACCTAGTGACCGTATTTCAAACAGCCTAGAGGTGTGGGGCAGGGAGGCGGGACTTAAATGTTCGGCAAGTCAACACTCAGGAGCACACTGAGATGACGTTTAAGTACTCTACACATGTCAAGAAGCACATTTTGCATGACATGCTGTTTGTGAACACCCTACAATATGTCATTACATCCTCTTCACATATGGTGTTATGACAAATATTTTGCTAACGCCTGGCTTTCATATTCATCATCCTCTTATCGTATTTTCTTTGCATATGTGAAAGTCTCACTCTCCATCTGTCCTGATTTTTGTTCATTTTCTCCCTTCTTCAGTCATCACGCTCCCTTCTCACTTGCTTTGTCTCACATTGACTCACTCACACACACAGCTCTTGTGTTTGGTGATAAACAAGAAATATCAAATTATAGACCTATCAGCATCCTCACAATATTGTCAAAGGTCATTGAAAAAGTGGTGGCTAGGCAACTAGTGGACCATCTGGAAACCAAAGCCTACTTACATCCAATGCAGTTTGGGTTCAGAAAACACCACTGGGGGGGTTGTAGGGGCTTTTTTTTTAGACCTTAGCTAAGCATTTGATGCTGTGAATTATGAGCTAATAAGCTAATCCAATTCAAACTTTCCATTAATACTTTAAATTGGTTAAAATTTTAGGCCATGTCTACATGGAGACAAAATTGTTATTGTTTCCGAAACATCTTCCATAAACACGGCAACATTTCAAAACTGTGTGTGTCCACACTGGTCTACACAAAACCACTGAAAACGCTGTAGTATTATATGCCAGGCCTGTTAGTGGCACTGTAACGCTGCCACAGAAATAGACCAAAACAGAGAAGAACACAGTGGGCATGCACCAAGCCTCTCTCATGGTACCTCTTAAATGGTCGTCGTGTAAGGGCACGTAAACATATTTAAAAAAAAAAAAAAGAATGTCTCTGTGTCCTCTTGTTGCTCACAGAGGTAATAGAGGCCATAGTAAGCTAAGTATCTTCTGCAGCACAAACGCTGTAAGGCGTCGTTGTTGTTGTTATCGGAGTTTAGCTAAGGCGTCATTGTTTCAAAAAAGATGCGTATGGGTTGTAAACACAGGAAATGTGGAGACAATGTTTTGAAATTCTTCCACACTGGGACCCAGTTTCAAAAATAACCATACTTGGGCTCCCAAAACACCGGATCCATCCATCCATTCATCCATACGCCCAAGCCCCTCTCCTGTGGACATGGCATTATTTATCAGATTGCACACAGTGTGTTGGAATAAATTACTCTAAATCCAATTTAAATTGACCAATTTAGGTTTGCCACAAGGATCAAACTTGGGACAGATACAAACTTGGGACAGATACAATCTGCCTTCAGTATGTAAATATGCAGATGACACAATAATATACACACATGGAAAAGACATGACAGAGGTTGCAACAAAACAACAGCCATGGAAAAGGTGTCTAAATGGCTCAGAGACTCTTGTCTTATTCTAAACATAGACAAAACAGCAGCTATGTTTTTTACCATCAAGCACAAAAATATCACATCCAAATATAACTGTAAATGGAGAAACTATTACAAATGTAACAAAATTTACATTAGACTTACATTAGACCCCGCTCTCAGTTTGAAAAAACATGTAAAAAAAATGTCAAATACACTAAAATATAATCTAGCCATTTTCAAAAGCATTAGAAATTCATTAATAATAGATGCAGCCAAAAGTTTCTTTCACGCTCTGATAATACCTCACCTCTCCAACTGCATGTTCAACTGGTCACAAGCAAATAAAACAACTTTAATCTTTTTATTAAAGGGCCCTTAAAATCCTTAAAAATCTGATCAGTATCTTCATTGTTGCATACTCAATAAATATGCCCTGCTTAATTTTGACAATTTTCTTTTTTTTTTATGAGCTCCAACTGGTATACAAGATTCTTCATAATCTAGCCCTGCCACCCTTTAAGAATTGTATTTGCATGACAACAGAAACAACCACTAAGGTAACAAGAGCAACCACCAGAGGGCAGGTGCAAAATGGCTTTTGCACAATCAGCTCTCTCTTACAAAGCCATAAAACAGGGGAATAAGCTCCCTACCAAACTTTTAACCTCTCCAGAGCTTAAAACTTTCTCAAAAGAGGTAAACACTTGGTTATTATTGAACCAGTCATGACTCACTAGATTCTCAAACTGCTTATTGTATCAAATACTGTCAAAATCTTTGTCTGTTGTTAATGTAGGGCTGGACTTTTTAGTGTCTAATAACTATGTATGTACATTGATGAATTGGTAACGTAACTTTATATTTTAGGGGCTATTGTTACTGATGAAATGAAAAATGTAAATTTTTTAGTTAGGAGTCTTACTGTTAAAATTAAGTGATGAACAGTTAAATGTTATTAGTAGGATGTATAATGTCTGAGGGACTGCAGATGGAAAATAAGCTCAAAGAGCCATAGTCTGGTGCGGGGCATCTTTTCTTTTATGATTAACACACCTCTACATGGTCCCTGTTAAGAAATAAACTAAAATCATTCATTTATGTGACTCATTTTTCTGATGTAGGTTGGTATAATAATAATAATAATAATAATAATAATAATAATAATAATAATAATAATGATAATAATGATAGACTTTTCTTGCCTTTGTATTTGTGTCTGCAGGTGCTGTGCGTGCCTCCAGTATCTTCCCCATCATGAGTGTGGGTCTGCTGTTCCTGGGAGGGCTGTGTGTTGCTGCCAGTGAGTTTTACCGAAGTCGACACAACGTCATCCTCAGCGCAGGGATCTTTTTTGTCTCTGCAGGTACGTTTCGAATTCCCTTGGTGCATGCACACTGCATTATTATGAAAAGAGCAAGCGAAGAGAGTGTTTTTAGAATGCCACAAAGCCTTTAAGCAGTAAAATCTTGAAATGGATAGTTAAGTCTTTAATCTATTAGGCATTTGGCAAGTGTCAGATGCAAGGGATTCTGCAGTTTGAAATGTCACTGTAATCAGAGAATGAAAGACACTATGATATACTATTTTTTCTCTCAAATCAGTTGTTCATGTGGCCAAATGAATAGGCCAGTAAAACCGATGCAACTAGTGTAAAGCCCCGGCTTGAAGTTAAACGTAAGAGTTGTAACAGCCATTCCATGCTATCTTTACACTGAATTTTTTCGGTCAAGGTTATCATTGCCAGCATCTTATACTGCCCCATGCCTATTATTCTATGATAACGTTTGAAGAATACCATACACCACCAAAGATTTGCATTTCCACACCAATGCTGTGTCTTAAACCCTTTACATTAGTTCTGTGTGGGAAAAAGCAAATGTTATTATGTAGCATAATTCCACAGTGCTAATGCTACCAAACTGAGATTCTCAATAAGTCAGGAATGCCATTGATTTTACCAATTAAAGTTGCTCTTGGGCACAAAATGCTCTTGTGCATTTTACTCAACCTTATGTTTTTTTTGTGATCCTTACTGACATCATAAAGATAAAAACTGGGAATGGTCTATGAGAGAAACCTTTTATCGACGCATGGGATTTCTTTACTGCAATACTGCGAGTGGTAGTATCTAGTCTTTTTACAATAAACCCATGACTAAATAAAAGCTTAAATTTCTAATGTAGTCAAGTCAATGCAAAAATAATGATGTCCCCTGAAAGAAAACCCCACCGTTTTATTTAGTCTCAGAAGTCAGATTCCCAGTGTATTCGAACAAACCCTGTATTTGTGTTTGTGGCCTCTTTATACAGAGAAAATGTCGCTCTCAAATATTTGATCTGGGAGCCCTTTAGGCGTTTCAAGCTCACAGAAGAGCCCGCCCCGAGGAGCCAGTGTGTTCAAATTGGACACGTCTGATTAATCAGTCCGTGTGAACAGTGCTGTGATGTCCCATGAGGGTGTGACAGTAGACACTGGCACATCACATCACATAAAGGCCTCACGCACTCGTGTCCCCACTTTTGACGCACACAAAAGGCAATAATTGCTGTTCAGTGGGATGTGTAGGGTTTTGTAGTAAATTCATGAAGCCAAATTGGTAATTATTTCCCACAATAATGCAGAGCTGATTGTGGTTAATTACAGCTAGCTAATTGTTTCTATTGTGTGCGTTCCTCCACACTGCACAAGTACTGTATTTGGGCCTAATGATATGGAATAAGAGAGCCCAGCTGTGTGCAATGACTCTGCTGTCAAACTCCACTCCCTCACTCTGATCATGTTTTTGTATCTTTGTCAAATCAAGCACTTTATTGTAATTGGTTCAAACCAGATTCCTTTCATTTAAATGCATTGGAGGAAACATTTTTATGAGGCGTAGTAAATTACTCAGAGGATGAATGGGTCATAACATACCTTCAATAAAGAGACCTAGATTTATGATATTGTCTAAATTAGTGCCATCTATCACTTTGTTATAATCTATACACATGGTACCAAAGGACAAGTCAAAGAATCAAAAAAAAAGATTATTCATCAACTTCCAAGGCAGTAATTTACGGCTTTAAAGAAAACCAGGAAGAGGCTAATGTGAAATGCAACCAAACATGAGGCTATGAGGACATAAACGTCAATGGAGCTGCTGTATCGAATTAGTTCAATGGCAAACATAAATACAAAACATTTACCCATTTACGTCTGTGCTGTTTCCGTCTCAGGATCTGTGAAAGAAGCACAGTTATGGGTAGGAAAAATAAACCAATCAGATCATTTGTATTAAGGTTGTAGCGTCATTACACTTTCATTGAATTTGAGACATACAGATGAGATATCACTCACTTCTAACCAGGTGAGGCAGGTGTGGGGAGTGATTGTGGAAGCAGGCCAGGGGCTCAGGCTAAACAGTTTTGTCACCGTGCTTTACCATGTCTCATTTATAAGTGCAACTTTTGTGGAACTGTGCAATAAACAACCATAAACTGTGTATGTAAGTCTGGACATTCATTCAATTACTCACCCTTCTGAACACATCAAGCTGAAACTCAATCCCTGGTAGATATAGAGGCTTATTTAGATTTTAAACTGCAACTACAATCCTTCAATAATAGCTCTAGCTCAAAAGTGTTGCTAATTACGATAAAAGTGTATTTTCAGTTTGAAGAAGTCACTTTCACACTTGTTTCATGCTCTATTTTTCTTCTCCTTTCCAGGCTTGAGCAACATCATTGGAATTATTGTCTATATCTCAGCCAACTCAGGCGACCCGGGCCAAAGTGACAGCAAGAAGTCCTACTCTTATGGCTGGTCCTTCTACTTTGGCGCTCTGTCGTTCATCATTGCTGAAATGGTGGGCGTCCTGGCTGTGCACATGTTCATCGAGAAGCACCGCAAGCTCCGGGCAAAGTCTCGCACTGAGCTCATCAAGAAATCCGCTTTCAGCCGCATCCCGTCCTACCGTTACCGCTTCCGGCGCCGCTCAAGTGTTCGCTCCTCGGAGGCGCCCAGCCGGGATGCCTCGCCGCTGGGGAAGGCCGGATACACAGGGCCCGCTGCCGCTGAGATGCCCATGTACACGCTGAACCCACGTGAGCCGGGCAACGCCAGCAACAAATCGGCCGGCGGGATGGGCGGGCTGCTCAACTCGGAGAGGGAGTTTCTTCAGAGCAGCACGCTCACCAAAGACTACAGCAAAGACCCCAACCGCAGGACCACGCCCGTGTGAGATATCAGCCAATCCAAACGGAAGATGACAAGTACAAGGGGAGTGCAAGTTAAAGCAGGGGACACAGGGTTGAGGGGTGGGTCTGGCCAGTGGGGTTTGATAAACTTTGACTATGAACTGTGAACTTGTAGCCTTTGAACTGTGAATCCTGAGCCCTGAGAGTTGCAGTGTGTAGCAGGGTCGATTTGGACGGAGAAGTTGTTCCCAGCTCCACTTTAGATACATTTAGGATGACAGTGAGAAACGCTAGTGGCATGTTCGGGACAACTTCTCCTGAAATTTTTCAAATAATGTGAACAACTGGGGCAAAGGGAAAAAATGAGAGACGGTGTGCTCTTTGACCTTTTGACCTCTGTCCTTCCGGGTAGCAGCAGAGTTGTATAAAGCAGCAGAGAACCAGAGTGTTTTCTCAGATCAAACTTAAAAGTGAGTTAACACCTCAGGATATGGACTGGTTCATTTTCAGCTCAGCCAAAAACAAAACAGGTTTTGTCCATTTGACGCTATTATTTGCTTGACATGTTGTATATATATATATATACTCCTCATATTTTATTTGAATCACAGAAAGCTCACCAGCTGAACTTAAAGTGAATTAAGCTCAATCCTGGTTATGCCCCCTACCCCCCTTTCCTCTGATCCCAGGTCAGCTGTCAAATGTACAGAGTGGTTTTGAAATACACAACGGGGCACTTTGACTGCGGATCATCAGTTAAAGGGGGACGATGGTGTGACTCAACAAACTCATGAATCTCTTTTTGAGGGTATAACGTCAGATCATTGGTGCTTCCTATCACTCTTCTTTTCACCCACTTAATCGTCTCTTCATTTTCACTTTAACCCTGTCTTTACTTACCATCTCCTGCATTTTTCTATCCCATGCCATACCTCACTTCACCAACATCCTTCGTACACCTCCACCCCTAGAGGGACACTCGGCGACATATAGGCACAGTCTTCCGTTTGTAAGCTCGGTAGCTAGTCCGGAGGTTGTTGGTTGAGGGAGCAGTGGAGAGGAGGCCGCTGAGCTGTGATAACTCTCTAAGAAAGAGCCAACATCTTTTATTTGTATTTTTTAAACAAACATTTTAAATGGTATTTTCCCTCTACCTCTTGGTGAAAACTTAATGATACTTAATGCAAGTGTTAACCACTGTATCAGCATGAGCCGAGAAAAAGGTCACTTTAGAATGAATATGAATGAAAAAGGTGTGTCTACACTGTTCATTGAACTGTAGGAGGTTATGACACAATGAGACATGTATATAACACTACAGGAATTGCTAGTGAGTAAAGGCATTTGATCATTCACAAGCTATTTTTCTTTTTCTTTTTACATTTGGTTAATGAAAAGCTGCTGCAATGACTCACTGTGTAAACTGTGCTGGCAAAATCAAGTCTGGTCTAAGCCTTTAAGTTCGACCATATCAGACAAGTCACACGTAAAATGCACATGAAAAGTATTTGTAGAAATAGGACCAACTACATAAACTATATTTTATACAGCAAACACGTTAACTTATTTTTTTATTTGTATTTTTTAGAGACTAAAAAAGCCAAAAGCTGTGAGGTTATTGAGCCTAGCCTTTGTTTTTTTTTTGTTTTGTTTTTTCACTTCAAGACCCGGAAATATGATAATAAAACATTATCTGACTTACATTTAGGTTACTGATTAGGACAAATGGACTGGTGGATTTTAAGCAAGGGACAGTTTATTATAAATCATTGTGTTAATCATGTGGGCATTTATGCTGTTTCGAGTTCACAGCATGACAACTCGAGCAAAAATTGGCCATCACTTTTCGGAATTATAATTGCTGACGTTTCATTTATGAACTAAAAAGTCTTCATCCTTGATATAACATACAGTATTTCATTTTTTTTTTTTCTCATGTCATGTCATTTATGTAATCTATCTATGTAAATGTAATCTCTATTAAGCCATATTTTGCACACAGCCAGTTCTCTTTAACAGTCGGTCACTACCTCTCTCCGGTGGAACCGTTGGCCTAGCGTCTGAGTTAGGGAGGTTTAATGAGAAAAATTATCGTTGCTGAATATTAAAAGCCAATAATAAAACACATACTTGCATATATGGATGGAGAGTTGTGACAGGAGAGAGGATGAAAAGGTAAATGTGAAAGGTAGATGGGAAATGTTTGCCACATTTCTGAGATTGTAAGCTCATTTGACCGTTACTTCCTTAAACCACCATTGCACTGTTTTGTATAAACATAAATCAAGTCCAAGCTGAAACAGGCAGACCACTATTATTGTCCTGATAATAAAGGATGTTTTAAACCTCCGCCACTCTTACTTTATGGACTCTTTTACACCATAAAGAGAGCTTTAAGGTACAAACCTGCATCACTATCTCATGTTAACCTCCACATTAATGTAAATATTAATTTTGCAATCTAACCTCAACTTCAGCAGTTTTCATGGGGTGTGAAAAGGAAAAACAGTTTTTTTCCCCAAGCAAGGGCTTTTAATTTTTAAAAGACAAGAGCACACAAGGGCTTTTTATGTTCAGCAGCGAAACATTGTTGTGTTAGGTGTGTTATGTTGGAACAGGGGGAAAGTACATTTGCACCAGAACATTCTTAAACCAGCTGAATAGCTTGCTAACGACACAAGTATTGTGTAAAAGGGTCTGTAAGTGGTCAAGAGACACAGAGGGTACTCTTTTACCTTAGCTAGCTACGGGTTAGAAACTTTAGGTTTGACACAACTTTTTTAAATCAATAGAAATATGAAATAATCCCTTCTTGAAACAGTAGAATAAAGTTTGAATAAATTCAGTGTTAAACCTACTGTATAAGAAAATATACTCAATCATACTTGGTGCCAAATATTACACAGAATAACTGGGGTTAGCATAGCCTTAGGATTGCTAGCTAGATAGTAGCTTTGGCATAGGTTTTCAGCATTAAACTGACTCAGCCGTAGTGGCGATGTAGCTAGTGGTCAGCATATCAGAGGCCCCTTAGACTCTAAGGATTCACCGCCTAGGGGTCAAAGTCAGAACTGCCATCCATGAGCCATGTCAGCATTGACCTTTTCCAACCATGCATGCCATATCCATCTGCTTCCAGTGCTTGCATTGGCTGTATCTCTGAGTGAGTTTCAAACCGCACCCTGATCTCTGTTCCCCATAGGGACAAGCCTGTTACTTCTCTGACGCCTTACAAGGGTGTGTAGGCCCCAAGCCTGTGCTGTGTTACTGATGTTTACTCAATAGAGAAGGGGGTGCTGTTTGACACAGTTTATCTCAGCTTCTTCACCACCATTAAGCTTTGTTGTTTCAACAACAAATACTTGTAATATTAGTAAAAAATTATTCTATTCTAAAGGTGCCACTGTGCAGAGATGACAACTCTGTCACATATTATAGTTATTAATCTATTTCCGAAGGGGACAGGGAACAGAGTTGGGAAGTGGGGTGGAAGGGGTTGGGGGTCTCTAGTCTTTGTAATATGATATTATTCTAGACTCATTTTATACCTTAATGTGCTTTGTGAGATTGTGTTGTTTTGATCACATCCTCCCCGAGAGGTGATAAAAGATACAGCGGAGCACTAGGACTGGACTTTATCTATGGACGTAACCTCATGGCGCTGGAGGTCACTATAGGAGCGGGTCGTCAGCGGGACACTCCACGCGACAAATGCATCACACACAGCACAGTTAAGACTTTGGAAGTGCACAATGGGCTCCAAACAAAACAACAGCCTCAAAAACACTACACATTTTGAAAAAAAATGCTTTTTCTGTTTTTCTTTTTTATGTGCTGAATTATTTATCTGTACAAGGTTGCTTATTTGTCTGCATTGAAGTAAAAAAAAAAAAAAAAACATCCTGAAGCCAAGGTATGAAATAATAACCTCAAAAACATTATTCTTGCCCTAATTTAAAAAACAAAAACAAAAAAGAAAAAACATTATTAGGTTACTATAAATATCAGCCAGTATAACTTGACCCAAAGTCTAAAATAGAGCTGTTTCTTTTTATGTTTTTAACCAAGCATTACACAGGTACACAAACAAGCCCTCGTATCACAGCTTCAGCTCTGCCCACTGAGCACTGGAGAGACATGACTTGTAGAAAAGAAGATGTTTTTCACTCCTTGGAACTGCGAGACTGTCAAGCCAGCAATTGGGACAAAGTTTTTGATTTATTAACTATGGATTCATTAAAAGAACACACATGCTACACACACACACACACACGATATACATATGCTGACATTGTAACTGGGCTTCTGAGTGGTCTCCTTGTTTGTGCGTGTGAGTCTGTGAAGTGGGACTTTCCTCAGCCGTGCACCCAGTGCCTGCCTGTCCTGCCTTTAGACAGCTCCCAGACCAGCCATGGGGCTTCCACTGTAACCTCCACTGCATCACTGTTACCTTACACAGTCGCGCTGGGGTCAGTTTTAGAGCTAAATGTCCCAGGTGTTCCCAGGCAGATGCAGCCATGCTCTAAACATTAGGGACTGTTCTGGAATCTGTTTAGTGAAAAGTGTAGGAGGGAAACTTGTATTTTATCATAAAAGCCTGGCTAGACTGTTGGCCTTTTATTTTATCACATTGGTTTGATGCTATTTTAGGATCAGCAGAGGGGGCTTTCAGATTCAGTAAAGTTGAGTCCCTTATGACAGCTGATGCACAAACATAGCGTTCCTGGGGGTAGAGCCAAAATCTGTTCTCAAGTAAACAGAAATGGCTCAAGTAGTAGAAGTATTCATCAAAAATCTAAATGTAACAAAATATTTAAAGAAAAGACTACTCATATGGTGTTACTTTCTCTTTATTGCATAAATTGTAAAGCAAATGACTCGCCTGGTTTGGATCAAACTAGCTAATGAACCTGAACTGTTCAGACGTTCATCCTAGCCACACTTTTACTGCAACAGCCAATGTTGATGTGGATTTTGCATAACCTTTCTGATAAAGTCTTCTATGATTGCCTACATTTAAATGGTGAAATAAACGTGTGTGACATCTAATAATCTATGGTTAGGAAAATCTTCAGAAAGCGAACAAAAAGCTCAAATTTAATCTAATACATACATCTGCTTTTCAAAATATCATGAGATACACCTAAGTTAAACATAATCTTTGCCTAAAAAAGCTGCCATTATATAAAATTACCAGCAGTATAGAATAATAAGCTAGAAAGAGTTTTTGTACCGTGCATTTCACTTTTGACAGGGGCGGGCAGAACAATTAAAAGCTGCTTTTTGTGGTCTGGCTTGGAGCCCTGCGCTCACACGGTGTTGTTTACATGCAGAACATATCCTAGGCTGACATAGTTTACTGACCAAGAATGAAAATCCCAAAATAACAAGGATGTTTAAGCATTTGAAATTGAGTCAAAATGCATCATAGGTATATTCTAGTTCAGGCCAAGTAAGGAGACACAAAGTGATCTATTCCTTTTGATTTATTTTAGATTAGTCCAAAGCCATGCTCAAAACAGATTTCCATCAATCTCCAATGAGCCATGATGTAATGGGTAAAGTTAGGCTTCCAAAAAGTGGATGGACTGGAATATAGTGTATAGATAACCTGACTTCATCCATGTCAAACGGAGGACTGTTAAACACAAACTCAGGAGAACCGATGGAATTATCAGTAACATTTTAATTTTGTGCCTGACTTTTGACCTTTAGTGGGTATTTCTTTCTTTTTCAAGAAGAGTATAGCACGTATTGTAGGACTTTGATATGAAGAATGAGACCAATTGACCTTTGGGAAACTATAGTAGAAATCACAAACTGCAGCTTACAAAATTATAGATCATAATTCTGAAAAATATAGTGTTTATCTGTGGCTGGCTTTGAGTCAAATGAAAAGGTTTGGGATGAACTGTGGGCAGCTTTTTTTTTTACCCCACTCTATACCTCTGAGCCCTGTCATCAGTGAGTTATACCCTATACCCACAAGTGCATGCAGAAACATGCTGGCACTCACACTTGTCCTACACACACATACTGTACACAACTGCCAGCCAGTTACAATGTATACTTTCTAATGTAAACCTCCGACAAACAGCAGTCTGCCTCAGACACATGCTGTGAAGAAAAGCACACTTTTACATACATGATATCAATATCATTACCTATATCTAGAGAGAAAGATTATTATATACAGTATAACAATGACAAAAATAAACACCTTTTCAAAGTGTGTGGGTGGTGTTTGTTTTTTATTGTTTTATTTTTTTTACAAGCTGTGATGTTTTCATAAAGGTGTGTGTGTTACCCTGACCTTCAATGGATCCAATTTTCACCTGGAGGAGCGCATACCACATACTCAAGAGTCCCAGGTTTGTTTCTGGCTCGGGTCACTTGCCCACTCACCTCTCTCACCCTGTTTTCTGTCTGACTTTGTACTATCACAGTGGTTCCCAAACTGTGGTCCAAGGCCCCCTGGTGTGCCGCAAAAGAACTGCAGGGGGGCCGCCAGTGTTTGTCCACATAAGTACATAAAAATACTAAAAAACATTTTGCATATCAGTTTTTCTCTGTGGTGTTAAAAAAGTATTATTATTAAGCAATTTATAGCCTACAGTACAACAGCCTTGTTTGTTATGTTTTTGAATAACATTTTCAGAGAAATTCATCACTTAGTCTAATATTAAATTGAAAATCTTAGATTGTGAGGGCCTCACGGGATTCTCTGACATTTAAGGGGGCCTTTCCTTTGCTGGCTTTTGACTTTGACTTTGGAAAAGGCTGTACTATCAAATAAAGGCCAAAAAAATCATCTTAAAAAATGTCCATTGTGCTAATAACACTGAACACAAAGTTCGACAAGTTGAAACAGAAAGCCCTACATGCATTGGTAATGTTATTGTTAATGTTCAGTCATGTTTAAAAAGCTTCAAACAAATATGTTCTTTTGATTTTGTCTTAAGTGTGAGCTGTTTATTTATCGATGTTAATTTATTTAGAGCTATAAATCCCGACATCCTTTACATGTAGGCTACTGGAGGATGGTGTGTGTTGTTGGTTTTCTTTCCAAACTAGAGTGCACATACAATTGGCTATTCAAACATACAGTATATACAGTATATTACACTAACTTTGTAACTTCCTCTAACTTCACCTAAAATGTAAAAAGAACACCACAACTCAGTTTTAAAGATGCTAAATTGATTTATCTTTTATCTAGGGTGTCTTTTATAATGGCAGCACATCAAACCGTAAAAGCTTAGTAGGTGGCAAACCTCAGGCAAGCTACTTGGGACCACTTCTGTTTTTTGTCTCTATTCATAATGTACTTTTTTACAACACAAATATTAAATCCATACACTTGAAAATAGAAGGAGAGCCTATATAGGATCATACAAGAAGTACCCGAAAAGCATAAGCACAAGTGGGACCCATGACTGAATGCACAAAATATAGTATAAACTATATATAGTATAGCGCATACCAAAACATTGTGGTATTGGTAAGAATATAGTCAAATATATAAATCTATCTCAAAGTAGCCACTGATGCACACTTGCAACTCTTTTACAGACACTTAAAATTGATTATACACCTGAATGGCATCATATCAGTTGGGATTTTTTATTGACGTCATTGGTTTTGTGTGTGCGGCATTGACACCACATAATGTTCGAAGTATATGATTACTGCCTTTATTCCTCTTTTGAACTCTCTCCACTGAGAGTGAAATTTCAGAGGAAGGATTGAGTGGAAGGCTCACATCCATCTGATGAATATTTATATCTTGACGTCACCCATGGAGCAGTGAGTTATGGTTATAGAGATTAGAGTGGATGATGGGATTATGCAAGTTTCCATGTCATGCTGGGATTGGTTTCCACTTGTCTTTTGTTCTTCTTTACTGGTTCTATGTCCTCTTTTTTAACATTTAAAGACTTCCTCTTATTTATATGCTATTTCCTTTTTCCTGACTCTGGAATCCTCTGTCAGTATTCGGCTTCCCCTATCCAGTTTCACTCCCTTGTCTCCAAAGCCCGCCTTCCCATCAAGCACTGTGCTACTGTAGTAATTGCTTTCTTCTGCTCCATTGGCCCAATAACAGAAAATGGCCCTTTATGGTAATAGCCCATAAAAGACAGAGCATTTCCCAGCAGGAATCCTGCATGGGATTTTTTACAACGCCTTACAAGACAGTAATGTCTTATCTCTAGTGTGTGCAGTCTAAAAATAAAACATTGGTTTGTAAAGAAGACGTCACAGGTGTGAGTCAGAGCAAAAAAATAACATCTCATTTGGTTACAGCATTCACTATCTGTGTATGAACCTAATTTAGTGCACTTAAATGAATGCATACATTTGCTTGAAGAGAAGGGCAATGTTTTCACATTAAGTTAGATTTACTCCATTGCATTAATTTATATCAAGTTAGTAGAAACGTAACAGGTTTGAGTTGACATTTTATCCAACATTAGGGGTAGTAGCCATAGCCAACCATCTCAATTCTTTGTCTGTTCTACACAAAGAACTAGTCTAGCCCCTAGCAGCCAATTTACTCACTCGTTTAGATGATGCAATGGCAACTAGAAAAATGGTCTTAAGGCTGAGGAGATGAAGGTCCAAACTGGCCAAATGCTCAAATGGAGGCAGTCAGAGCACCATGAGGAATACCTGGAGATCCCAGGTCACCAGAGGATGTGACCCTGGAGTCAATCCATCGCACCGGCCATGAACAGTGGAAATAGACCAGGTATTCCCTGATAGTGGACTCTGACCGCCTTTGGCCCAGGAGATTCTGAAGAAAGAACATTATCACAACCATCTCACATGATAAAACACCCATCCCTTTCCCATGACACCCCTCATCACACCGTGTCCTCAGAAATATCAGCCATCCAGGGTCTCTGTGGCAATTTGGGGTCACCAAGAGCACTGTAACAATCTCACTCTCCTGAGAAAGGCTGGGAGGAGAGGAAGTGAAGAAATTACATAAAGCCTCACTTGAGGCCATGCAAGGCTCAAGGCATCTGTTCCCAGAGACCTTGGTGGGCCGTGCATTGATGACCACAGGAGACAGACTGTTTTCCTCTGTTGCAAACAGTTCTACCATTGCCTGACCAAAGAAACACAAAATCTGGGTAACCACCTGTTGGTGCAGGGACTTCTCGCCCGGGAAGAGGACCTTCCCTTGACAGCCCCGGAACGTAGAAAGCCCTCAGGGAAATGCCTTCCGACTAAGCCCACAGAAGGAGTTTCCGTGCTCTGGAATGCAAGGGCTGAGATTTCAGACGGCCCTGGTGATTGATGTAGTCCTCACCATCACCTGTCTTTCCCTCACAGCTGGCAGGAAATGTCTCAGGGCCAAGTAAAATGTCTCCATCTCAAAGAGGGTGATGTTCCACCACGGATGTACAGGATCCCAACCACTGCTAGACTTCCCTCCCAGACTGCCCCCCAGTCTGTTTGAAATGTATCAGTTGTTACGGTGACCCTGGAACCCCCTAGGCCCAAGGGAATGCCTTCGATCACCATCCTTGAGCTCCCCACCATGCAAGGACATGCAAGGCTCCTGCAAGACAGTGTAAGCTCTTTCAGCCCGTGCTTTGGCAGAGAGAGCTTCTGGTGGATAAACCAATTTTGAAATGGGCATGTGTTCATGCAAACTGGAAGTAGTAGCGATGATCTGGATGGATGGGTTTGTAAAAATAAGCATCGCTGAGATCCACAGTTGTGAACCAATCACCTGCCCCAAATGGCCTGAAACAGGGCCGCAGCTTGAGCATTCATAAAGGGAGAACCTTGAGGAATTTGTTCGATCGTCTCAAATCCAGAATAGGACAAAACCCCATGGTGCACTTTGGGACGAGGAAGTAGGGGGAGTAAAACCCCTGTTTCTCCTCCTCCAGGGTGTACCACCCCTTTTGTCAGTAGGGCAGAAATTTTCTTGATGAGTACCGCAGAACGAGAACTGTCCCTTGCTTTTGCTCCTCATAACGCCCTGAAAGCGTGGAGCTTGACTTGCTTGTTATTGTAGGTGAGAGGACCCTTGTCGGCCACTCCGAAAGTCCTGAAATGGGCCCTGCCCCACTGCCCGAGGTTTCTGAAGACTCACACGTCTTGCTGAGGATGCTCAAGAAACAGACCTAGATGGCCCAGGCTGGTGGATAGACTGAGTACGCAGTCCCACTTTCTGAGCTTCATCCAGTGCCGCCTCATCTGCTGGACCAAACAGCTGTCCAGGTGAAATGCTGGCCCCATAACTGCAACCCGCTTAGAATCAGACAAACCTGACTGGCTTAGCCAAACATGGCTCCTAGCCATAGTGAGTTGAGCCAGAGAGTTCTCAAGAACCTTGGCCTGTGAGCTAGCTCCCTGGATCACTGCGGGAGCAGGTCAGTCAAACCTTTGGATTCCAGATCCCGAATGAGGCCCTCCAAATACACAAGTAGAAGGGTAGTTGTGTTTGCCAGTTGAGAGGCCAAGGCCGTGGACTTATATGCTTTCACTGCTAAGCTATCAGTGGCTATACATTTTTTAATGGGATGACTCTGCTTGAGAGTAACGCCCCAACCAAGAGTGCAAATGTTCCTCCAATCTGTGAGTCTCCATCCAAACCATGCTCAGCGGCACCGTGTAGCACACTAACGGGTGGCAACGTCCTCTCTCGGTTGGGCCCATGACTCTTGGAGGCGAGTCATAAAGTCCTTGTAAACAGGCAGAAGGGCATGTCCTTGACGCTCAGGGCACCGACCAAGTGCAGACGCCCTTGGCGGGGAGGGTGGAGCAGGAATCCCATCAGCCGCAGCTGCTCAGAGTAGCAAGGGCCTCCAAAGAAAACTCACCAGACAATCAGTCTGGTGGGCAAACTTAAATTCACATAAAAGTCGTCCCTGTGTCCCGGTCTTCCATTAGCCCAGAGAAGCCGCAGCCAGAGCTGTTGGTCTTATCCAAATTGCTCGAAGCTGCCAAGGAGACAGTATTGGGGTGCGGATAAGTACGCTGGGGAGCCTGGTTCCCCAACAGCCATTGCTGGGCTGTGGCCATGATACCCATGCAGTGGTGGAGGAAGTACTTAAGTTTAGTACTTAAGTAAAAGTACAACTACCCTGCAAAATATATTAAGGGTGTAACGATATTCAAACCGAACCGAAAAACCGCGATACCACAGCCAAAGTTCGAACCGCGATACTCGCATGTCGAACGAACGCGCCCGCCCCTGCTGCCCGGCCCAACGCGTTCACTTCATTTTGTCACAAAACTATTTTTTTCTTCCTTGACATTTGATTAAATAGTAATTAATGAGTACACTTTTAACAACTAATAAGAGCTGTAGTTTTAATAAATATTATTTTCATATTATTTACTAAATAAAGTGCATGTCACGTGATTTGGGTGATCGATAACACACGGGAGTTTACATTTCGCTACGCACTTCAGGATGGCAACTCCGCGGCATATTGAGATTGAAGACCCACCGGTCACATTTACGTCTCCTGTGTGGGCACATTTTGGTTTGAACCCTGCCCCCACAGCAAACAGAACCGAACCGAACCGTGACTCCAAAACCGTGATCTGAACCGAACCGTGGCATTGGTGTATCGTTACACCCCTAAAATATATACTTAAGTAAAAGTATAATTACTACTAAGAGTTGTTGTGCAATACTGACACTGTAAAAATCTGGTTATTTACTTATTACTCATTAAATAATAATTAGGCTAAGCCAATTATGACATACAATTTATTTTATTTTTACTATACTATTAAGAGCAGTAAAAAAAAACTCAAAAGTACACAGGTGAGTGTTATTCTGAACACTTTAATCAAATTTGTATGACCAGTTTATTCTGCTCAACAACAGTTGCTTTAGTCCTTTACCTAGGCCTGCATGCTAAAACTGCATTTGAGGCTTATACTCCATTGATTACAGAAAATCCAAAAGCATTAGGCTAATAATGTATAACACAATAGAATGAGAAAAAAATAATGTACAGATATAGCAGTAGTTTGCTCATCTTCAAAAATGTAACGTACTAGCAGGCTATCGTCCCTGCTGTGCTAATAACCAGCTAAAGAAGTTGCCCTGTTAGGGTACCACTAACTTACGTCAAACAAATATTATACTGGTGTGATATTTTTGTTATGTTGACATCCGTTTTTCTATAACAGTCATAGCACCATGTCATAGCAAGTTTGTAACTTAAATATTAATAACTAGCATTGCATGTCTTACCTCTATATGTTTCTTCAAATTTGAAGGGGAGTTTTTAAACGCCAACAGTTCTTTGCATTGAGGTAGGCACTTGACACATTGAAAACGCCAGGAGTCATTCTTTGAACCTTTAAATTCAATTCAAACTTGCTTAAATAAGGTCAGGGATGTCTCTCAGAATCAGAGCTGCAGGGCACAGGCTCAAGCTCAGTCGACGTTGTTGGCTCTTTGTCCATGTTTGATGCCAAAACGTCAGTCGACCAAAATTTTTTTTATGCAAGATTCGGAAGGATGTAACGACACACATTTTAATTATGTAGTGGAGTACAAAGTACAGATAATTGCTGAAAAATCTACTTGAGTAAAAGTATAAGTATGCATTATTTTTTTTACTTAAGTATAGATATGTAAAAATTTACTTAAGTAGAGTAACGAAGTACAAATACTTCGTAACATTCCACCACTGTACCCATGGTCTTACGCATATTCTCCAGCTGCCTGGATCCTGACCAGGTGGGACAGCCTCGGGGGCTGTGCTCACTGTCTAGCTCTGAAGCCATGCCCACATAAAAAAGAATCTGTATTAGCAAAAAAAACCCAACAACAATAGAATATCAAACACTGATTACGCAGTTATCAGTATAGGTAAGCTTTGTTAATCAAGAGCAAACAAGGAGAGCAACATTGATTTCAAACCGTAATAATGCTCCAGGCCAAAGGCAGCAAGAGCGCACCCTCAGTGGCACTGCGCAACACCTACCATGAATATTACATGCCATTGCAATTAGGCAATCATAATCTGCTGGTTATACAGGCTGGCATGGTATAAGAACAAAAATGGTGAAACACAGTACTTTCTGAATTTTGCCTTTTAGTGTCCACTTTAGTGTTGTGCTGTGGTGTGTTCAGACTGCAGCGTTTTCTATCACAGTGTGTCCATGTAAATGTAGACTCTTATAAATACTTTTACTTGGAAGGTGAACAGGTCTTATTCTAGCTCGGCCAGTTGCTTTGCTCAACACATTTATGCACTAAATCTGGAGTAACCCAATACATTTCAATAAATACTCCTATTACTACAGTAATATTTTCAATGAACACGTCAGAACACATTTTGGTTCCTTTCGCCCAGCTCGGTCTGCCAATGACATAGCTATACAGACAAATCTGGAAAAAAAATTGTGTCACATGTAACAGCTGTTTGTGACTGAATGAGGCTCAAAGGGAATAGACCTGCTGTTACTATCTCTACCTTGCTGTGGAAAACATGGCTATTTTACAGATGCACAGCACGGAAATTAGCAGGTTTTTTTTTCCTCCACTTGAACTCGGAGTGTGTTTCAGAGCAGGCTGACACATCCTCAAAAACCCAGTGAGTTTGAAGACAAAAGGCTCTTCAGTTTTTCAAGAAGGGCAAACACAGTGAAGAGCACTTTGAACCACTGACAAAGAGCAGTCGCACTTGTGCTCATGTGTGTCGCTCCATGTGTGTGTGTGTGTGTATGAGTGAACGTAACATCTTGAGAGGAGCGCCACTACGGCCATCTGCAGTGTGAAAAAAAATAAAATGCCTGGGAGCTGTGAATGCTGCTCGAGCAGAAAGATGAGGAGCGAGTGAGTGAGAGGAGGAGAGGATTAGAGGAGGAAGAAGAGCCTGCTGTAAGAACTCTAAAAGGAGTGTGTTGTGTGACACAAGTGGAGGATCCAGGCCCATTCATTAACAAGCAAATAAGATGATGTAAACTAATCAAATGTCTTCAAGCTAACAGGTATCTGACATTTAAAACCAGACAAGGCATAAGGGGACAATAATGATTACTAAATGTTTTAATTTTCTGTGATACACTCCGTCAAATCAGAGCAGCTGTAATCAAGTAACATTATGTCCTACTGAGGTGCCTTTTGGTATTTTCCACATGTAATAGAAAAACAAATGCAAAGAAAACTTTTGAAATGTCAAAGGTGATTTTGTGCATTTTTTTGAAGTGATTAATATAATTTACAGTTGTGTTCATAAGTTTAGTTACATACCCTGTCAGAATTTGGCCATTTTTCAGAGAATATGAATGATAACACAACCTTTTTAACTCATAGTTACTGGTTGGGGCATTTATTGTCAAACAATTGAAAATTATTACAAATGGGACCTTAGGCAATTGCCTGGTTTGCCCACTCTATTGCAACACCTATCTACTTTAGATGCTCACAATAGAAAAAAATAGACTTTTTTTCATCAGTGACATTTCCTATGTTGCAGTAAATGTAGTTTTAGGAAGATTCAAAATGTAAAAGAGTTTTTTGAAAAATGTATTTATATGTTTCACTAAATATAAAGAAAAAAATCACTGATAAAAGTTCAATATATGCTATTTTATTTCCAGCCATAATGAACCATATAAAGAATTACTTTAGACGTTAGACACTATGAATAAATTTTACTCATGTGTTAACAGTGATCATATGTTGTCACAGGACTGTTTCAACACACCATACACCTTCTACACATGCACACCCACGTGTGCCCACAAAGGCGAGGATATAATTGTTTCCAAGGAGCTCTTTGATGGCTGAGTCACTAACCATGTCCCTTATCATATCACGATAAGAAGAACATCAGTTTAAAGGCACCAGCTGTTTCCTTTTCATCCTCTCTGCCTCTCTCTCCTTTTCCATCCCTCCATCCTCCCACTGCCTTCACAATGGTGAGCTAAGCCAGGGAAGATAGGGCAAATCCTTCCTCTGAGCAGAGCGGCCAAGAGAGAAAGAAAAAAGACTGGTTGCAGAAAAAAAATAAAAAACACTTCCTCAAACATTCTTCTCCCATCTCCCTCTTCTCATTGCTTTAGCACATTTAGGCACAGAACATTTGCCCCCTATAAAAATGATGTGTTTGGTCTGGGAGTTGCCATGTTTTAAATTGAAATAACTTGAATAAGAATGTATTAGTCCCTAAACCAAATTTTTGGATCTTATTCAGAATGTGTTTTTATTCTGTAAAATCTTAAGCTAAAACACTTTTTGGTTCAAATTGCAGCAAATTGTTTATGAAAAAATTTTGATCACATTTGTCATAAAAAGAGTACTCTATACTGGTTAAATAAGGTGCTGAAAGTAACTCTTTCACATGAACCGCAGTCACAAGCCAAATTGACCTACAACGTCATAAATGGTGCTAAAACTCTATCTAGTGGATAAATGTGGTTGTGCAGGTATGACAACTGCAATTAATTATTATTATTTCTAATATTTTTGTTTTTATTGAATAATTATTCGGGGTGGTTAAGATATTTACAATGGTCCAGCCTGAATTAAAAGAGCGTTGAAATAGAAAAACAAAACAGAATGCTGGCTACTTCAACGTTAACATTACGCGGAAAGTTGTAAAAACCAAAAGTGCTAAAATAATTGCTACATAAACAAACAATAAAGTATTTTTTCACCAGTAACGTCAAAAATCCCCTTGTTCCGAGAGTTCAAACAGGTGCATTGCCAGAGTAATCGAAAGATGCTGCCTTCACGTGTATAAGGACAAAAGGTTACGTTGCAAACGGTAAAAGACTACAAATCAAGTAGCTGTACGTTGCTAGCATCATATTTAAAAATACACATGCTATTTTAACAAAAAAGCTTTAAGAATTATTAAAAATAATTTCGTTGCATTAGCAGCATAGCGATAGTTTAGTAGTGGAGCAGAATATCTGCGGTGTTCTGAACTCGGACTGTGCGGGGTCTCTTAAACGCCACATGCGATGGTGCGTGCTCTGTGCTGACGAGCCGTTGCTTTAGGAAACAGCTGGTGGTTTCTGTCAGAGAACACTTCGAATCCATAGCAACATTTAAATCAAATAAAAGTTCAGACTAGGGTTGAGACTGACTTAAGGGCTTTTTTCCGACTCTCTGCGAGCGTTGAAGCAGGCGCTGAGAGATGTCATCCTCTGAACGCCACTTTATTACCAGTTGTTGATTACCGACCTAGCTTGTTAGCGGTAAACCAGCGTTACTCGGCTCGGCTCTGCTAAAGCCGGTGGCTAACTTAAAACTCCATAGCAACCATTAGAAAAACTGTCATCTTCCTGCTTAGCTTGAACGGTTTAGAGGGCTTGTGTGCTTTTTATAATGACTCATGTTCATTATAAATTCTCTTCTAAACTCAGCTACAACACGGTGGTGTTTGACGGTCTGAACATCACGCTATCTGAACTGAAGAGGCAGATAATGACCAGAGAGAAGCTCCGAGCCAATGACTGCGACCTGCAAATTACTAACGCACAGACCAAAGAAGGTAATAAGGGTTCATAAAGTGTTTAACGTTATGTTTTTATCTCTGTGGTGACTGTTAGAACTTTGGATTAAAACACGTGGTCCGGCTTTGACAGCTGTCTGGTCTGGGGGCTGCGTCACCATTTTAAATGAATGATGTGGTCCAGAAAAGTCACCCGGGACAAAGAGGGCTAATGAAGCGCATTCCTGTTGCACTAACGCCTCGTGCCCTAAATGAAACGGAGTGTGCGCTTTTGATAAGCAACGTGGCCGCAATGTTAACGTTTTGTAAAGGTCTGGGATAAAAATAGCAGAGGAGTGACTGGGGCACCGGCAGCCATGACCATGACCACTGTGGCCAAACCTAAGTTCTTCCTGTAGGAGAGTGATTAAGAGCTTTTTAGCATCACATAGATAAATCCAATTTTGAACTATTGAGTAAACATGTAATGTCTTCACATTCACACATTCAGTTGACTGTAAAATGTTAGCGATTCTTATTTGAAATGACATTGCTCCAAAGACATGATCATTAATGAACAGAATGCTATGTAAGATTTTATGCTTTTATGCAGTTTTAGTTGTTTACTATGCACAGTTAGACTCATACTGACGTAAATATCTTTGGTGATTACTACTTTATCTACAGTAATAAAATGTTTTTACTTTTTAATGGTGAATTCTTTGCTACAGAGTACACCGATGATGAGAGTCCCATTCCTAAAGGTGCCTCTGTCATTGTCCGAAGAGTGCCCTCCAGAGGAGTCAGGTCCGGCTCATGTGCAAAAAACATGTAAGTGGACACTGCGATTTTGCACAGTTTTTTTGTGTTTTTATGAATTTCCCCCAGAGAGCTGCCTTACCTCATCTGAAATGAACAAAGGGTTACTTTGAAGCAGATGGTGTTTGTGGTGAAAGGTGTTGCAAAATTGCATTGTGATTAGTAATTAGAGTTTGAAATGCTGTAAGTGAGTCAGGAAGAGTATTATTGTAATCACATGACACTGAATAAAGGGATTACAAAGATATTGGTTGGGCTTAGACCCAGTTCCAGCAGCGCTGTTGGTATTATTCATAGGATGCTGTAAAGACCTCACTGGAACAAACTGTTGGTCATGTGACACACCCTGTCAGCACCATGCGCACAAGTGCATTGCCAGCCTCCATAAAATTACTTTTTATCTTGAGGCGTACCATGGCATGGTGAATGGTCAAATTAAGTTTAAATGTAAATAATCAATTTTACTGTTTATTTTTTTGTTTTTCAGGGTTCGTTCGGATGCCTTTAAATACAGCTTTGGAGCCTTCAGACCAGTACGTAGTCAAATCTCAAATCACCATCAAACACATTACAAACAAGCTATTCTTGAGTTCTTTAAAATATACTGTTGCACTCTATTTAAAGACAGGCAACAGGATAAATGGTATGTGTGGCTTTCTATTCATTCTTATACAAGTGTAGTCAGACAGATAAACAAATGTTCTTTCTCAAAAATATTTTTTCTGTTTGGAAATGTTCTAAGTTGCTGATTAATCAGCCACCGTTATTTAAACGTTCACTATCTGCTGGATCTATGGGTGGTTAGAGCCACTGGGGTGGGTCAAGCATTATCATCCAGGCCTGCTATTCACCACTAATAACACCATTGGAGTTTCAAGAAGAATTGTTATCAACACAAACCACAGTCTGTCTGTTTTTAAACTACTATGTAGGCTGAATTTGAGTTTGTGATAGAATGAGAAGAGAGCAGAAGTTAATGTTTATGCTTCCGATGCCAAACATTAGAGTCAGGCCTGTGCATGCTTCAGTCTGAATTAATGTGGACTGTCCATGACTTAACTCTCTCTCTGGTTTCTCAGCAGGGCTGCCACTCTGGCATTTTGGACTATCCAAACGTTCGTTTTGCTTGTGTTTTTTTTTTTTTTAAATCAATAAAGTTGCTTGTATGAAGCTTCCATATGCATCTGTCGTATGTCTTTTGACTTAATTTGGAAATAAATGTGACTTATTCTATATTGGTTCAAACAAAAATATGTCCAGTTGCAGGAACATAATGTACACAACAACAAAAAATAGTTATTCATCATCGGTTTCTGTTAGCTTAGTTTCTGTTTATCCAAGGCCAGATGAAGCTCTCTTCCTGGTTTTAGCTCAGTTACACTCAGTCAGGTACTTCCAAACACCACATATTGACACATTGAACACGATTTAAGAAGAAACAGTCTTAAGGGTGAATGTGTTTTCTTCAGACAAACATAGAATGTAGCGCACTGGTCATTTAGAGTTTGTGCTGAAGGAAACACCATTTGTTAACATGGATTTTTCTGTACACTACTGAAACAATGTTTATGCTTTTCACTAAATACACAGCTCCCAGCCTTTTATACAATGTACAAGTTTCATTATTACCTATGTTCAATTCTAGCCAATGGATGATCAGAAAACTACAGGAGTCTTGCCCTTTTTCTCAAAGGTATCTATAATATGTATTCTAATGATACATGGCTAGTCACTTTACATAAAACCCTGCTCTTCACCTTTGACCTATCATCTTAAGTGCCTTTACATATGTCTTGTGTGCATGCAGATGGCTAACCTTGCTGACGCGGATGTCTCAGAGGAAGATAAGATCAAAGTCATGATGAATCAGTCCTGCTATGATAACACAAAGTGAGTCTTTTCTGTAATCCTTGCACACTGTTTGGGAATCTTTCTTTTATATTAAGTTTGAAATTATGGCATGTATTTTTTTATTAATTCCTTTAAAGATTCCTATTTTGTCCTCCCCAATCATTTGTCATTAATCTATTTACTTTAATCTAACTGCTTCTAATATAGTGTATCTTTTTAAAGCTACAAAAGGTGTGGTGCCACTCTCCCTGCCAACTACACTTGTTACCGCTGTGGATCCACGGGACACCACATCAGAAACTGCCCTGTAAGCAGTGTAAGCACAAAGCAGGATATAGCCTTTAGGTGAAAGCTGTTTCCAATATAATTTTGGGCCTAATTTATTATTTTGTTTATGCGAGAGCAGGATAAAAACGCTGAGCCTTCTTTGAAGATTAAGAAGAGCACAGGTATTCCTCGCTCCTTCATGGTGGAAGTGGATGACCCCACCATAAAGGGAGCCATGTTAACCAACACTGGACTGTATGCTATTCCTGCCATTGATGCGTGAGTGCAAACTAAACAGTCATCGTCAGTCTTCTAAGTGTAAAATCCAGAGTTTAAACAACTGTACTTTTTGTTGCGTAGTGAAGCATATGCAGTTGGAAAGAAGAAGAGTTTTCCTCAGGAACAGCAAACAAAAGAGCCCACAGACAATCCAATACCAGACGAACTCCTCTGCCTCATCTGCCATGACCTGCTGAGTGATGCTGTGGTCATACCCTGTTGTGGAAACAGCTACTGCGATGACTGTAAGTGACAAATAAATGCATCACAACAACAGTTCTTCAGCTATTTAAACCCCAATTTCTCACTCAGGTATCCGCTCTGCTCTGCTGGATTCAGATGACCATATTTGCCCCACTTGTAACCAATCAGATGTCTCCCCTGATACCCTGATAGCCAATAAATTCCTCCGGCAGGTGACTAATAACTTTCTCCCCCTTATCTTTGTTGATTATTTGAAAAAAAGTGGTGACTATTACAGTATACATTGCGCTTTCTCATCCAGGCTGTGAATACTTTTAAAAAGGAACAAGGTCATACACAAAGCTTTAATAAAACACCAAGCACTTCACAGTCTCAGAATTCTACTCCAAGACCAAGTCCTGCACCCACCCCGCCGCCTGTTCACTCACAGAGCCAACCTCAGACGTTGCAGGTAAACCCTTTAATGTGTATTGTAATGTTATTATCTCCTATTCATGGAAAGAGATGTTTCTTTTTATGCCATTTCTTTCTTTTAATGGTTGTGATAAGTATACTACATGTGAATTTTTAATTTTGGTTTTGGGCGGCAGTAGCTCAGTGGTAGAGCGGCCGTCCTTCAACCGGAAGGTAGTAGGTTCGATTCCCGCTCTCCCCAAAGTTCATACTGTCGTTGTGTCCTTGGGCAAGACACTTAACCCACCTTGCCTCGTATGAATGTGTAAGAATGTTGATGGTGTTGGTCGGAGAGGCCGTAGGCGCGGAATGGCTGCCACGTCTCTGTCAGTCTGCCCCAGTGCAGCTGTGGCTACAGATGTAGCTTACTACCACCAGTGTGTGACTGTGGAGTGAATGAATAATTGATATGTAAAGCGTCCTTGAGCTCTGGAAAGGTGCTATATAAATAAAACTATATATATATATATATCTTAATCTTTTTAATATATATTGTCTTCTCACAGGCAGCAGATACAACTACTATAACAAGTTCTGACTCAACTCCCAGCGCACCTGGCACCTCCCTTGTTGTTGTGAAAAGCCACAATGAGCCACCTGATAGGTATGCACTTGAGAGTATAACAAATACTGTGCACATTGTGGCTGCTTTATTTGGTGCAATAGTTATGTGTGACATAATGTTATGTTGTCTGTCCAGGGAGACTGAAATAAAGACAAACATTGCTTCAGCAGCAGCAGCAGCAGCTCCTTCTGTCCAGGTTTCAGAGGTAGACCCCACTGAGACTCACTCACAGCCAATACCACTGGTGAGAAACACAAAACATACATCCAAACAATACATTGCAGTAAGGTTTTTTTTTTATATACAATCTGATATGTTGCTTTTTAGGTTAACTCGGTTCAACAAACTGCAGTGGCAGATACTTCCAATTCAGGTGAGAGACAGACAAGACAGTAAAATGATTTAAAAATATGTTTTGTACTGTTCTGTAATGTCAAATGTGTTTTTTATAAATCAGGTTCATCTTCACAGGCGCCTAGCTGGGACAGGTTTGTAAAAGTTTGCTTGTGTGTTTAATAATATGTCTACACACTTTGTTATTTCACTGCCCTATTGTTTCCCACAGATCCACCTCAGCGGCTCCCAGTGAAGGCTGGACTACATTAAGCACACACCATCCCACCACTTCCTCATCCACATATTCACCCACTCAGTCTCCTAGTATTACCCCCTCCCACATCCAAACCTACCTCCCAGTGCAACAGCAGCAGCTTCTAAGCAGTTATCCTCCTGGTTACTCTACTACCACACCCCCATGGACTCCTGGACCCAGTCCCCTGCGGGCACCCATTCCATCTTTCAGCACCGCTTCCTCCTCCATCCCTGCACCCATCCCCATAGAGTGGTTTATGTATCACAGAAAGAACAACGACAGGTACATAAAATGTTTCATGGCCCACTACTTCTTGCACTTAAACATTAATTCAATACCAGGAAGAAATACTCTGAGTCTGCCTCTTAACTGTGTAGAGGGGAAAATTGTTGAAGGGTGAGTTTGACAAACCTTCAGTCTGTTTTGCAGCAAGACTTGCATTCCACTTGTAAGTTAAACAAAAACAGTAATTTACAAATATATTGGGTGTGGAGTAAAATATAACTTACCTGTTGCAAATTTCTGCTGCCATAAACACAGACAGCCCATTTGCAGATGTCCTACATCTTATTTTATATGAAAGAAATGCTTTCTAGTATTTCACCAGCACAATTTTAAGTACTTTAAGTTTATAATTTAGTTATTTATTGCAACAAAAATGAATATGTCTTACTTTTGCTTCTCTCAGGACACCTCACAAAGAATCCTTGTACAGTTCCTCCTCTCGATCCAATATGTCCAAGTCTTTACGCTCCTCTAGCAGATCACCTTCTCACTCTAAATCTCAAAGTAGATCCAGGTATTCTTCTGCTTTTCGTTGCTAAAATATGCAGTGTAGGATAAAATAAACAGTTTATATACAAAGTGCAGCTTAGTGAAAATGCAGCTTAAGTTCAATTGTTGCTGTTTATGGCTTATGAGGTTAATTTTGAAATCATGTTTGATATAAAATACACAAATAAGTATTTGTTTCTTTTTCCAGGCCTCACTCATCTTACAGCAGTCACAAAGGCCTCTCCAGCCGCTCTCACTCCTCCCATTCCTACAGCTATGGCTACAAGCGTTCCCCAACCCCTTCTTCATCGTCTTCTCCAAGGTCACATCACCATTCCAGCTCCAAGTCGCCGTCAGATCACCGCAAGAACTGCCAGCCGCACAGCAGGAGGTCCACATCCAGCAGCAGCAGCTCCAGAAGAAAGGGGGAGCGCTCGAATACATCGGGGAGTGCCCGGGGGAAAGGCCCAGAGTGGAGTTTAGACACTTACCTGCGTTGGAAGCAGGACTACAAAGAGTGGTGTGACAAGTATTTTAACAGCTACATCAACCACTTTCAGCAACTGCCACCTCCGCTCCTGGCACCTCCTCCACAGCAACACTGGCCGAGCCTTCACACTACGGGACATTCATCCCCATCCAGCGACAGCCGTTCCCCTCCTTCACAGTCGTCTTCTGAAAGCAGCTCTACACCTTCACAGCTGTCCAGCGATAGCCTTTCCACGCCCTCCACATCCCACAGCAACAGCGACTCAACCCCATCACAGTCGTCCAGTGAGAGCTGCTCGAGGCCATCCCAAGTGTCATCAAAAGTTTCTCAGGACAGAAACGTGGACAAGAATCAAAAAGAAGAGCGAAAAGGAGAGGAACTACAATGAAAACTGCAATGTCTTAAAGACAGCTTCCAAAAAAACAGACAAGCATTTAAAGAGTAAAGGTTACGATAGAAAAAGAAAAGAACCAAAGATTTTGGATAAAGGGAAAGAAAGAAAAAGGCAGGAGGATGAGAAGCGGCACAAAGTGAAGGGCAGACGTGAGGCAGGTAGAATTGACACAACTAGAAGCAGACCGGTTGGACGCAGCAGATCGCAACATTCAAGGTCAGGCAAGAACAGAAAGAGAAAAAATGAGGAAATGCAGCAAAATCAAAGGGGAAATATTTTCACTGAGCCTTCTCCGAGTCTTGAAACTGACATTTCCCCAAAAGTGTTTGAAAGAGAAAAACAAAAGAAAGCCGTTTGGAAACCTCAACCTATCACAGAGGAGGATGTGTGGGAGGGAGGGGTGAAGGTGAAACCACAGAAAAGGATAAGCATCAACATAAACCTGGATGTCAAAAGGAACAAGGAGACTACTAACAAACAAGACGCTGAAGCTAAATCAAATAAAGCGATTCAAGATTTTGAGGAAAAGTTTTACATTCAAACAGATGATAATGTGAACAAAAAATGGAGTGAACTTGAAGGAAAAACCCCAAAGAGATGAAGGGTGTGAAAAATGATTCACAGGAGATATTTGCCCAAGATGAGGTGGTCGCAGGAGAGGATTCTGACTTGTGGCAGTGTGCCCTTACAGGAGTGGAAGAGGAAGGAATTAAAGCAGGAGAAAAAAAGAGTGTAAAGGAGGAGAAAGTTGACTCTCAAGAACAAGGAAAAAGCAATTTTGAGTTACAAAGGAGCAGAGACCTTAATGAGAGGTCAAACACAGGCTTGGACCGCATCAGGTCAGAATTTTTTCACAATTCACAATTTTCTCATTTGTCTTTTTTTGTCAAGTTCTTATTCTGTTTTGATGCAGCTCTAAAATGGGAAGATGGCAAAGTGTGAGCGGTGAGGAACAGCAAAAGAGCATGACGGGAATTAAGTGTCTGAAGGAATACATGGAGAGCAGCTCAATGGAGAAACACAATGAGCTTGTACAGGTTTGTATCAGGAATATACAGTACCTTTGCAAATGTTTTAGGGATGTGTGAGGAAATGCTGTGCATTTGCAGTTGGAATGAAATACAAAATGTAATGGTTATTAATTTACAAAATGCCAAGTGAGCGACGCCAAACATACAACCATTGTCATTCAGTATAAAAAAGAATCAGGAGTCCTAGAAGTGATGGTCCCAACAGAGCCCTGATCTCAACAATATTAAGTCTTGGATCAACATGGCAATGGGATTTCAGGAGGCTACATTCATATATTTGAACCTGTCGAGTGAAAAATGGACAAACACTGATACTTTTTGAAGGCAAACTATGGCCACATCTTTTAGTTTCTTCTCACTTTGCATGTTTTATATTGATTTTAAAAGCATTTTTTATTTTAGAACATTTTGCCAAAGCTTTCCTAAACATTTGGCATTGTAGTGTTGTTATAGTTGCAGTATAGCATATCAAATATTTAGACATTTCAGAGTGCATAGTAGCATTATGTGCATAGTGAGATTAGATTCATGCTTTCCACACCTCAAAGTGATGAAATATATTCTATGCTTTGGCGTCTGACAGCACAACAAAGAGTTCAATTTCATAAGTATGCTTCAGAATCATTTCAACATTGTAGGTAAACAGTATTTGTGTTAATGTTATATTTAACAATATTCTTAATCTTTATTTCTTTATGCCAGGTCCCCCATTCCAGATATGAGAGGGAAGTATTTGTGCCAGAAGAACAAGCCAAAGTTTCTACAAATTACACAGAAAAGGAAAGGGAGCCAAAAAGGATGAGGTTAGTAGAGAGCGAAAAAGTTGAGATGGACAACAGCTGTCCTTCAGATAGAAGTGTAGTGCCCTCTAGTGGCAAAGTCATAACCGAACACACCTTTGACTTTGACAGAAAGGGAAGAAAAATTACAGAGAGAGAAAGGGATGGAGAAAGAGAGAGCAGAAAACAACACGAGAGCAGCTGGGAAGAAAGAGGACATCAGAAGGAAAGGGAATCTCACAACACTTTGTACAGAAAATATTCATCTGGTTCAAGCCAAGAATTCACTTCGATTGTAGAAGCAGCCACAAAGAGCAGGGAGAAATGCACACAGCAAAGGAAAATAAACATTGATCTAGATATAGAGTGGAGAGGCAAAACACAACAGTACAGCCATCATAATAGACACAAAGATCCAACACTTGTTCCATACTCCAGTTCGACTTCACTACATTCTCACCCTCAAGATAGTCCTGGGTGGAGTGGACAGAACTGGACGCACAGAGGCCAGCATCCAGCCACACCTACGGCCAAGTCCAGTCTAGGCATGAATTTAGACACAGAGAACAGGAAGCAAAGAGCCATAGATGACGGCAGGGAAGAAAGAATGGTTAAAGTGCGCGAGCTGGACAGACAGACTAGAAACGACGAGAGACAGGCAGACCCGGAGAGGCCGAGCTGCAGCAGTGGCATTAGCACAACCACAAGCCTCCTCGACGGCATGAACGAACAGAGGAGGGAAAAGAAGAAGCAAAAATCGCACAAAAGAGAGAAGAGACGCAGCACTCCTGATTGCATGAAGAAATCAAAGAAGAAAAACAAACATGGAAGACAAGAGGACTTGCAGCGAAGAGACTCTGATAACTCCACTATAATCTGAACTTGAGAACCAATGAAAAATATACTTGAATGACGTTTTTCCTGTCCAAGTGCCTGTTGTTTTTTTTTTTTGCTTTAGTTTCACTAGTTTCTTCGTGTGCCAGTTTAAAAACATATATCAAATATGCATCACATTGTGAAGAAAAGGCACCTCTAAAGAAAATGTGACTGAAATCAAATGGTAAACACTTTATGATGTAATAGTACATGAATTTGCACATTCTTATGACCCACTCAGGGCTGTGGGTCACTTATTCAGGACAGGTTTGACGAGAGGACTGTAAACTAACTCACAAGAGCATTTTCAGTGCATTTTGTAAGATTATTGATTTGCAATTCATTTGAAAATGTGAATATTCAAATTAAGAATATCTTTGTTTGATTTTGGTTTATTTCTATTTTGTAAATGTTTAATTGACACATTAATCAGCTTGATATATATATAATTTGCCAAAGTACAAAATGTAAGCTTTTCCTGTTTTTGAAGGAAATAAATAAAATAAGTATTCTCTATTTTCCCTCTTTACAGTTCTTTACTAGCTTTCAATGTCTATTGTTATGGTCAGTTGTCATCTTTTACAGCCCTGCACTCCACCCCCTCATGTACCCACATACTAGGTAAGTTTGCTTAAACAGTAGTAGTTATGCATTGCAATAACGCCATAACATAAAAATGTGCGGTAGTGCTCCAAAACATATTTTCAATACACACTACGCTGTCGTATTTTTTTCTTTTGTTTTTGTCTGCGTGTGCTTAAATTGTCTGCGCTTTTCTTGCCTCATTAACTCACAACAAGACCAACATGGCAGGGATCCAACTTCTCTGTTTTTCTGTTTTTGAGGATGTGACTGCAGTCAAATTGTTCTCACACCAAGGCATGATGGCATCCAAATCTGTTGGTAAAGGGAAGTCGGACTTGGGTGGCGTCTTTACTTGAAGACAGGATGAACGGTCAGTCAGACACCTTTAACTATAAAAAAGATTTGAGGTTGTTGAGACTGTTATGTGTTTACACAAAATGGCTGCTAGAATTGATGGGCTTCTGATCACACACCTGCCTCCACCACCGATTTGTAATAGTTGACTGTTTAGCTGCAGTTTTTTATTGTGCTTCAAAAACAAAACTGCTACATCATAGTGTTGAACAAGAAATAAATATAGGCTGCATATATATATATATATACGTAGAACTGCAGGGAAAGATGGTTAGGATAGAGGTGTGGAAACCACCCCACTGAGCCTGTAACCACACAAGACTGTGTAAAATGACAAGACAGACACATCAGACGGCAGACAGACTGACACAGACTCAGACATGTGGACTCAGAGCACCATTCCCTTTTGCTCTCCCCTCTCTGTGGTGTCTATCAGAACCAAGGTATGTTTATTCACATCTCTTTTATTTATCATCAGTTGTGCTTTGTTTCTTCATCTGCGCTTATTTTAGCCTGGGGCTTTTTTATTTATTTTTTATTTTGTATTTTCGTCTGGGTTCCCTACCCTCTTTTGTGCCCATGATGTGTGCCGACGTCTCAGGGCGCTGTGCCAACCCAGCCTGATGAAGACCAAGCTGTTTGTTGGCTCGTTCGCTTGTGAGGGGCTATATGGAGATTGGCTTGTTTGGAGCCGGTGGCAGCTGCGAGCACTTATGTGTGTCTTTACATCTTCATGGCCGCTGACTTTGGGACCTGCTGCGTGCGCGTGCCTTTGAATAACTCAAGTCTGACTTTACTGTTTGTTTGTGAAGTAGTGCCAACTAATCAGCAAAGTGGAAAAGTGTGTGTGAAGTAAATCATTGTTGAAGTATATTATCCTAAATGGTAAAAAAATGTATAGTGGTGCAATTACAAGACAGTTTTGTTGTTGTGCATTAAAACAGTAGGCTTGGTCCACAGGAATTGATTGTGCTGGCTTTTATTTGGGCCACCTCAAAAACAGATCTGTAATGGACTATGTGCTTTTAATAATTACATGATAGGGTAAGGTTTAAAAGGTTATAGACACAAACAGGTTTGGGTTAATGCTAAATGAATACTATAATAAATGTTAGATTTGTGCTGTAACCTATAAAAACTATAGGACTGCAAAGTAAATGTAAGCTCAAAATGAGGCTATGGAAAATGGATATAGAGTGGATGTTTGTTTATTTGGTCTATGAGATGGAGGGGACCTAAAGCACTGCCTGTGTGACACAGAGAGGTGGGAAGAGCACAGTGTGGAGTCAGAGGTCAGCTGTAGTACAGAGCTATCGGCCATTTTGTCCAGACGGCTAAAATACGACAAGACCAAGCTGAGTAAACACTACACTTGGAAACTACAGCATGTTTTTTGACATGCTAGGCATGGTCCTTGGTCAGTGATGGGTGTAATGACCTCTAGTGGAGATTTGTGGTGAAACAGGCAGTAAAGAGGAATAAAAAGCCAATAAATAATGTTCAAATTGATTTCACATCCTCCAAATGAAATATGGATGTCAATCAGAGATTTAAAGACTGCTTTAGTGAGTACACAATTTAAATGAGTTATGTATATGTAAAACAAAAAAAGTATTTGCATCAGTCATTTTGAGCAGTGCCAGGAGGAGACCTTACTTTGAAAAGAGTGGTTCTATATGTGGCAGATGTTAGTCTGGCACTGAAGGAATGTGTATGTGAGAGTATATACAAGCCCCTGGCAGCTGTATGTGTGATTGTGTCTATGCAAATGAGACTCTCTTTTGTATTTCTTAATCTGGTATGGTATTTAGCATTTGTAATGTGTCATTACAACATCAGAGCCTCAGTGTGAGTGTGTGTCTGTGTGTGCTCCTGGCCTGGCCCTGTCTGTGACCACAAGTGTGTGCAGAATAACAATGAGCATCTCTGTCTGCCCACAGTGTGTGTGTATGAGAAAGAAAGATAGTGTAGGTCTTTGCCAAGGGCTAATGCTGCCCTATCGGATTTAAGAGTAGCATTTAAATACAATCTCATTTCTGCTGCTTTCATCTCCTTTTGCCATGTGCATTTGTAAACATTGCCGTCTTATGTAACATTATACTTAAGTTGAAATGGCTTCCATGGTCACACTCTAAAAACTAAAAATGTATTGCTGATTACAAAAATAGAAGACGTTTTATTAAAAGGCTGGTTTCTGACTATGCTAAAAAAAATCCAGTTATACAAAAAAATTTAGAATCTTTTTCAAATAACATGACATTTAGTTTTCAAAATTTTTAGTTTTCAAGTCACAAAGGTTTGCACCATTTTTAAATAAATTGTGGCTGCCTGCCGTTCATTAATAAACATTTAATTCCCTAACACCAGATGGCAATATTTAAGGAGAATAAAGCTAGGGAAACTTTGTTACATCAATGTCATGTTATAGCCATGTGATGAAGGGACTACTACTAAAAGGCCTTGGAGCGCTTGTTCTTGACTCCATCTAGTGGTAAGAAGTGATACAACAACCCCACTTCCTATGTATTATGTGTTTCTCTGTGTATATTGACATCTTGGAAATACTGTCTGACTTGTACTCTTATTATATTTCTGAATATTTTGGTGAAAAAATACCACGTATAGTTCATTTAAAGACCACATTGTCTTACTGGTGATGAGTGTGCGAGAGAATACAGGTGAACAGTCCTTGTGCTGATGTGTGCATGGCAGCGAGTGCTCAGGGATGATTCAGTGTTTCCTTCGGGGTTACACAAGCCATGCACATTGCTGATTTGTATGATCAACACATTCAGCCAGAAGGCAGGCCAACAACTGCGCTGTCTAGACACCTTATATAGAAGTATGTGGCTCTGTGTATTCTCGTTGAAACCAGCGTCTGCTTAGTTATTTGACTTTTCTCGTGCAGCTACACACATTAGCATATTCTCACATTGATTTGAGTATGTCAAATTTGATAATTCATAAGGAGCTCTGATGTCTACATTCCCTTGTACACTTTATTGGGTGAGTGTGCAGTGTACTGTTTAATTAGCATCTCCAACGGCAACGGCTTATTAACATGCGTAAAGGGGAGGGAAATGTGTGGTTGTGGGAATCATGCAAATTGGCGTGCTGTCTTGTCATCAAAATAAAAGCGGGGCATTATGACACTCACTGTAGTCATGTGCCTTCACACATTTCTATACAGACAGTAATTAGCTTGGAGTAGTTTCCTGCAGTACGTATCATATTTGTCGCAGAAAAAGTAGAGCCAGACCCAGAGGCGGACTGGGGAGAAAAAGTGGCCCGGGAGTTTCTGACATACTGGCCCACTACTTGGTCAACTGCTGGGTTTGTTTTGTGAAGCTTAATGGAAAAAAATGCATATATAAAATAATTGCAAAGTGAGGATTTTTATTCTATTATTATGTCCCGCCATGCTTGTACACAAAACTGAATTTAATAAATACAAATAAAATTATGAAATAATTCACATCAACAAGAATAAAAAAAATACAATAACCATAACAAAGCCACATAATTGCTTACTTTTTATTATAACTTCAAAACATATCAACTTAAACCTGATAAAAACAAAAGAGGAAAAGAAAAACTGAAAAGCTCGTGCATTAGAAAATTACTAAACCTCTGCACAAAAATTACTTTTTTCTGCAACACCATCTATAATATTTTCACTCTCCAGCATCTTTAGCACATCTGGCTGAGTAACAAAATGCATTTTCCCCATTGCGGGACTAATAAAGGTTTTCTTAACTTATCTTATGAGCATAAAAGCCTGCAGGTGCTGTTGTGAAAGAGCGCACCTAAGCCTGTTTTTGATTCATTTTAGGAAAAGCTTATTTCACAAGCTCCATGTGTGATAGACAGTGTGAGCACAAACCTGTACGTAAGCCCTATGATGCTGTATGCATCTGTAAGGAAGTTGTGCCTCAGGTTAGGGACAAGCGTTCCCGTTTGAAGTTGATTTATTGAACCTGGGTTGAGAAGCCAAACTGACAGGAGCACAGCATTGGCCCCACAAAATAAATCACAATAAGCCCCTTGCTGTGGCACGCATGGAGTTTTTTTTCTACTCTCAGCTGGTCCCTGTCTCAGAGGGCCACACACCTCTGAGCAGGGAAGCCTGACTTGAGCGGAGGAGAAGCAGAGACGGCGTTTTCAGGGGCAGTGTGGCGCTGCCTTAAAATAAATAATTTTCATGACGTTACGGTTTAAAGGCACACTGCGTATACTGTACTTATGTGACCAAGTGCAGATTTAAAGTAAAAGAGACTTTTGAATGTTAAAAATATTTATTTACAATGCAATAAACCATAAAAATGCCATAGTATCAAGTATCAGAATGTATAGTAAAAGACCAGAAGGAGTGCACAGGGTTAGGTAAACTCTAACAAACCTTAAAAAAAATAAACAAAATGGCCCAAACAAATTTCAACAAAATTTCTTGGGGAACTAAACATGAGGGAAAAACAGTGGCCGTCCTCTGGCTGTATCTGATTAAAACTAAGAGACATAGAACAAATATTTTACAACACAATACAAACATTGAAATTTAGGTTAAAATCTAAGTACAATGTATGAAATACTTTTTCTCAATTACGAAAGGACCAAGACCATTTCCCACTCGAGGTTAGAGGCCTGCAGGGGACTGCAATCTGTAAAATTGAAGTTATAATATTTACTACTTGCGGTTTACTTTCATGAGAACATTTGACATATTTTTCTTTGTTTCATTTACCTTCTGTTTAGTTTCAGTCTGTAACCAAAGAAAGGTGTGATTTTTACACCCTCTTGGCTTCAGTATTAAGTAAATAGACTGAAAAGACCATATTTGCTTCCCACTTCCCTTTTATAGACTTGGCCCTTACTAATAACTTCCTGTTTTCTTTACCCTTTTACACTTAATACAAAATGATTATTGTGGTCACAATTGACTGATCATTTTGCAAATAAGTTTAGGACTGCACAATATAAGGTCAAATGTATTACAGTATTAACAATTCATTTTCGTAATTAGCCATTAGCCAATCAGTACCTATATATTATTTTTATATTTTTTTAATTTCTTGATCAAGTCCATTTTAGATTACTGTTACAATACATCAGTTGGTTTCTAATAATATAATAATTATAATAATTTGTTTTCAAATTGCTACAGTTTCAGTGACTGTCCTGTCATTGTGTGCCTGAAGTAGAAGAGGAAAAAGGCCGGAGGAAGCTGCATGTATGTGTGTCTGTGAACCAGCCTGCTGAATGTCCTGCTGCCATTGATATGGAGATGGAATAGGAAGAAAAGAACTCTTTGTGGCTGAGATTGTGTGAAAAGAACAAGGAGTCAGAGGGAATATTTCTGTTGCAGCTCTGCAGAAGTAAAAGTAAATATCAAAGACACAATTGTCAATTTTTTCCACCAAACAACTTCGATGTGACACTACCATACCTAAACTTAAATCAGTTTATTTAAACGGAGAAAGAGAAACAACTGCGTCACCATGACATGTTGCTTTGAGCATAAGCCTTAATACTGTGGGCTTTGAATTAAAAGAATAAGGTCTTTACTAAATTATTGCAGCCCTGATCCTAACAATAAACTATAGCAGCATTTATTTTAAGTTAATAAAAATTAAAATTAATGAGTAGAAGCCTGATCATATACATAAAAAAATTGTTTTTCACCTTCACGTCTTCCTTTCTATGCTCCCCTCTCTATTTCTAATCTGCACTCATTTCTCGCTGTCTTCGCTGCTCACTGAGACGTGAAATCTCTACAACTCCTTCCTCCTTCTGTTCTTTCTCTTTCACTTTTTCCATCCGCTGCCTTCTCTCTCACTTACTTGCAGGCTCACACGCCCTGACTGTCATTGCAGCTCTTTTGTTCCTGCAAGAATGGAAACCAATTGCTGCTTGGCACCAAGCCAGGCCCCAGCAGAAAGACACAACACACACTCTCAGCACCCGGCTCTGATCTGCTGAGATGTTCGCTGTGGCAAACAAGATAAAAAGCTGTGAGTGTTATAAATAAACACCATTTTCCAATGCACTACAATTTTAGCGGCGCAGCACTTTGCACTCGCAGTAGGTCCATTATTAGCACAGTTTTTCATTTGGTCTGACCGAGGTTTGTCTGGCTTCTGCTTAAAAGGCTGCAGGTTTATTTATTTTTTTGTTTTGTTTTTGTCCAATAGAGATGCCCATACATAACCAGAGGGTAATCATTGAAGAGGTTTTTTCTTTTTTTTTTTTGAAACAGTAAACTTTAGTGAAGTCTACTGTTTCCAAGCAACTACTGACAAGTGGTTTGTAAGACAGGTGTATTGACAATTGTTTTTCAGAAAGTAATGCCCCCGGGATAACAAAACAAACACCGGCACCAAGATTTCACCAAACATCTTCCTCCTTTGGCTCTCCTTACTTCTCCATACAAAGATGGATGGACAAGATGACATTATAGATATATACTTTATAAATTATTACCACTTTAACCTGTGATTATATATGTCTGGTTCTCCATCTCTCTACAAACTTTAAAAGTACTACTGCAGAAAACCTAATGGAGCATGTAAAAATGATTGAAATTATTGATATATGAAAGTAAAAAGGACGAAGGAAACATCTAATACTGAGGTACAGTGACGGTTCAGTCACAGTGGCTACTCTCCCATTGTGTTTGCATTTACAGTGTCCCAGAATGGACAAATGGACATTTCTGCTTTTTAGCCATTTAGCCAAATTAAAGTTGTAGTGTGCAATATGTGGTGGTGAAAAAGCAGACTGCAATTCCACACCTCATTCACCTTTTTCTGCACCTTTGGTAGCCCTGCAGGGACATGCTGTTGTCCATAGATTTTTTATCAAGAATTATTGTTTATTCAAAACGAAACTTAAAAGCATTTCTTTTCTAGCAGTGCTCAGTTTGTTTTCTTGGATCAGGACGTAGTGGAACTTTTATTGGGTTTTCTGGAGATTTGATTTTGGTTAATTACCCCATTTGCATCCTGCTTGTCTGTTAGCTTAACAACTCTTTGTTGTAATCACTAAAAATTGTTTAACATGTTATTTCTATTTTGTAGCTACTAGTGACTATAAATAAATATATTTATTATTATAAAGTTAAAGTATTGAAAGTGTAAAACAAATCAAATACTGTTTATACAAACTGTGTTGCAATATCAGAATATCAGTGTCTGAGCATGCATTTAGCAATTTTTACGCAAATTGAGAAGAGGCAGATCCTTTGGTCAGGCATGTTCTGCCATCCAGATACAACAACACCACTTGATAAACAATGATAATTACAAACATTCATCTTTTACAAAGTTCTTTTTAAGGATATGTCTTGTGAATTGGTGAAGCATTAGTATTTTTAGATTTTAATGAAAACCCACTATTAAACTATTTCTAGCAAAACAAAGTAAAAGTAAAAAAAGTTTTTTTTTTAGGCTTACAGACTAGCATGATTGCCGCAAATTGGCTAATAAACGCTAATCCGGGAGTGACAGAGACTTTGTCTTTTTTTCAAATAGTTTTTCAAAGAAAAACAAATCTTTGATGTGACTATTAAAAACATTCCATTTTGTTTAACTGTAAATTACGTTTTTATACTGCTTTAATATTATTTAAACATAAATCTTGAAGACTTTTCTATGATAGCCATGCAAAAACTTTAATTTTCAGATGATATAAATGACATATGATACAAAGCCATCTAGAACATGTTGCACACCTTGCACAAAGATATTGCACTCAAATAGAAAACCTCTTGAGGTCTAATCCCCTGTGGTTTACCGAGTTTGTTCTGGGCTTAATTTGAAGGTGGCTGCAGTGGAAATGTTTGTTTTTGTATTTGAATGCTGTAACTCGACGCTACTATGAATAAGTCATGCAGGAAGAAACTATACTCCAACACGTAGCGACGGACTCCAGTGGAACCACTCATTGATACATTTATTTACTGCCCTCTCACACACACAGTTTGACAGTTAGTGCGAGTGGTGGGGGCGGCTTATTAATGGGCCGTCGAGACTCATTCTTTGGGATGATGAAAGTAAAGGACAGCTAATGAAGGAAATGAGGAGACAAGGGGGAGATCACGAGAGCATGGTGTGAGAGGAAAGACGTGCAAGAATAGATCAATAAGGATAAAGGAAGATGGTAGCTATATTAGAAGCAAAGGTGTGAATAGGTATCATATATATGTGAATATATGTGGTATCACATAAGCTTTTTATATAATTATCGTTTTTTGGGGGGACATACAATTTTGAAGTTACATAATAACTAAATAAATTATCTATAAACCGTAGGGTGCTTGTGTTTTTTTTTTTTTGTAATTGGGTTAAGATTAAGGCCAGTAAAGAACTAGCAAAAGTACTGTGTTAATGTTTCACTCTTTGTGTGAGGTGTGTGTCCTGGGAGGTTGCAGGGTCCAGACAGCCTTCATCCATCTCAGGAAGACCAAATAAGAGAGAGAATAAATATTTAAATGAAATTTTCTCCATCAGGATAAAACTAATCTGCATGGATCACTAAAGGTCTCCTCCTGCCAATTGACTGTGTGTGCATGCGTATATGTGTGCACAGTCCTGGAGAAATATGATGCATTTCATCTGGAACCTGCTCTGGTGTTACCATGGTAACACCCGTCACGCTGGCAGTCGTCGGTGTGTGCTCGAACACACACACACTCACAGTGGTAATGAGAGACGGAGAGACTGGCAGCGTGCCAGAACAATCATACCCCCCACCCCCCACCCCTCCCCTTGTGCACTAGAACATTCTGAGGTGGGCAGGGGGTTGGGGCAGTGTGTGTGTTAAAAGGGAGACAATTGGACAGTTCTTTTGAATCAAGGAGACAAATGTAAAAAAGAAAAGCATATATTTAAAAGAAGATTGGACTTGATAATGGACTTGAGTGAAATTGGACTCTATTAACCTTTTGACACATGGCACACAATGGAACCGGTCAGCGTCACTTCAGGCACCAGTCAGACTTTTACATGTTAGCTCTGAGTGTGTGTTGAGTATTTCATCTATGCTGCAGTTCTCAGTAATTTCTCCCTCTCCTCTCTGGAGTCTGACGCTCCCCCCCTCCCATCACATCACTCTCCTCTTTGTCATTCACACTTTGAATTGCAGTTCCACACACGCTCTGGCTCTGTAAGGGGTCTGTTGTCCCGTCCAGTGTTAACAAAAGGCCGGCAGCACTCGGTTTATGACAATGGCTCTCAGGTCAGCCCCGCATACCACACAATGTATCATGGAACTGAGGACAGAAAATCATCTGGGCTTTGCCTGCTCTGGCACTTCTGAAAAATCCAACCCACGCCATTGGGATCTATTTGAATCTCAAATTGTTTCTCCTTTTCATGTTGCATGGGTTTGGATTCATAATAGACATTCCATTGCTCCATTATGGCAAAAACATTTTACTCTCTGTATTTGTGTGGGAAGATGGCTTGTCCTTAGTGTTGTGAGTCATTCATCCAGCTCGAAGTTTAAAAACTGTCCTCTATACCAAGATAAACTTGGCAAATGATTTGAATTTTCCAAAGAAGAGGGCTTCAGCGCTTTATGTAAACAGCTGAGTTGCTCTATTTGGGGCCAGATATGAGTGAAATGCGGCCAACTCTGATCTGGCAACAAGTCAGAACAGCATTCTTTCTTTAAACTGCATGTTTTTCTTGACTACTAAGACTCCGCCACCAGGTATTTACAAAGAGAAACTCTTGTGAAATTTAAAGTTTTGCGTTGCATCGTCTCATTCATTTAGTGATGCAGCCTTTTTGATGGCAGACAAACTTGCACTTTTTAGCAGCATTGCTTGAGTTGTTTGGGTGCACTGCTTCTGTAAAAAAAATCTCTCATTTCATATTATTGTTGTCTCTTCCCACTCAATGAACTGCAGTGACAAAGCCAGTGTCAGTATCTGTGTTCATTTGCCAGCCCAGTGTCACCTTCTTTGCACCGAGGAGTTTGTACACCAGAGATGAATGGCAAAAGGAGCAGCAGATCACTGTGACCTGTGACCACCAATCTGCATGAGTTCCCTTGGTAATAAAGGAGCGAGGCCAGCGTTGGATAGCTGGTATGAATATAAATGGTGGGAGAATTTAAATAAAAGGCATATTCAAAGCCTGGTGATGGATGGTGTAGACAAAATGTAATTTTAAAGCCAATGCATTCACCCTTACACTGTTTCTGTTTTCACAAAATACTACAGTTCTTTTTGAAATTGTTGAAATAATGTCAAAACTGAAAGACATTATGTCCACCTAGTGCTTGAAGATGCTAAGATCAAACAAGTTTTCAATATGGTGCCCAATTTGTTGTTGTTATAATAGTTTACAAAAACAACCCGCTCTATAGATACAGTATGTTTCTTTTCTGCACTTCTGATTTTTCAACTCAAATTGTTGGGTTTGCATGCCCGCCGGTACATTGTGTAGCTGGGCAGATTGATTGCGCCACAAAGAATGGAGGCAGGCTGAAGATAATAAGTCTGGAGAGAGAGAACGTGAAAAATGAAGGGACTCTGCAGATAAGTGTGGAGTGGATGGAGGAAGGCACTTTAACAGAGTGATGAATGATTAGGATTGGACTTGAGGAAAAGAAGCGGTATCAGTGTTACTACAGACTCAACAACAAGCTGTATATTTTTTATGGGTTTGTACTGGTTTGAACCGCACTAGAGTAGACATGATGGGTGCATAGCAGCTGGCTTGGACATAGACACACGGCCCAGCAGCTACGAGCACTGCAGCTTAGTCGTGTGCGTGTTTGTACTCTGGACAAGCCTATTACTACTTTACATGCAAATCTCTTCCCTGACCTTCTTCTGTCTGTCAGTCTGTGTGTCTTTCACATTTACTCACTCTCACTCCAGCTACATAACCTCGCTCCTCTTACTAACTTTCTATTGCCAGCTCCTGCCTGCTCATGTTCCACCCTGTCCTCCCTGAGCATTCGCATTTCAGACCAAAGTTCTATGGCCCTTGTTCTTCTTCAGTGCATCAGCCTTCTCCAAGTCCTGCAGCTGCGAATGGCCAGTATGTGCATGTGCAAAAAATAGTGCTAAAGCTAGTGTGTGGTATGCTATACTATCTTCATTGGCTGTATATGGACATATGTTTGTAGTTGCATAGCAAGATATCGCAGCTTTGTGTGTTCTAGTGTGTGCGGGTCTGTGTGAATGATTAAACTGTAGCTCTGTCTGTCAAGGTGACTGCTTTGTTAGACCAAACTCTTTAACTTCACTACATCCCTGTTTTTCCAGTAAAACCGTACCAGTACATCTTTAATACAGTCAGTGTAACTTTGAACTGAAATGGCTTTACAAATGCTTAATGGTGAAGAATGCAGTAAATACAGTATAGTGCATTTAAAACAACAGCATATTGATATGAGCTCAGCAAATGTTTGAATGTGTATGTCAATGTGTCCCATTTTAGTGTCATGTCAGTATGTCCTTCCGCAGCTGATTTCTGAATCTGCAGCATTTTGGGATTAATGTTAGTTTTTAGACTAAGGTCTAAGGACCTTTGCCACACTTACTATTACACATTTATGACTAAGCCTTATACAGAGGCACGTTTTCCACACTTTATTATAACTAACTTGTTTTCATAGTGAACTATGTGTGTCAGTTTAAATGAACCTAATCTAATCTAAAATTATTACCTGGCAGCAGATGAACTCTGCCTCTGCTCTTTCCCTCCCCTACACAGTCAAACACAAAGATAAGAGAGGCAATTTGTGCATGAGGTTAGGAGTTGTTTTTGCCACTGGTGGGTCAATGGTCATTTCTTCGTAGAGGTGGCCACCCACATAAACTATTGCACGTCTCCTCAGTTAGCAGGGACAGCCTATGTTTCTGGTGAAACCTTGCCTGTTTCGGGGGTTGCTTTCTTGCCTACCTGCTGGATATGTGTGAATATACTTTCACAGATGAATGAGACTAATATCCTGCTACACATAACATCAACCAGCTTGGGTTAAGCTGTTACATGGTGTTTGCTGTGCCAATTATATTAACTCTCATGGCATAGTCTATTTTTAAAATGATTTATGAAGAGGTCACAAATTCTGGAAAGTTCTTCAATTCTAGCATCTATTAATTTTGTGATAGTGTTGTTGACATATAGTGGTAGGCTGTTTTAATGGTTGGTCGAAATAAATATAGGCTATAGAAGAAAAAACGCTAAAAACATGACTTATATAAGATAAACGAAGTAATGACTAAGAGGCTAAGGTCTTGGACTCCCCACATGGAATTTACGGTTAATTAGAAAACAGTGAGAAAACATTTTGGAACAATATCTGTGATAATTTACTAACACGTGAACTGATATATAATTAACTATGCAGGCAGGGCAGATTTACTACAGCATTGGTTTTCATGGCTCAATTGTTGTACTTTTTTTAATTGGTCAAACAGATAAAACATTTTAGGTTTTGCAGTTCATTATAATCTCTCAACCACCATCTAGCTACATTTGTGATGGTTTTGTCAGTCAGAGGAAGTGGTGAGTGTGTTTCCTGCTCCGTCTCCCTTTTCATACACAAACACAACTGGTGTGAATACACTTGCAGTAAGAGGAGGGGAAAGCAGAGCTCAAGCGAAAGAAGGTTTAGCCAGAAGCGAGAGAAGAAAATGGCGATCAGGCAGGACGAATGCCTCCCCTCATAGATGCTGCAAAAGCGTTTAAAAGTCTTTTAGCCTTACAGTCGGCTTTCTTTTCCACTCTGTTGCACTTTATACTTCAATTAGGTGAGTTGCATTCGGCCGTTTTATGAAATACAAATGGCATATTCTCGTCGAGCTTGCGTACGGGCGTCTCGGAGCAGGAACCCGGAGACGAGACAAGTTGAGCAGCCCCCGTTGTTCAGTTAGCCATAATTGAGCTGGGGGAAGCTAACAGTTAGTAGTCGCAGTGTAGTTTATGAAGTAAGTGGCATATGCATTGTTGAAACCAGGGGGACTATGCTTGGCAAATTGACGCACAAACATACGCAGTGGAAAAAAATTGTTATTATATTGTGCTTAATCTTGTGCTAACGCTAACTACACGAACATTAGCGGCAAGTTAACCTTTAGCTAGGCAGCTGTGCGGAATTCTCTCAAGAACGAGTCGTGTATTATTTGCTGTAGTGTATTGCAATGATTTGCTCTTTCATACGGTGTGTTGTTTAAAATTGTACATTGTTTTACAACGAAGTATGTGTCGTTTGATCTATGAAAACCACTGGCAGAATAAGTAGCCGCTTTGTAGCGCTAGTCTTTAGCTAACATTAGCATGGTTGCTAATTTGACTGCGCAGATTCAACGACGGCAACCTCGCCAGATTTTTTTGGCTTTTACATTAATTGTTTGTGATGTGCAACTGTTTAGGTGCCTCCATACGTTGGTATTTTAAAAAGAAATGTCGCTGGTGATAGACATTTGGCCTTGAAATAAACCTGCAGAGTTTAAATATTGCTTAGAAGAGTTTAACGCCCTCTGTCGACTATGTAGACCGGTAGCCTTTTACTACGTCGCTTTTACTATGTCGCATATTCCAACTTTTTAACAGGACTACTTGTACTGTTGATGAATTTGGTTTGCACATTTCTGATGCGGCAAATGTATTTAAAAGCCCTTAAGTTCTCGTTGGTTGTAGCGACATTGGAAAAGTACAAGGTTAGGGAGAAGCCATGTTGGTTAAGCTGCAAGTCAGGCAACAGCTGAGATAATGGCCGATCAGGACCGATCCGTAACTCTAACTCGTATGCGCTCGATGTGTGTTTTATCTGCCATTCTCACATTAACACAGTCTCGAGTCACTCTGTAGGGCTTGAACTCCAGGGGACTGATAATGCACTTCCCCGTCGGGCAGTTCAACCTGCATTTCCACATAGACAAGTCAAAATTCCTCTCATACAGCAATTACTGGAAGCCTCTCGTTTTGTATGCAGTTGTCCTTGCATAAACTTTGTGGGCTTGGCTAATGTGTTTTAACTTGCACATTAGTGGACATTTTAGTCCAAACTATAGCTTGTTTTTACTTGTAGAAAGATTTTTTTTTTGTGTTGCAGGTTTAGTTTAGATTGTGTTTTGTTTACACACTTGACACAGTTTTTTTTTTTATATCGTTTGTTTTGCCTAACCCATTTCCTCATTGCTGTTTTAGAGATTTGGAATTGAAAGCTGTTGCCACCAAAGAAACTGAAGCATCTTAACAGGTGAGTGTCTTGAACCACTTTAGTAATAAAACCATTTAAGCAACGATACACAACATAGATATTCCTCATGTTTCTGTGTATGCGTGTTTGGCTTCTAAAGTGGTTAAAGAGTTGTGCGCGGGTCAGGAGGACCTGGGACCGGCAGCTGCTGTTTATGCAAGCACATGCAGTTCCGTTTGAATTCAATTGGAGGGCCCAGTTGGTCTAGCACTGGTTGTGCTGAGTAAGCATTGCGGTTTTAAAATCACTAAATGAGACCCTGGTGTCCTAATGTTTTGTGTGTAGAGAGGTGTTTGTGCAGCTCATTGTCTCTAATACAGTGGCTCGACATGCAGACAACACAATAGAGCAGGCAAACACACGGCTTTAAGGCCCAATGTGTATGTTTTTTTTTTTTTCTGTGTTGACATGCTACATATGTTCATATATATTTGCAGCTTGTGTTTTCTATTTGCATTACCATGCCATATTCAATGTTTCTGTCTTGTAACATTTCAAAAGTAAAATGTAGTTATGGTAGATTCAGCAGTAAAGTATTTTGTTTAGAAAGCATGTTTAGGGGGTTGTAACTGTAGCAAGATGTAACATTTTATATTTTCCTTCACATTGAGAAATAGTTTCCAACAGTGCCCCTGAAGTATGTAATTGAAGACGCTTTTAATATTACAATGCTCTGGCATAAATTATTTATATGGTACCGATTGTTGCACTTTTATGATTGCATTATCAGACACATCAGACTTTTCGATAAGTGAGATGCTTCTTGTGTTAAGATTAGTCTTTGCATGCTTGCGTAAGGGAGCAACACAACGCAATCAACGAGAATTTTGTGATACAAACATAATCCTCGTTTCCACTGGGCTGGTTCTGCTGCATTTCCATTACCACAATGGGTCCAAAGGGTCCTCACAAAGTGTGCTTCCAAGCTGGTCCAGTGTTGTGCTCCATTTTGGAAGGAGCGTAGTTCAACACTGAAATCACCTGATTGGACGATATTAAAGCCTCACTTGAGGAAAAAATGGGAAGCAAAAGTAAAAACATTAAACAGAAATGGATTACCCATGGATACCCAAAACTAAAAAAAATCATATTCCAACAAAAAACATGCTACATGTTGTACTTTTCCCCCCCATGACAAAGCTAGCTAGCATCGACACCAGCTGTTTCTGGTTTTAATAAGAGCGATGTATGTCTCTCAATTCATCCATTTTAAACATTGTATTTATTGTCTACATTGCATAAAAAGCATTGGACCCAAATATTGAGCCCTAAAATGAAAAGAAATTGGCGCAGCTCAATGTTTTCATGAATTTAATGTTTACAAAGCCAGGCTCAAAACAGAAATAGTCTAATGTTCACTTGGCAGCAAACCAAGCCTTTCCCATGGAACCTCTAAAATGGTCCTCGTGTAAGGGCGGCGCCATACGGTGATTTTACAGCGAAATACAGCGATATACCTCCGTCCACCAGAGGGCAGGCTCCAAAAGCGGAAATATAAGTAGAAACCCAATGGCGACTTTACAAGAGTAAAACTCATGTTTACAGCCTGGTACAAAAGATGGCTCCGGTCTCTAGAGCTACCGTATTTTTCGGACCATAAGACGCACTTTTTCTTCACCAAATAGTGGGAGGAAAAGTGCCTGCGTCTTATGGTCCGAATAGAAGACCATAAGACGAGTTGCAGAGCGGCAGCGGGTGAGGGAGGACCCGCTGCCGCTCTGCAACTCGGACCATAAGACGAGTTGCAGAGCGGCAGCGGGTCCCCCGGGACCTTCCGTGTCCCTGGAAACTGCATCATCCCTCCCCCACCCCGTGTCCAGGCTTCTCAGTAGTCCACTGAGATACTGGCAGAGTGGCAGCGGGCCCCCCCCGTGTCGCCTTGCCTTACCGTAGTGGCAGAGCGGCAGCGGGTCCTCCCTCACCTTCCTTACGGAAGCCGATGTGCAGGAAGCGCGATGCTGCTGTACTGTGTCACCGCCGTATGCTATTGGAGGATAGCATGTAGTAGGCGGTGTTACAGTACACAGCAGTGCGCATGCCCTTCACTCCAGTCGTATAATTCAAATATTATTCTGTTGTACTTTATTAAATATTTTATTACACTATTTGGTTCAGAATATTTTTTTTCCTGCGAAAATTTTTTTGGTGCAGAAATACGGTAAGTTTTTACTACTTGACAACTCTGGGGTGAATTTTGATTAATATGTTTGTTTATGCTATCTAAAAATCATAGATTGTATAAATATGGATGATATCCGCCCATTGGTCCCCTATTCACCAATATTGTCATTACGAATGGGCAATAAAATGGCCGTTACATCCGGGCTTTTTCCCATAGTAAAACAATAGTTTTTATATGGCATAAACAAACATATTAATCAAAAATTCACCCCCAGAGTTGTCATGTAATAAAAACTTAGCTCTAGAGACCGGAGCCATCTTTTGTACCAGGCTGTAAACATGAGTTTTTTTTCTCTTGTAAAGTCGCCATTGGGTTTCTCCTTATATTTCCACTTTTGGAGCCTGCCCTCTGGTGGACGGAGGTATTTCGCTGTAAAATCACCGTATGGCGGCGCCCTTACATGAGGACCATTTTAGAGGTTCCATGGGAGAGGCTTGGGACCAATGGGCGGATATCATCCATATTTATACAATCTATGCAGCAAACGCTACCGCTCCAGGCTATCACTGCTACACACCAACTTAAATTATCAACAACTCATTTAATTTCTAAATCTGTTTCAGAATACGTCCTATATCTAAAAGACACAACTTTTGTGGCACTTCGATAACATCAAATGCTCAAAGCAGCCGCCGCTCTTCCAGGGTGGAAACGCGGGTCTATTGAAGGGGTTACCCTCGCCAGCGACCTGATTGAGAGCTGAGACGAGCCATTTTGTTGCTTTTGGTCTCAGCCTTACTAACTAAGGCCTAGTCCACATGGACACGGGTATTTTTATAACCAGGACTTTTTTTACACGGTTCGGCCGTTCGTCCACACGGAAACGCAGTATCAGGTCACTGAAACCGAACATTTTTGAAAACCCCTGCCAGGGTGAGGATTTTCAGAAACCGCCGGTTGCAGCGTTGTCGTGTGGACAGTAAAACCGGCGTTTTTGCCTTGCGACGTCAGAGTGTGCGCCATTATCCGCTGGTCTGATTGGCCAACATGCCTTTACGATTAGGGTGATATCGCCGCCTGCTGGTGTGGCATTCTCTTGACAGCGCTTGATAGCGGGATTTTGCGTTTTCATGCAAGCGTTTGTGGACGGGATTTTTTTTAAACGCAGGAGGAAAACTCCGGTTATAAAAATACCCGTGTCCGTGTGGACTAGGCCTAAAATTACTTTTTGTCATTAGGCTGCATCAATCAGCCTTTCATTTGACTTGAAATGAGGAAATCATTGTCTATTACTGGGTAATGGATTTTCTGTCTGTGTGCCACCACTGCCTCTTTGAGACTATGGTATTTCACAAAGATGCAATGTTGTGGTTATGTACATGCAAATTAGCCATGCGATGATGCAACTACCCTTTGGCTTTTTATAACAAACAGACCTTGGAGTGTGTGGTGCTGCAGTTTTTTTTTAAATCTATATATACTAAAAAGCAGATAATTTGTAGAGAAAGGGGTCATTCACTCAAGAGGAAATTGCAAAAGTTGCCTTCTTGTAGATGAAAAGTCTTGCCAGGCCAGTAGGGGCACTGTAAAGTCTGCTGCTTTACACACTGTAGCAATTATAGAGCAGTGGAGAATCCTGCTCCAAAATAAGCAACTTTTTAAAGCAGTAAAACATCAATAAGAAATGTGTTTAAAAACAGACACTGTTCTCTGCCATTGTTGTACTCGCTGTGTGTCGCCAGCAGCCAATAGTTATCCATTTTTACCAAAGAAACAGTTTTTCAGGTAACGACTACAGTGTGTCAAAATACTGCTGTCCAGAACCCTATCATTTAAACAAATCTTAAATGGAACAAAGTCCTATTGTTTTTAGTGAAAATGTCGCTCTGTCATTTGAGGCAGGTTAAAGAAATGTATTTCCCAAGTTCTTATAAAATTGGAATTATATGTTCTACACTTCACTGCCATCTTTGAAGAAGCTATTTTCTCTTTATCTTTTTATCCCACTCAACCTTGCTTTTTTCTTAAAATGGAAAAAACTGAAGTATGTGACTAATGGTAGCCAGATTGGTGTTTTATCCACTTCACACACAACAAAGACCATATTTAGACTGAAGATATTTTAGGGTAGTATTCCCTTTTTAAGCATTGTGTTGTAAATATGGTTTGAATAGATCAACGTTTTGTAGCTTTACCTTAAGAGACATAGACATGTGTAGTATGTGCTAGACACCAGTCACGACATTGGTTACCAGTGTGCACACTTTTAAAACTATGGGGTGGTACATTATTAGTATTTCATTTACAGTTTTATGTTTGAAGCAGAGGCACTGAGTTTCTTTTTTTTTTTTTTTTTTGCCATTTGGCAGAACAAAACGCTTGAACAACCATAAAACCTATTTCAAATAAACTTTGATGTCTCTCTTTCTTCGTGCAGTCCTTGATTCTTGCTTTTGGTGACTCGTGGTGCCCCCCTTTCTCTGTCAGCTGTAACTGTCGGGGGAGGGGTGATTGTTGACCCATTCATAAACAGATGCTGTCCTGCGTGTATGTGTGCTCTCCAGGAGGCCCTCATCATGCTCTGTTGTTGTTGTTGTTGAACCCAGAGCCATCTGCTAAAGCACTTGATGGTGGGGATGAAGTGGAGGAGGGTCGAGAGGAGGGTGAAAGTGTGGGAATGGGAGGGGGAAAAGGGCAGACGACCTGACTGGTGTTAGTGACACTATCTCATTAACATTAGTTCTATCTTGTATGCAGTCATAAATTCTCAAGGCTTTATAGGCATGTCATAACAATCGCAGAATCCTTGCTGCTCATTAGAGTTTGCAATATTTCTATCCATGCAATAAATCATAATTGCCCTTTTCCTTTAAACTTCATTCTTGGGGTTTAGCGCATGAATACTGTCAAATTGATTACTGTTAAACGGTTATTTGATCATGATGACTATTATTATTTAAGTTTATTCAGCTGATCATTTGACTGAACCCTGCTAAAAGGCCAAGAATCATTAAAAGGCTCTGATCTGAGTTCTCAGTATTGTAATGAACGGTTAAAGTGCCTCTGATATTTTACCAAACTGACGCAGTGCAAACTATTTTTCAAGTTTGTTTTTGCATCCTTGTATTGTTTTAACATTTTGTTGTCTGTCTGTATTGAGCCAAAGTGATGTATGTGGCATAATCCCATTAATGGATTAAACCGCAGCTTGAAGCTTTCGCTTGGTAAATGGCACACCCACTGTGGCCACTGCGGCTGCATACAGCATTCACCAAGGAGGAAGCTACTTTCAGACAGTCGACCAATGATATTCTTATTGCTGCAATTAGTGAAAACTTATTGCGTGACATTACTCTTTGTTCACAATAATATTGGCCCTGAAGACATATCCAGGTTTAGGATTAGGAAATAAAAGTTTGAGGTGGGCAGGTCAAAAGGGCATGTTTGTGCTTTTTAGGTCTGACACTAGAGCAGAAATAAAGTTGCTCCTGTTGTGGCCCACAGGGAGCTCACCCACAGAGGGAAGAACTGTTAATGGAAGAGTGTGTTAAGGGGAAGGACAAGACACGGGACAGGACAAAAGGTGAGGCATAGCTTCTTGTACTACTAATGAATTGCTAACCTTTCATTATTTTAACAAATTATTCATTGAACTATTCATCTAATATTTTGATGTGTCTGCAATTTGCCTTTTCCCTAGTTATCTAGGAATTCTTGATGGTTGAACATTACTGAAAAGTTAACCATTGTTTGCTTTGCACCGGTGACACTGCTGATATACTTTGGCACGTGGTGTAGCAGTTTTTTTCCATTTTGAATTGCTATTACATTTCCATTGAGCCCTGTTGATACAAGCCTGCTTTTGTTACAGCTAAAGTGTCTGCACAGAAGAGAGGGGGCAGGAAGTCTGTTAGCTGCTATCTCTAACCTTGAGACTGTTTCAGACTTGTCTCTGTCTTCACTTCATCTAAAAGGCTCTATACATTCGTATTATTCAATGTAAAAGTGTCTAATCATTATTGAGTATATTTTTGTCTAAAGCTCATGTATTGAGAAGTTGACATTTTGTAAGAATCATCTGAATTTGTGCATGTATTTGTACAATTGCTCTACACCTGCTTGTTGATGTAGCTGGAACAATGAGGTTTGATGTCATAAAGCAAAATGAAGTGTTAGATTGGTGAGTGATTGCCCTCCACAAACCCTGCCCAGATACTCACTGTCATTAGTGGGGCCATGTGTGCTTATCTGTTTCTGCACTCACGCTATTACTATCTCACGTCTTGCATGCTCCTTCAGGGCAAGATCCAAACATGAAAAACATAGCCACACCTCTTTTATTTACTCTTGTCAAATATTGACGTTGACCTTACTTTACATCATGAATTAAGGGGTTCAGGTATTTGTGCTTTTTTGAAGGTAATATGTGGATTTGTGTTTGGATAACTGTTCAGGAATGTTACCATGAAGAAAAGAGATACAGGCAAAGTGTGTTGTTAATATTTATCAAAAATGAGTGTTTTGAAAAGATGCATCAAGTTCTATATTATAAATATTTGGCAATGTGTCTGTTGTAGCAGACAATAATCTGTCAGGAACAGTGTCGACTCTGAAGTTGAGGAAAAATATTTTAAAGTTTATTTAAAACGCTCAATGCTCTAAATCTAAAATCAGGTCAGATTGTGCAATGCAAGTGCTATACTTTTAAGGCAATGAATTTTAAAGCCTGTAAAACCCTTTTGCTTTGGAGTTAGTAATATTTACTATAGTACATTTGTTAATCTACAGAATTCAGGTGTGACTGTGGAAGTTGAAGTGCCTACTTTATACTTGTTGGAAACTGCATCTGCATTCCTCTTTAATCAACCTCTGACTTGTCTTGTTGCTCCCCCACTTTTGTCTACTGTTACATCTGTCTTCACTCATACTTCTGCTAATGTCTCATGTAAGAATGAACTTAGTCCATGTCTCTCTTGTCCTGAAGCCCTCCCCTGGACTCTTACAGTTTGTAAGTTGATAGCAGCAGTCCTCATGCTGCCAAGTCCAGGGGCCTCCATGAAAGCCATTCTCAGATGGAATGGGGGGGTAAAGTGGAACAGACTGCAGTCTGTGCTCAGAAGCAACAGCAAACCTGTATTTGATTTAGAACGGAAAAACTAAAACTTAAAACGGAAAGCTCAGTCTGCTGTAATAGGAGGCTAGTCTTTAATGTTAGCCAGCAACTAGCTGGAGCATGGCCCTGGATCAGTATTACTGTTTGCGAAATATGCTCTAAATGCATTCTAGATGTATGCGCTTGCTCATTGTCTACACATTGGTTTGTTTGCCAAACCTCTCATCACTCTGGCTTGTGATTACAGCGGTTGCTATTTGAACTGTGGGTTTATAAATAGACTTATGTACCACTGCAACTGGCAGTAAGTGTACACATTTGGAAGCCTGCACCAAGTAAAGGTCAAAATACACGCATCTTTTGCTGTCTCATATCTATAAAACATATTTATTTTAAGTAAAGGGGTTCTCCATTGTCATTATTCCTACCTCTTTACATACTTTAGGTTGTAACCTGGCAAATATTTAGTAAGGCATGTATTAACGTGTTAACAGCAGTCCCAAACTGTAAGGGTGTTCAAAGTGAAGTAGTGATGGTAGATATATTACCATTATTTTAAACTAATATTCTCTTTGTGTTTTTGTTTTTCTATTGTTCTTTTGTAGTGCCAGAGTATACCATGCCCAGACAGTCCTGAAGTGGAACCACACAGCCCCTTTTGCCCCACTAACACTTGGCACAGACTCAAACACATACATACAGTTTTGAGAAAGTCTTCAGCAATGCCAAGGGGGCCTAATCAGCCCACTGCCCGCTCTGACAAGCCCTTCCTCTTCACCTCAGACCCCTGAGGCTGTGTCCTCTGAACTTAGGCCTTTGACCTCCCTCCTCATCAAACTGGAAACGAGAGGCCACCGGTTTTCTATCTAAGCCAGGGACGACTTCCTGATAAGCCAGGAGTTGCAGCCACAAGCCAATTTCACAGGTAATGTATAAAATGATGTAGCCATCATTATAGGTTTAATATTCAAATACCTTTGCCCTGTTTGTTTAAGCATGTTTCACCTGATTCCTATTTGCTTTCTTTTTGCATGTCTGACTTTTAAATAATTCTTTTTTAACTGTTTCCTGTTTGCTCCTGTCCTGCCACCTCTCCCGTCTGTTACTTCTCTGCCTCAAGCTCCGAGTTGCACTGACAGACTTTCCCTGTTTCTGTTTCTAGGCATGGCTCCCATACGGGACTCGGTCAGCCATTCTCCTAATCAAACAGGTGACAACACAGTGCCTTTTTCTTTTAACCACACCTCTGTTTTACTCTGCCTTCTATCCTAATGTCATGTTTTGATTGTTTAAATAGAGACACAATATTATCTTTGTTTAAATAAGAAAAGTGGAAAGCTATCAGTGCATCAGAAAGATAATAAAGAAGAAAGTGACAATAAAATTAAAAACTTATCTTGAAAACAAAACTGTATTTCAACTGTTTATAGAAAGGCTGTCAAACCTCTTAAGTCATTCAAATCTTTGGGTAACGTTTTGTTCAAAAATTGTTACATATTGGTTGGTTTGGTCTAAATAATATCTAAAATAAGGCTATTTTATTGAATTTTTAATTAATGGCATCCTTGCTTTATTTTTGCCATCTATTCTATGACCTATATCACCCTGTTGGCCTCTCACAATTCCTCTGCCTCTCTAAATGTGTTTATACCCTAACCCTTTGAAGTGTAACACTAATTAACCGATCACATTATGTGATTGCAGGTCTGGAGCATCCTGGTTTGGACTCTCAGTATGAGCCTTCACCCTGGTCCTCTGGTTCTCCGTGCAGCACTGACAGCAACACCAACTGGAGCAAAGTCCTAGTGGACGGAAGTATTGACAAACCTAACAACTCCTCTTCCAACAACTCCTCTGTCTGGCCTCCCTCCTCCTCATCATTTTCCTGCTCCTCATCCTCTTCATCCTCAGGATGTGGCTCGGGATCTGATCCTGAGTTATCATCAGAATGCATGGATGCTGACTGTAGTTCATCAATTGGCTCAGAGAAAAACATACCAGCTGTTGCTGTGACAACAGTGATGATGATGTCAGCAAATGCTTCCTCTTCTGTGTCTTCTACAACCTCCCCCACCTCCTGCCCCTCCTCGGTGACTTCTGCTATGATGGTCAGTGTCTCAGTAAATGGTGACACCAATGGTAACAAGATGGAATCCATCAGTGGTGGAGGCACTGGAAATAACATCACTGGGCTCTCTCACTACTCTGTGGCCGGGTCCAACAGTATTGGCAGCAATAACATGGGTAACCACAACAAGCTTCTCAATAACACCGGTGTATGGGGCACACAAGGCAGTATCACCCCCTGCATCAATGGTGGGTTAAACCCAAACACTTTAAAAACAAATGCCAACCACGGTGCCTGGCCACAAAATCCAAGCCCAGCATCCCAGGACCAACGACCCCCTCAGGCTCAAGGAATGGGTTCCAAACTTTGTATTGCTACCCAACAAGGTTCTTTGCTGGGATGGGGTGGCATGGCAGCTCAAGACAATAACAGAATGGATGACACTGATGCAAATAATGGTACATCAAGCACCAAGGTGTTAGGAAGCAGCAGCAGTGGAAATGGTGGTCAGCCTACCAACCTTAACACTGAACCCAATGGACCAAATAACACTATTATGATGAATACTACTACTACTACAACTACTAACACCACAATGACCTCTGCTCCACCAAACTCTATTGCATCTTCCCAACTCATTGGGGATTGTTCCTGGGGTGCCATTAGAGGGGGAAATGGGGGTCAGCTGGTCAATGGAAACCCTTTATCAGCCCCCCAGCCATCCCAAGGAAAGTTGGGTGGTCTGGGGGCCTTCGGTACGCCTTGGGGTGGAACTACCTATCCTGGAGACAAGAGCCCCCAAAATGTAGACACTGTGAACCTCCCAAATCCTGCCTTAATGCAGGCTGGGAACCTTCAAGTCTCTTCTTCTGCTGCTTACAAGAGTAATAATAACCACAATAACACTGGGGCCCCACGCTGGGACCCGGGGCCTGCCAATAATCCAAACCAACCTCAGAGTACCTTGTCCTGGGGTGGAGGCTCAAATCAAATCCCAGGCTCTGTTGGCCCATCACGAAATGAAAACCAAACTACAATGGACCTTCCAGCAGGCATACCCCACCCTTGGGGTAGCAATGCATCATCCTCTTCTTCCTCATCCTCCTCCTCAACGTCCAAGATGTCAAATGGAGAATGGGGATCAGCAACTCCATCCAACAACCCCTTAGATGCTGGGAATCAAAAAGGAAGCTCTACTAATGGCTGGAAGAGCCTGGAAGATGATGCAATGGGCATGGGAAATGGAGGAGCTGGAGGGAATGCCGTAGGAAGTGGTACCGGAGGTTGGGGTCGCTCTGGAGGAAGCGAAGGAAGTGGTGAAAGCTCTGGAGGCCGTTCCAGTTCAGACAGAGGTAACAGCCAGGCGAAAGGAGGAAACCGTCGAAAGGGTGCCCCCACTACATCGTTACTATCAGCTCTGTCACGATCCAACGTGGACCCAAGGGTTCTGTCCAATGCTGGATGGGGGCAGACACCAGTACGTCAGAGCACAGCATGGGATGTCACTTCTTCCCTCAATCAGCCACAGGCTCCTAAAGCAGATGATCAAAAGCATTCTGGCTGGGGCACAGCACCACCGGCAGCGTCCCCTCAGACCTCTGCAGGTAAATGTTTGAGAAGTGTAGTATTTATGTGTTGGTATGTTATGGGTGGGAAAAGTAAGGGTGCTCTGATCATGATCTGCCAATCATTGATTAAAAAATAGTGTTTGAACAGCATTGTTAGCCAGAGGGGCTGATCTCTTAACGCAAAATGCACAAGATTTTCACTTTCTGGTCTGATGTGTTTATGACTGTCAACTGGCTGTTTGCAATGTGTCACAAGATGCTGTGAGATCAGTTATCAAAAATCCTGTTTGCAGCACCCTTGATACAAACCTTTTAAGAAATGTAGCAGTCTCTTAATTAATATGATTTCCTGGTACTGCAGGCTGGGGGAGTGGGTCAGGCAACGCGGGCCCTGAACCAGGCTGGGGAGAACAAAGATCCAACTCTAGTTGGGACAGCAAAGCTCCAGGAAATGGAGGAAGTGGACAGAGTGGCTGCAATGATGGCTCCAACAACAGCAACACCTGGAGCAACAACATCAACAAAGACAACAGGTATTTTTCTCATCAAAAGGCCCAATTCCACCCAAAAGCACAAATCAGTTTGTTACTGGATGCTTTGTTACATTTATTTTTATTATTTAAATCATTGCAATATGATATCCCCTTGTGGCACGCTGTAATCTTCCAATAATTTTCCAAGACAATAAAACTACAATCTGCTATAGTCCTCACTTAAATTCCCTGTTATGTTAAAATTCCCTGTTCCCTGTTATGTTTCCCTTTTCAATTCTGTTAAAAACAGAATATAACAGCTACATTTTTACAACAACCCTAATTCAATCAACAAAAAGATATACCTGTCTAAAAAAATGTATTTATTTAAAAAAAAAAAAAATAACATAAAAAGGATATTCATTTTCTAAAAATCTAAAACTAGTAAATTCAGCTTAAATTATTTAGGCAATAAAAAAAGAAAAAATAAATTTAGCATGTCTGTTCTGTGTCAGCCTCATTTATTCATCAAAAGCCTAATTTATACATTTTTTTTTACAGTAATAGACATATTGGGTCTAAAACACGTTCTGTGGTTGGCCCCCCAGGCCCCCCTCCTCAAGGGAGGACCAAATATAGTTTTAGCCCATACGCCACACATATCTTGTTCTGGCCCTGCTGCATGACGCTCAACGTATCTGTCAGACATGGCGCTGCTCCTGAATCAACACGGCCTCAAGGCAAATAATGCTGCTTTGCTAACTATTATTTAACAAACATCTACAGCCTTGTTCTCTGCTGGACACAGACGGAAGTTTCATATTGGCGTGAGTCAATTGGAATTAAACTTGGTCACATTTAAAAATGGAAAATACAGCTGTGCTTTTGGATTGCTCTTCTAAACCATGCCACACTGAATTGATTTAGATAGATAGAAAGAAAGATAGAAAGAAAAAGAAATCGGCCTAATAGTAAGCCCCAATTTTTGTATTTGCTACATAGTGCATTGTTGTCTCATCTAAAGTAAGCTGATAGATATATATATTCATTACCTTTTTAAAACAATTTTATGTTTATTTTAAGGTCCAATACCTGGACTAATGCACCCAAGCCTCAGCAGACATGGAATGGAAATGGTAGTGAAGGCTGGGGAAGCAATGGAGAACCTTCAAGAGCCGGAGCTAGCAACCACTGGGGGGATCCTCCAAAAGGTGCAGGCTCTGTGAGCTGGGACAGTGACAGTGATCGCTCTAGCTCTGTATGTTGGAGTGAGCCAAGTCGAACCAACACCAGCAGCAGTAATACCTGGATTGGGAGTGGAGGATCAAACACCCCAGACCAGAGCACTCCCAATCCTGGCTCAAACTGGGGTGAACCTGTTCACAAGCCAAATCCTCAGAGTAGCAATCAGGGCTGGGGTGAACCAATGAAGAACAACCAAGGTGTTCAGAACTGGGGCGAACCCAGTTCTAAGGCCTGCAATCCCTCTAACGAGTGGGGTAAAGGCCCTGAATCAAATACATCCAGAGGTGTTCAAGGCCCAAACAAGCCCTCAGGTAGTTATTTTGACTGCTTTTGGTTTTCATAATTATTTAGTATACCAATTTTATATGATCAATTCTGATTAAAAATATGAACTGTACTATTAGGCTGGCTGGGTGGTCCCATGCCTGCAGTTGGTCCAAAAGAAGAAATGGCGACAGGGTGGGAGGAGCCATCTCCAGAATCTATTCGCAGGAGGATGGAAATTGATGATGGAACTGCTGCTTGGGGAGATCCAGGTAAATAATTAATTAATTGCAATGGTTGTGAAAATAATTAGTAGTTAACCTGATTTGGATTTGACTTCTCAAACATGTTTTCTAGGCAAATACAGTGGAGGACCTGTGAACATGTGGAACAAGACTGCCCAAACAGAGCAGGAGGGCATGGGCCACTTCACTCCGCACCCATCCCACCCAGCACACGGCTCAGTGCACCCTCCACAGCCCATGCAACCCCAGGAAAAAAGCTCTGGGACAGGTATGTGTTTTTACAAAAAGGATTTTGTTGTCACCTCTGTTTTAAAAAAAATAAATTCTAAAATTAAAAGCAACATTAATCTCCATACATTAACTGATAACTAATGTAATGACACATAATGTATCTACAAAGTTGTGAGCATGTTAAGACATGTCCTATTGAGCAGTGTGGTTTAGGAATAGTGCACAAAGGGTTAGGACAGAAGAATTTAGATTTAAGTGTAAAAACAACTGAAGAAGAGGTGTCTATGTGCACATACAGGTCTAAAATATGTGGCTGAAGAACAGAAGCAGACAACTCTGCTCTCTATTTTTCTATGGAAATCTAAGTGGAGTGCCTTTTGTAAAGATGATTGCAAATTCTTTGGAATGCTAAGAGCATAGATTTTCTTTGTTTTTTCTCCCACAAATTCTCTCACCTTCCAATTTTTCTGTGAGGCCTTTTAAGAAGTCGTTGAGTTCTAGAATAGACTTAGTGGTGGACAAGGACATCTGGAAACAACGTGATGCAATTTGGAAAACTTATACAAAGACAAAAGACAAAATAAAATGTTTCTGACGAGGGTACAGAGTCTCATTTTAAGAAGGTATAGCCTTCTAGCCATGAGTTGACATGTTTTTATGCATAATAAGTTTGTTCTCATGGTTCACTTACAGTCTTGTCAAGTCACATGAGTCAGTTAAACCAGAGGCCAGACCATGTTCTGGCCTATTTTTACAGAGGTATCCCTGGCATCTCCCTGACCCCTTCTGTGGAGGTACAAAGTTGCAGGTCTCAATTGACTGTAACAGGAACCTTTTGAACTAATGCACACATTTGGAAGTGTCTCATATGAAGTAGCCCATCAACATCTACACAGGAGTTAAAGCAAACAACACTTAAATGCAGTGGAGTACCCTCGGGACACAAGCCTCTGACAGAATCAAAGGGAAACATAGTCTTTTAGGATTATCTGAAGGTGTGCACAAAATGAATTAATCACATTTGTTTTTGTAGCAAAGATTGTAATAAAGACACATTTAAATAAAGATCCTTTTCACAACAGAAGGTTTTTAAGAACTTGTGACCTCAATAAAACCACACAATTATAGGTTTATACTTTTCTAAGGAGTCTAAACCAGGTTGAATATTCTGACAAATGGCATCTAATTCAAAGTGAAATGCATAATAGATGGCCTTTTAAAAAATGAACTTGATTTAAATGCTTTGCATTGTAAAATTATAGTAACAGTACTATTAGTAAAGTATGCCCCTTGAGATTACACAACTTGAAACATTAAGGTTTATTCTCCCTTCTTTTACACCAGGTTGGGGTGACCCCTATCCACCAAAGAAGGAGTCCTCCACTTGGGGAGAGCCACCTTCTACTGTTCCAGTAACAGTGGATAATGGAACATCTGCCTGGGGAAAGCCTACAGACAGCTCCTCTACATGGGAGGATCCCAGCAGAGAGTCTGGCCCAGGATGGAGTGGCCAACACAAGTCTGGTAGGTGAAATCTGAAAGTTTTATTCATTGGAGTGAATTATTTTTGTGTAATAAACACTGTCAACAGAGTAATACCAAATTCTCTGTCCTGTTGGTCAATAGTCCAGCTTGGGGTGTAAGCCTTTAGGGTGATGTAGTGTAATCGATTGAATGTACTGTACAGGCTAGCCAATGTTAGATTGGGTGACTTTATGTGTAATCAAATGTCTTTTGTCACTTAAGGCCCCAAGCCCATGGAGACATGGGGTGGAGAGGAGGCCTCAATGGGCAACAGCTGGGACCAGGAAGAAGAGGTAGAGATTGGAATGTGGAGCAACAGCCAGCAGGACACCCGGTCCCACGACCAAAACACCTGGAACTATAAATCGAAAAGTTCCAACAAGGTTTAATCTTTTTTTATAACATTTTGCCTGTTCAAATCGGATTTCCTTCAGAGTTTATAGGACTAATATAAAATCAAATAAATCATTTTTTTTATAGATGAGTAAGCCAGTTACCAAACAAGATGAACCCTGGATGAAACCCTTTATCAACCAGTTCAACAGCATGAACTTCTCTGTGAGAAACACGTTTTTATTTGTATTTTTTCCCATCTCAATAATGAATTGAACTCATTATTTTTTATGTATATGTATTTTGATGGTGCAGAGAGACTCACCTGATGACTCCATGAAGACTGGGATGATGCAAGACAAACGTATGGACATGGGCAGCATTGGAGACATGGGAAGGAACCTTGGTTCTCGACATCCGCTCCACAAGGACTCTGCCATGGATCGCAGTCCTTATTATGACAAGGTATGTTTAAGCTCACATTTTTATTTAGCTGAACTTGATTAAAATGAGACTTTTGGTGGTTTCTTCCATTGGGTTCATAATGAGGTATTTGGAAGTGGGAAAGTTTAATCAAACATGTCTGGTGCTCTCTTAGCTCTGTTGTGCCCCACAGTGGTTCTTCTACCACACTGCATCTATAGCAGCAACAGACACGGATATTCTCTTCTTTTCATTACAAATAATTAGTGATTTTTACTTCCCAACTTGATGCACAGAAATTGAAATTGTTTAATAACCTATTACTTTTTAATTGGCACTTTAATGGTAATGGCTTTTGCCCCTCTCACTCTTAAGACCGTATCTTTTTATTTTTTTATTTTTTATTATGCCATCTTTGTCTAAGCTGGTTCGTTTTTTCTTTTAGTTGCACATTAATGCTTTTACGCCTTTTGCTTGTTAACATTTCTTCTGTACCCTTTCACCTTCTGCAACCTTTCCCAAAAGTAACAATTTTATTTTCTCCTTTTCTACACTCTTCTGGTCGCTGACGTGCTTCCTGCCTTATGTGCTTGTCGTGCTTCTGCTGTGCACCTGGGCTTGCTTCTGCAGTTGTCTGTTTCGCCATCAGCTTACAATAACCCAGCTTCTGATGAGCTCTCTACCAATCAAATTATGAGCTTTCCTACAACCAATAATGTTCAGTCTGTCCCTTCTCACGACTCTGGGCCACCTCCTGGCCACTCTATTCCTGTTGCTGCTCGGCAGGTGAGTGTACAAAAATAAATGTCTTGTCTTGTAGAAGTCTGCTTTTAGACTTTTTTGGTTGATGTTATAATTACTCAATGCCTAGAAATGGATGGTAAATACTGTAAAAGATAGTCTTACTCCATGTTTTTCAGAAAGATTTGTGTTTAATATTTCTCCTGTTACATGTGTGGCGTAATGATCATGTGATGAAATAATTCAAATGTTAGATAAATGCGTTTTTGTGTCTACTTAGAATGTAAACCCCATGATGAGTGGCAGCAGCATAGCACAGGGCAGAGGTGGTCCTCAGTCCCAGGTCACTCCCCAACCCAACCTTCGTAACCAAGTGCCTCCACCCAGCCTCCCCTCTCAGGTAATACACAGTATGCAGAATATGTATGTACTAAAATATTGCCGTTTAAAAAATAAAATTTCTTTATTCACAAACCTATGTTGTTCTTTTGCACAGGTCCCTTCCCTGTTGAAGTACCCAGGAGGGAATGGAGGTTTGAACCCTCTGTTTGGCCCTCAGCAGGTGGCTGTGCTCAACCAACTCACCCAGCTAAACCAGCTAAACCACATCAGCCAGTTACAGGTGAATAGAGTTTGCTCCCATTAAATACCTGATGAAATAAGAGATGCATGTTCTGTTTTATCATACACATACATCCGACTCATGACCATTACATTTAGAGAAACAGCTGATTTTAAACAGAACTGTTTTTATAAAAAAATTGAATATATAATCTTGCCTTTCTGTAGCGTCTTCTCCTCCAGCAGCAGCAGCAGAAGGCTCAGACACAGAGAGCCATGGCTGTGGGTCGACAGTCTGAACAGGTTAGCATTTTGGTTTGACTAAGTCTTTACCACTTACCCATCTTTTGTTGTCACACATTTATTTGGCTTTTTTTTGCAAGAAAACAGTTGTTCATGATGTCTATCTTTAACCCTTTTAGACACGCCTCATTGGTTCATCACCGCTGATGATGCAGCCTCCACGGCACCTTGATTCTTCGCTGATGAAACAGACCCAACCAATGAAGCCGTACTTTGATAATTACTTATCCCACAACAACTCTGAGATGCAGAAGGAGGCCACTACTGGACCCTTCAGCAACTTCCCTTTAAGTATGTTACATTTTTATATATATATATATATATATATATGTATATTTTTTTATGATTGGCTGTCTGTCCGTTATAGTGGTGTTTATTTGTACAATGGCATTTTCTCACAACCTTGACGTATTGAAGTTCAGAATAATTACATTTCTTTGTTTCTTCAGGTGTGAACTCAAACCTGAATGTATCCATGGACATGAGTGTTGGTAGTAGTGGAGTTGGAGCTGTGAGCTACAAAGAGCCACCCCAGTCCAGACTGAAGAAACTTTGGGCTACTGACCCTCTGGATCAGAACAGCAAACCTGGTACAGTAGAGTGTTTAACCTCAAGCTTCATATTTTCAAGATTTTATCAAGAATTAGCTGACACTAGTCACACCACATAGTCTGGAAGACCTGGTTAGATTATGGAATAACATGCATATAATTATGGCTTATCTTTTCATGTTTGATACAGTAGGTGCTATGTCATCTGGGCTGCGTCTGGAGGACTCGCCCTTCTATGACTTCCTGTCTTCAGGCCCATCTCCACTGAGTCCTCCCGGCCAATCATTAGGCTCAGTTGGTGATAGCTGGCCACCCCGTGCCAATTCCCCCCCGCCCCTTGGAAACACTGGAACTTGGCCCCCAGGTACACAACTTACAGATAGAAATGGAAATGCATAGAGAAATGATTTGCTTCGAAAACTTGTCTGAAAAATTCTGTATGATTGTAGAGTTTCGGCCCGGTGAGCCTTGGAAAGGTTACCCTAACATTGACCCTCAGACAGATCCCTTTTTGACCCCCGGGAGTGTCATTAACAATCTCTCCATCAACACCGTCCGCGACACAGACCACCTCAGGGACAGGAACAACGGTAGGTCACCAAAAATACAAAAATTACCATTACCAGGACTCAAACACAACATTGGTGGGGAAAAAAAAAAGCTTTTTTTTTTTAATTAAATAAAATACTCAGTAACTGTTTTGTCCACATTTTAGGGCCATCCTCATCACTGAACACCACGATGCCTTCTAATAGTGCCTGGTCATCCATTCGTGCCTCCAGCCACAGCAGTTCTCTCACCAGTACAGCACAAAGCACTTCAGGTAGGCTTTTTTTTCTCTTTTCCTGTGCCACTGTTCAGTATATCAGAAGGTGTGTAAGCGCTTGTCTTGTGAAAGAATTGGTAACATAAAAAGCTCTTTCTTTCTTCCTACAGCCAGACCCAATGACTCAAAATGGTCTCCCGGTGGCAGTTCTGTGTCCAACTCCTCCCTTGCCCATGAGCTGTGGAAGGTCCCCCTGCCTTCCAAAGGACTATCTGTGGCAGCCCCCTCCAGACCACCCCGGCCTCACCACCCAAAAGCCTAGCTCAGCCACTTTAGGCTGGGATAGTTCTCTGAGGCTGGGTGGTTGGAGCTCCTCTGAATCCAGATTTACACCTGGTCAGGACAAAACACACTCATTACTTTCTACTTCCTGTGCTCACTGATTCTGCTGAAAGTGCCATTGCTCTGTTGGTGACATGTGTATGCTCTGGCAGGTTCCAGCTGGGGCGACAGCAGCAGCTCAGGGAGGACCCAGTGGCTTGTTCTGAAAAATCTTACACCTCAGGTACTTGCACAGTCAATATTTTTGAGGTTTTTGAGATTTGGCTGCTAAACAATTGTAATGAAACAGGAAAAAAACCTAATGGCCAGTAAAGATGCTCAATGCAAATAAACGGGGCTCAGTGGTAGAGCAGTCGTCCTTCAACCAGAAGGTCAGCGGTTCAATTCCACAGTTCATACTGTCATTGTGTCCTTGGGCAAGACACTCAACCCACCTTGCCTCCAGTGGTGTTCCAGCTGTAACACTGGTGAATGTAAGCTTAATGTAAGTCGCTTTGAATAAAAGCGTCTGCTAAATCAGCGGTCCCAACCTTTTATGCGCCACGGACCGGTTCCATGTCAGACAATATTTTCACGGACCGGTCTTTAAGGTGTGGCGGATAAATACACAAAATAAAATGACACAAGCAGCATCAAAACTGTAATATTTTATAAATATATTAATAAACGTGTTTTTTAATGCAGGGTGCTTGGTCTCCAAGTGGCGAAGCAGTTTTGAAGGCTTCATTGCCTCATTAGAAATCGCCCGCTGCATATTGTGCAGAGCGGGTTTTAGCGCAGGAATCACCTGTCGCTATAAATCCAATCCATTTAAGTAGGACTCTTGGTATTGTCTGTTAAATGCAGCTTACTTTGTCTTGGAAGTCGTATGGTCTCCTTCTGTCTCCTCACTGGGTCTTTTCCCCTTTGCGAAGAAAATTTCCAAAAACGTTTGTTATTACTCTTTTTGCTAGCATGGAGGTTTAATTTTAGCGGCAATGTATTACATGACCGGGACAAGCGTCAAGACTGACGGATGTAATAGAGGTAATCCGGTCATTTATTTAAAATAAAACATCGTTCAGACTCGGATAAATAAAACGGAAATAATGTAAGTTATTTATTCTTTCTCTGTGGCCCGGTACCAAATGACCGGGGTTGGGGACCCCTGTGCTAAATGACTTGATGTAAAACTGTTTACTCAGACGAGCATGGATACTTAGTTTATGTGCTTTGTTTTGCTGCGTCATTAAGATTGATGGATCTACCCTGAAGACTCTGTGCATGCAGCACGGCCCTTTGGACACATTCCACCTCAACCTGCCACACGGTAATGCCGTGGTATGCTATCGCTCCAAGGAAGAGGCTGCCAAGGCTCAGAAGAGCCTTCATATGTAAGGCCATGTTTAGCACATTGTTGTGGGCTAGCCACTCTTAACTTGTAAACTGAATGAATGTTTGTCTCATACCAGCGTTGAATCCGCTGACACACATTCACCTGTTCACGTATCTTTCTAGGTGTGTTTTGGGGAACACTACAATTCTGGCTGAATTTGCCAGTGAGGAGGAAATCAACCGTTTCTTTGCACAAGGGCAGACGATGGCCACTCCCTCCTCTGGCTGGCAGGCTATTGGCTCTTCTCAGAGCAGAATTGAGCAGTCTCACCCCTTTCCCAGCCGCGCTTCTGAACCAAACCAATGGAACAGTGGCGATCTCCACAGCTCCTCCCTCTGGGGAGGGCCCAATTATTCCAGTAGCCTGTGGGGGAGCGCCAGTGGCACTGAGGCAGGAAGGATGAGCAGTCCTTCTCCAATCAGCTCCTTCCTCCCGGTGGATCACCTCACAGGTGGTGGGGACTCCATGTGAAACACCTGCCAATCAAATGAGCTGGGGAAGGGTCAGTACAAAATTATCAATAATCAGCTGAAGAAATTTTCCAAAATGTTATGAAAATGCAATGGCACTAGTTGGACTCTTTCTCACAAGATCTTCAACAAAGCGGGGTCTCCCCTGTGGAAAACAAGTTACGTTTCTCTCTGCACATGTGTCCACTTTGTTTTAGCCCAAAAACATATCAGTCGAAATACTTGAATCATGCAGGCCAATTCTATAATGTGAATGGATGGATATTTGCTTCCAGGTAGTGCTCTTTCAGACCGAAAAAAAGCTTCTATCAAGTTTATTATATATTTTTGTTTCATTTGTCATGTTTATTTGAATTCCATTTCTTTATTTTAAAATTTTTTTTTTGTTTTATTTTTTGCATTTGTTTGCTGACAATGTTGGAGTATGAGCTTTTTAACTTTGCACTGAATGTGTTTATTTTTTTTTCTCAGTATATATAATCTGCAATATAGAGGGAGCAGCCAGTTTTTCCAGTGTAGCTGTTTACTCATTGAGGTCCTTACCATATGTATGTATGTATGTGTGTGTGTGTGCGCACATGTGTGCGTGTGTGGAAGTACTGTGTGTGTGTGTGCGCGCTCCTCTCTGCCTTGGCACGCCTACCTTACTGCGTTGTCGTGGAGTTCAAGATCAACAGATAGTTCGAAGAAGAAAAACTGACTTAGGAGAATTATCTGCTGATAGTTAAAGTGACATTAAAAAGTATTGCACCAATTTTGTTTTAAAACTAAAGAACGTGGAGCTCTGCAGTGCAAAGGACTGTAGCCGCAGCTGGGACTAGCAAGCCCCACTCACCCTAATATAGGAGGTGGGGCCCGTCTAGCAAGCCCCCTCTGCCTCTTAGTGGGCGGGGGGAACAGCACTTTCAGAAAAGGCTTTCAATGTTTTGGAGGTGCCACACCGCAACCTCTTGTTTACAAGACTTGGGAGGCAAAAAGTGTGTTCATTCTTCATTTTAAAGAAAGATTTAAAACATTTAATTGTAAAAAAGAAAAAAAAAGATATAAAAGCCTTAGAAAATCTTAAAAAAAAAAAAAAAACTCTCAAATCTTAAAAAAAAAAAAAACAAATCTAAAAAACAAATCTCTTATTGAGGATGAAGACAATGCTTTGTAACTCTGGGAATTCGGATCAGTGTTTTTGGCCATGGCGTTGGTTATTTGAACTATTCCTCTTTGTCTGCTAAATAACCAGCAGTGGTTCTCAGGAAATTAAGCCAGTTTCCCCCCTTTGTAGTTGAATATAAACTACTACTCCTTGTAGGAAAGGAAAATCCAACTTCTAGCACTGAAAACTATGTATAGGTCTAAGTTTTTTTTTTTTCTTCTTCTGCCAAATAACTGCTTTAAGCTGGAGAAGCTCACCACACTGCTTTGAAAATGCTGTCTTGTGTTGGAGGCGGGGATGGTCCCTGTGTTGAGGGTTGGGGCTCGGGCTTCAGAAAACCCAGTGCTCCCCTCATCTACTCCACTGATGTAAAAATCAAAAGCATAGAGTTTTTATTGATTGCGTGTGTCAGTGAAATTAGTTTGGTCGGACTTCTAAACCAAGAGAAAGGCAAACCTGTATCTATGCATACTGTACCCTCTCACATACTCACATGCCTACTGAGAGGCTTTTTTTTCTTCATATCTCACATGTTTTAAATGTCTCATTAAGTACAACAAAAATGTTTTTTTTTTAATTGCTCTCATTGCCACAAATGGTGTTTTGAGAAAAGGAAAAGTTAAAAAATTACAAAAAAATAAGTTGTTTGATTGAAGATGTTTTAACAGTGCAAAAGTCGTCCACATTTCATTGCCTTGATCCTAACTGTGTCCGAAGATGCAACAAGTCAAGTGGCTTCTACCTGTTTACAAATAGAATATGATTGTATTGTTGTACTGTTTTTTTTTTTGTTTTTTTGTTTTTTTTTTTCTCCTTTGGGTGGGAGGGGGGAGGGGGGGTCCTCATCTGAAGTTCCTGACCTGATGAATTGTTGTGTGTGTGTGTGTGTGTTGTACTGTGTGTGTCTGTGTGTGAGAGAATGGCATGAATGTATCTACCAGTGCTGTTTTTGACAAAGTACACTTAGATTATTAGATTTAGCCATCCACCAGTGATTGAGTTACTATGATGCACAGCTGTGGGGACAGCAGAAGCTTCAGAGTGTGTGTGAACAAGACGTCAGCATTAGAGAAGCCATGGACCTTAAATTGTTTTCTCATGTGATTATTCTGTGTGTGCTTGCTTCTCCCCGCAAAAAAACTAGGTTTTAATTTCAAAAGTACTACAGCTGTTGGATTTTGTTATGTTTTTTAAGTTTAGCTGTGTACATTTAATTACTTTAAATGATATGTAGTAAGGCAGACCTTGAGTATTAGCCAGATTTGACATTGGTGTGTGCCAGTATTGAACTGCTCTCTACCAAATCGTGCAAAAGGATAGTTTACTTAATTCCAGATCTCTTTGCTTAAACTATAACTCTTATTTGTGTATATTTGTCTGGTTTTAACAAAAGTGATTAAGCGGAACATCAGAACTTTTTTCATTTTTTTAATTTTTTTTTTTAATTGACATAGAACTGAGGAGCCTTGGATTTTTGCACTTCTGTGGATTAATGGAGAGTGAAGCTGAGTGGGCTTTAGAGACAGTGTAGTGAGTTTCCAGGACTCTTGAGTTGAAAGTGTGTGTGTTGTGACAGGTAAAGAGAGTGTGTCCGTTGTCAGTGTTTTTGCCATGACTGTGAGACATTGGTGCTTAGTTTGTCCCAGTGAGGTTCACCTTCCTGTTTACGGGCCGGCCAGTCAGCAGCGACAATGCGCCTGAACTAGGCCAGAATGTAGCTTCAAACGGTTAATCAGTAATGAAGCCTCAATACATAAAAAATTAAATAAAGCATCTACTGCTGAATGTTTTTTTTAAATGTAAGTATTCAACTACTGTTTTGACTACGTCTGGTTGTGTCACACGATGGCTTGTGCCCTGAGCTTGACTGAAACAAGGGGAGGCTTGCTGTTGACCCATAGTGATTCATGCAGGGTGTTGTGTCTTGCAATTGGCTGCTTATTCCTGGCTTTTCGGGGACTCTTGGTTAAACTTGGTGTCTTGCTGGTTTATTTATCCAGCTTAGGCCTCCTTTTCGAAATCCTCAACTACAGGAGAGGAGCCACATAACTGACAGGGCCAAGTGAACTCCTAGTACTCAATATTCCTATTCTGCTTTTGATATTGTTTAAGGTTTTTTTTTTTTTTTTTTTAAATTCATTTGGGGTTCTGGCAGTACATCTCAATTGGCACTGATCTTGGCGCATGCTTTGGCCCCATCCTTAGTAAGCATTAGTGGGCCAATAACTGCCCCAGTCAGAGGCTCAGGAAGCAGTGTTGGTCTGCTGTTAGAAGGGATAACCATGTCTGTAACACACCTCTGATACACAATGATGTTACTGTTTATGTTCCCAGTATATTTTTCTGTTTTTGTCCAATTTACTATGTGTGTGTGTGCATGTGTGGAAGAAAACCTGTTTAGTGTGTGTGAATGCTAAACATATTATCATGCCAAATCAAGGAGTGATGGTGACAGGAAAGGAAAGGGATTACATTTTAAGTTGTCGTGTATGTGTGTCTCTGTATTTAAAAAGCTGAACAATGTTAATGCTTGAAGAAATATGTAATTTGCAAAAGGATGATGTGAGGAAAACTACCATGAGCAATGTACAATCCCCAGGGCTGCCAAGCAGCTTCCCAACAGGGCCAGACGAGGGGAGGTATGAAGGTAGAGGGAAGCTGGCTGGTGACACTCTACTTTGAATATTTAAGAAAAATGTGACTTTGTTTTTCTCTAAACTTTCCTGTGAGCAAATTGCTATAATATATCAGTACTCGTACACCTGACTGCTCCTACTGTTGATCAAAAGTGCTAAGGCTATTTTTTTGACTTTAAAAATGAAAGAAAAAAAAAAGATATATATATATATACAAAAACTGTGATAATCTGCTGTCTGTTTTTGTCATTTTACATTTAGTATGAACACACAAACCCTGAAAAGCTTTAGTCTAACCAGCACAAAGATTTGGGTGGGGTGGGTGGGTTTTTGGGGAGGATGGGTATTGGGGGTGGGAGTCGCTCAGAGAGACTATGCAGTGGAGTGTCGAACCCAGGATTCCATGTCTACCTTGTTTTTTTTTTGTTTTTGTTTGCTTTCTTGTCTAAATAAAATTCCCCCCTGAAATTTGAGAAAGCAGTTGGGTTCCCGACAATATTCCTCAAACATGTTGTGCCATTATTGAATTGTGCTACTAGTACCACTACTAATAATAAACTGAAAAACCTTTATTACCTAGCAGCCATTGGGCCAGTTGTAGCAGGAGTGGAGGACAGGTTAGGATTTGCAAAGTCCATTTCTTTACTTTCACAGCTTGTCTTCTCAATAAGATGAGGAATGAGGCCGGTGAAACTGCAAATTTTACAGTTTTTTATAGAGATTCTATCAATTCACAGTGTGTAGTTTGATCACCTGTAAACCTATTATGCACATAGCTTTGGGAGACTGTTGAAACTATATATATATATATAAATAAGAATATATACGTACAATGTCTATAATCAGTAAAAGGTGTTTCTTCCTACAAACAGGAAGTAACTTTTTTTATTTTCAAATGTCTTCCGTGGGTCATCAAAAGATTTTATCTTAAACTTAGGGGGAACTGCACTTTTTGAAGGACAATCTTTATTTGTATGGGTATAAATTTGACAGTCACCTGATATTTACAAGGTATAGAAAACCAACTCCAGTGTGCTCTAATAATGAATGTCTCCTCTGATGCTGTTTGTATTTGTTTGGTTCATTTAAACCTTTTATTCTTTTGTTGCTTGGTTTGTTCTGTATTTTATTTTAGTGCTCTTAAGAGAATCTGTACTAAGGTGTAGACTAGTAGGTATTCTGTTGGCTGTACTCGTACACTGATAACTGTTTGTAACTCTCTGGCTCCTACAGCCAGCATACAAAGCTGTATAACTTGGGTACAACCCTCAATTAAAAGACTAACCAATATCAGCTTGTCTCAATTTTCTTACTCTTTTTTTGTACAAGCACTTGAAACTACAACCTCAATATAAATGTAATAAGTGACTGAATCTTTCTTGTCTGATTAGCACAAGTGAGTCCGATGTTTTATAGTTTACCCTTTGTCATTAAATAACTGGAAAGCCTACCAAATCTACAAATATTTTGCATTTAGTCAAAGTTAAACCATGGCAACTAGAACTAGTTTATTTCACAGTTTGATATAGTGTCTTCAAACTTATTACCACAGCTGAAACTGTCTTTATTGATATTTTCTCAAAATTACAGGTGTATAGCTGGGAGAAAAAAAACATTAAATTCTCCCAAAACACATGTTCATTTAAATACAGTCAGACACAAATGCAACTGACACAGATGGCGCCATTCTGGGTAAAAGTTGAAGTGGTAAATGGTTTGTTGGTTCAAAGTTGTCATCCCTAAAAAAAAGAAACACAAACTCACAATACCAGATAAATAAGAATGTTTTAAAGAAGCAGAAAACATCACACTTGCCTCTAATAAATCTATACAACACATTATTCATACACATCCTTCTTGTTTGCAATATACTGTACAATCTCCTCAGGACTCATCAATTTCTCAGCCTCTGCATCTGGAATCTCAAAGCCTGCAAACAAAATTAAAAGCAACTTTATACATTAACATGCATCAATTGTGTAATAATTTATACAGCTTATTCAACATGACTGATTACTCACCAAACTCATCTTCCATGGCCATGATGATCTCAACCTGGTCCAAGCTGTCCAAACTGAGGTCTTTCATAAAGTGGGAAGTTGTCTGAAGCTGGGGTCACAAAATCATTAAAATGATTTCCCCCCCCCCAAGATTGACATTTAAAGTGCATTCCCTTCTAAAATGATCATACACAACACCAACTTTTACCTGCTCAGGGTTGATCTTGTCGTAGAGTTTGAGCACATACATAACTCGGTCTTTAATGGTCTCTAAGGTGAGGGGTGGCAAGTCCCCATACTGTCTACACAACACACTCAGTGAGGATATCTGAGGAATAAAAAGCAGCTGTTAGAGGGTGGTGTGCGTGAAGTAAATGGATACAGAGTAAATATAATTATCATGCCTGTCTAGGCAGTGCCTACAAAAACATTTCACACCAAATACAGCCTAAAGCAGGATCACGATATGAAAAACCTCGAATGCAAAACAATATATTGTAATGACTCCGAGCACACCAGTCAGCATGTCAATTCTGTCATAGATTTACGTTAAAATACAGTAGTTTCCATAAACAATGTGACTTTACAGTGAGTGGACACCAACATAAATTAGTCCCCCCCCCTACCCTCAAATTTTGCTAGCAAGCTAACAATCCATGCAACAAACAAAACACAAGTGCGCTAAGGTCTGAATTATTACATGCATGCATCCAGGATTTCAGACTTGCGTCCCTAAATGTAAAATTATGTGCGTGAACTTTGTTGTGAACTTTGGCAGACTAAGTTAACCTGACAGTTTTGAAAGGCGTCGCTAGGTCACAGCGCCAGGCCACGACTGTTCAATGTTACCAAATACCCACCCGGGTCTGTCCGAGCCACCGCGTGCTGCGGCTGTCTCCGACCAAAGAGAGGCTCCGGTAAGGAGCAATTTTTGACACAGCGGCAGGTCTGACCATCTGGTTAGCCGAACACAGCCTCAGCGAAGGCCGTGCGAGCGAGCGGACACACTGCACCAGGACACGAGCCGCCATGATGGATACTAGTGACTTCTCCCAGCATGCACCGTGAAGAAGAAACCGAGGTCTTGGCAGGCTCAGGTTACGCATGCGCTAAAATCACAAACGTTGTTTTTTTTTGTTTTCTTTATCTTTTCCTTATTCTCTATTTATTGTGTTTAAGTGTAATTTGTATTCAGCTTACTGGTTATTTATCAAAAAGAATAAACACAATTAAAACTTGTTTAATAATGTAACATAAACTTGAACCCAGTTTGCGACGTAATGCAAGTCTGAGGACAGCGTAGTCAGTCATTGAGTCTATCTTACATTAAAGTTATTTAACTATCTTTAAAGTTAGATGTTTTGCTTAAACAATTCACTCCGAGTACTACTAGAGATTATTATTACTATTATTATTATCATTATTATTATTATTATTTACGTGCACTTTAGACTATCTGCAGTAAGACAATCTGCCACTCGATTGGTTCAGTCTTGAAATACTTACAGAAGCCACAGAAAGCGAAGGACTGATTGGAGTGCAAATAGATGCCGTTCGATATTAATCTATAAATACACTCTGTATCTTAAATTTATCCAGCCATGGAGTTGTCTGAAATACTGTACAATAAAGCGGAGTATATTGAGACGGTAATGATTTATTGTATAGCTACTGCTAGTCAGATGCTAACCTAGCTGCTTAGCATTGGGCGTTGCTTTATTGATATCACTTTGCACTATTGTAGCTTGTATATTACCAAAAATGCCTTTATAAATGTGTTAAAATGTGTTTAATTTATTTTGATTAAGGCGTCTGGCAACAAAGTGAGTAGACAGTCGGTGCTATGTGGCAGTCAAAACATCGTTTTGAACGGAAAAGTAAGGACATCTTCACTGATGTGAATGCAGCTATGTCTGTTGCACTGTCTGATTACAACTGTTTATTTTTCCTTTAGACAATTGTCATGAATGACTGCATTATCAGAGGGGATCTGGCTAATGTCAGGGTCGGCAGACACTGTGTTGTGAAGAGCAGAAGTGTTATCCGACCACCTTTTAAAAAGTTTAGCAAGGGGTACGTTTTTTCAACAAGAAATAAAACATTTTATATTTTAACACTGTTGAATGTGATACTATGAGTTCTACATTCCTGTATAAAATTTGTAATAGGTGTTTGTAGTTAGTAATAAATATGCTATAGTTTTGTGCATCTCAGTGCTAGTTAAAAAGCAAAATGTCTTCTTCCTGTTCTTGTTTGCCCACAGAGTGGCCTTCTTCCCTCTGCACATTGGGGACCACGTCTTTATTGAAGAGGACTGTGTGGTCAATGCAGCACAGATTGGCTCATACGTCCACATTGGCAAGAACTGTGTTATAGTGAGTTGGAAGGAAGCACATAAACTTCAGCTACTACTTTTTTGTGTTCCAGTGCAAAAGATACACACAGAAGCCATGTGTTCCTTTTCTTTTTCCCAAAGAGTCACATGGTAGTCATGTTCAAACTACCCAGACGCAACTAATAAAACAACTGCTGTTAGGCTGAGAAGAATTATATTTGGGCTTATTTAAAAAAAGATAGCAGACTTAACTTGCAAAACAAAAGTACGTTTGTGTAAATTTTCTATTGTGTGCAGGGTCGTCGATGTGTCCTCAAAGACTGCTGCAAAATCTTAGATAATACTGTACTTCCTCCAGAGACGGTGGTCCCGCCTTTTACGGTCTTCTCGGGGTGTCCTGGTCAGTCACAACACACACACAAACACATTAACTATTACATATCCTGTTTGATTTCAGGTCTTTATCTTTGTTCCCATCTCTCAGGTTTGTTTTCAGGGGAGCTACCAGAGTGCACGCAGGACTTGATGATTGATGTTACTAAGAGTTATTACCAGAAGTTCTTGCCCCTTAGCCAGATCTGAGTACCACACAGAGACTTTCTACAAGAACCCACTCCATCTCAAGCCAGACACTGCTTAGGGTCAGTCCCACACCAGACTAAAATTATAGTTCCATTCAGAGATCTTATTACCTCCAAATGTCAGTATACAGATGGGTTTTCCTACGCTTGTTAGTAATGTTGGATTATATTAGATTGTGTTTGTAATCTAACATGACTGCACAGGCTCATTTTTAAAACCATGATGTATTGCTCTGTCTGATGCAGACAATTCATCCTAGTCAGTGTGCTGTAAAGAAATCATTGGAGGATGCGTCCAATTATTGTCTACATTTGGCTGATATTCTAGTTGGGGGGGTCTCAAAGTGATAGACCAAAATCAGATTGTTCATGTTTTTTTATTATTTATTGCTTAATTAGCAGGCAACAATTCCTGAAGATTTTCTTATTGAAGTTTGACTTAAATGACTGGTTTGTTAAATCATTTAAATCTGCAAAAAGGTTTTTTTTTCTGTTAAACTTTCATGTGCTATACAAGTGATTAAATAGCCAGAATCAGCAATCTTCAAGGTTGATGAAATTAAACTTGATGCATTTAAACAAACTTGTTTTACTTTCTTAATCTACATTTGCATGTGTACACACTCATGAGCAGTAGTAGTTGAACATTATTGCACACAAGACAACAGGTTGCTTACCTTCTCTCTGGCTCCATCTTGTGGTGGGTTGCAGAACTCAATTAACTTTTGAGAATGTATAATATAATTAAAGCAAATTGTTAAGTGTTACAATGTCATTCCAGGTTTCCAATCTAAACAAACAGTCTTTCCATCTTAAGAGTTTTTATTTCTTTTACAATGTGAACCACATATCATACCAACAATTAAATGTTTAGTATATAGATTAGCCATTTATTACTTTTTAAACAATTATTCAAGAGACAGATGATAGTGTTGGCTCCAGATACATGGGGTTTGAATCAGTTTTTTTTTTTTTTTTTTTAAACAATGTGGATGAAGGCTGGCAAATGGCTCAGAGAGAAAAAAATATATATAACTACAAGATGACCTCTGTTACAAACAGTGGTTTAAGAAGTGGTCCAGTCTTGCTTTGTGCTAATAAGGCTTGACAACAGCAAAGGGCTAACAGCGTTGACATCACTGGACCGTAGCCAAGTTTGTAATAGATAAAGATTAATAATCCTATGATAATGTTTGTTCATTCTCCTCCCCATTGAGCACAAGGTGGTGAGGGCTACTATATTGTAGCTAAATATAATTTTTTGGTTCAGATCAGGAATACTACTAAATGAGGATTGTTAAGTGCAAAACTAAAATTACTAAAGGAAAGTAAATCAGACTTTGAAAGCACTCCTGTTTTGATGGTTAGGACTTGATTTTTGACCTCCAACCAGTAAACATACTCTGCTCTAATATTCAAAATAAAAAGGCTGCAGTAAGCAAGTACCTTTTCTCTTCATTAAGACTTTTGATGGAGATGTTGACTAGATCCAACTTTCACATGAAATAAGCGCTTTGAGGGCCAATTAAATATATCTTCCATCTAAAGTGAAATTTTGATTAAGCCTTTTCAATGGTTTCACTTGTATCCAAATCCAGAACTCTTCATTCTTACTTATTTTTTTACTCTCATTGTCTAAACTTGCAAATCATATGAATATAAAAGCCAAACTTTAAATGAAATCTGTGACCGAAGTGTAACATAAGTTTAAAAACCAGCATGCTTTAAACAAACAAACGAAATGGTAACTGCAAGGAGGCAAAGGGAAAAGAAGACGCAACAAAAGAGAAAAGGAAATTGTCCGAAAAAGTCCGCTACAGTAAATTTCACAGACTGTTTGCTGAAGATAGACTGTACCGATACTACATCAGAGCATTCACAAATTCAAAATGTGATCAGATTTTTTTCCTTTTAATCCTTTCATGGCTAAAAGAAAGCATATTCCATGACAATTCTTTTTTTTCTTTTACAATGTCCTCTGCTATTTCAACACCGCTAATGGTTAATTTAAAAAAATAAAATGTACAGCAGCTCAGATTAGTTGACTACTTAGGACTCGTGATATACCTGTCTCCAGCTCTGCTCCTGTACATAAAGATGGAAGGGAGGGGGTTACGATGGACTTGGCTACAACCGAGAATGGAAGAGCTGATTCATTTGCATGAGGTGAAAGCAACGTGCAAAAAAATCCTTATTGCAACTCATCAGAATAATCCCAGTCACACAAATCAGCAGCTTTGAGGGTAAGACAAGGGGGAGGGCACTGCAGTCGGCAAATGGACTTGAAATAAAGTTATTTTCTTACCCCCTTACCCCTCATTTCATTATCCTCAACAAAAACATAAAAACAAGATAAGATAACTCAATGTTAATTAACATGGCTCCAAACAGTGGCATTAAACCTAAATTTAACACTGACAGGTGCAAAACTAAAGAGGGGAGTTTGGCTCAACCAATATAGTCATTGTTAGAACAGAAAATTAGGTCTTAATGTCCATCCGTTGCCCGTTATTGGCACCAGGATATATTCCTACTGGGTGCAATCGCTCTGGGGTAGTCAACTAAAAGCTGCAATAATCAAGTAATAATAGAACATGGTTTGAGTTGTTTGTGTCAATTCAAATAACGGAACCAAAGACAGTGAGATTGATTATGACCCTCACTTCTATTTTAAGGTGGTGGGTGAGGATGAATGTGACACAGGAGGGAAAGGGCACGTGTGTGTAAGAGATCAAGTGGCTTTTACTTTCAGAGCAGCACAGTGCATTAGAACCCCTTTAAAGTGACAGTTCAAGATTTTTGCAGGTTGTGGTACTTGTGTACAGTGAGTGGTTTACCTGTAGATCTCCAAAGCAGTATTCCACACACCCAGAGCCATGGATCACAAACTGCCACAACAACGCCTGACCAGTTCTCCAGACCCCATCCACACAGACTTTGAATCTACTACAGGTAATACAATAACTATATTCAAGTACCACATGTAAAATCCACTTTGAAAATCCTAGAATATCACTTTTAAGAGTAATCTGCATCACACATGAAGTCTGTGACGTTCTTTGTTGTCTCCTTTCCTGAGAAGTGATGACCACATAGCAGTGTGTGATGCCATGTTTCCAAGCAGCTGTTCACACACATATGGTTCCCATTGCCTATTAATGATTTGTAGCAATACTGTGTGGAAAGAAGACAAGGAATAAAAAAAATCAGCCAATGTTTGAAAAGTGGACTTGGAGCCTTTAGTTTTTTTGTTTTTTTTTTCTACTTCAGCTGATGTTCTTGTGCGCAGCACTGAATCCAAGCGGCTGTAAGTTTCACGTAAGCCCATCAATCCTGGCCTTGGCTTTGAAGGCTCCTTTACACAAGAGACCAAAGAACAAATCAGATCATCCTGTTGCGTTTATGGGTTGGGGAGTCTGTGATGACATCACTGCACTGGGTGGAATTTCGTTTCCTGGTTCCTCCTGCAGAGGCGGACCCTGTAGAGTCCAGATGCAGTGCCATCTCCTCTGAGATGAAAGTGTTCAGGTCCACATCCTGGAGGCCATTTCGCCTGGTGCGGCACACAGGCCCAGAGCCAGAAGACCCACCTCCACCAGCCCCTGCTCCGTTACTGCTGCTCCCACTCACATGTGTTGGAGACCCCGGAGCACCGGAGCGCACACTGATACTCGCCATTGCCCCACTTAAACCTAAGGAACACAATCACAATACAACAGTTTATAAAAAACAACAACAGGGGCCTTGATGGATGAGAATGAACCAAGCACTTTAATATATACTGTCTGTATTTGCACAGTTAATTGTTGTATTTGCATAAAACATGGATCCACAACCTTTGATTGCATAAAAACAGGCTAGAAAGGAACCCAGCAATCTTGTCAGCCATTTTATAACCAACAGACCAGTAAAAGAAAATAAATTTAAAAAAAAGACAGACCCTTCATGAGTTATGATTGAACATGCCCTTTCTGTTATTCACACCACTAAATACCTGACATTGCCTTTCCCTTGGCTGTACCTTCAAAGTGCCCCTTTCATCATTTATCTATACTTCCATTTTTGAATATTCAACAGCACCAAAAATACTGAAACCCTGTAACATAACTGCAATAACATTCCAATAATTATGAGTACCATGTGTGAAGATTATAAAAATTGTACCATTAAAATTATACATTGTAGCCGTTTCCTCCCAAAACACACATAAGGGAGGGGCTACCCAAGTGAGGCCCTTTTCATGACTGTACACCAAAGCACAGCATAACCTTATCTCTGAGCCACATGTAGTATGATCACTGAAAGACAAGCGTGTTGTCTAAAAGGACATACCATAAGTCATAAGCTTTTAACGGGAAGTCCATAACAGCAAATGCCTCCAAAAGACTACAAGACTTGTACATTAATCAAGATTGGTATGGTGAAGCATGGTGAAGTAACCAAAATGCTAAATGAACTTATTCTTACCATGCAGAGCAATGGCCTCCCTGAAGGGCTGCAGGTCGGCCTCAACAGAGGAGCCAGTTTCTGCTGGTGAATTGGCACGGCTTGGAGCTACCATAGTCAGACGGGAGTTGGTCCTGCCACTCCTGTGTGGTGGTGCTTTGCCGCATAGAAAGCTAATGAGATCCTCCCTGCGGATAGTTCTCCTGCGCTTTTTCACCCAAGCTAACATGTCCTGCAATTAAGAAGTCTTTTACCTGATAACAATGACTTTTTTTTCTATTCAAGTTAATTCCAGTCAGACCTACCTTATTTCGACGCTGATGGCCTATTTGGATGCCACGATCAAAGCTCCTCTGATGAGCCTCCACACTTTCTACCATGGTGGGAATAAACATAAAAACAACCAATATTTAAAGTTGTGTTTTATGAAAGCATTGGAACTCAGTACATTTTTTTTTTTTACCTTTGTAAAGATTGGTAACTGCTGTAGCAGCATTCTGAAATGGCACCCACAAAGACAACCCTTGTTGATGACATACTCTATCTGAGGAAGAAAAGGTAAACCATGTTTTTATGCAGGATTTTAAAACTAGTAGTTCTAAAGCACAAAGGTCTATCAGGACAGCAATGTTTTTTTTTTTTTTTATAAATTGTATGGGCCTAAATGTATAGAAATTTCTTTCCTGGTTTTGACACCAACTCCCAATATGGGGTTTGACAAGGCAGCTCCATCAGCACTTAAGTTGCAAAGCCTAAATGTCAGATAGAGTGAATAGATCCACCTTTATCTAGCTACTCGAGCTTGATATGTCAGAATGTGTCTGCAAAGATGGAAAAAAGTAAACAAAGCGATATTTTGCAGCAAACATATCCTCGCCATTTTGTATTTTTACGCTGGCTTCCTATTTCCTAACAAATTGCTCACTCGGCAGGTGCTTAAATGTCAGTTTAAATCCATATTCAAATTTCTTTTTAAAGCAGATTTAACATATTGCAAGGCATGTGGAAACAAAACACTAACTATGTACTAAAGAGGGTCTTCTGGGAATGTCGCGTAGCTACGATTGTTGATACTCTCGCCATTTTGTAGCTACGGTAGCTTTATCGACGCCGCTGTCTTAACTTGGTGTCAATAGGCGAGCTTGTTGACAAAACTTAAAATTTTAGGTCTCGTTTCAGTCACTAGACTTTTGATAATCTGTTGAAGTATTGGTACGCGAGTATTAAAACTAAAATAACGTTTTCAAGTCATAATTGCTGTCAATAAAAAACTACTTGACACAAGCTGCCCGAATCAGCTGTAAAGGCTAGTGTTAGCTAGCGCTCTGGCTTACTAGCTAGCGTTATACCATATTGTGGTCGTTTTGATTGTTATTCTAACCAAAAGACTAACTATTTGAAAAATGCAAGTAGCGTGAGAGGCACACACATAGATAAAGTAATAGTTTGGGTCTATGACTGCCCGTAGATATTTCATTAATATTGGTATTCGTACATAAATATCCATGTCAAGTTGTCATCTACTAATTAGGACCTCTCGCAGTCAAAAATACTTTTTAGGGCCTCGTGGCAATCCCAGGTTCCCAAAAGCTCATGGTGAGATGACTGAGACTCGGAAAGAAAAAATAAAGCTATAGAGAGATAACATGCAGAGGGCCGTTTGCCTTGGGCCTCTTCATAGCCAACTCCGACCCCGAAGTAGTGTTATACACAAAATTACGAAAAGGGTAGTTGTTTGAACCTTTGTATAGCTGTGCTACGGCGGTGGCTGAGTTCTGAAACAAATGCCACAGCTTATCCTGCTCCTCGTCGGCCTCCTCCTCGTTGGGCTCCCTCTGCTCCGCCTCGGCCAAACACTGCCGCTCCCATTTTGAGAACCAGTGCTCGGGTCCGTGTTCTTGTATCTCAGAGTCTCCCTCTTCCTTCTTCTCCTCCATTTAATGATCAAAAACTCGGCGATACGAGTTATACTGTATAAAATGATTAGCACCAGTGCACGTTTTGAAAATTACGTAAGCAAATTCATAAATATTGTTAACGTTGCAACTATTTCACACTACAAAAGCTATTTGCTATGTGCTTCTGTCCCTAGCGAAGACAAGCTTAGCAAACTATTTTCCTAGTTGCCGACGATGGGATATATACAACACACTATCCTGTTATGCGCTAAAGCCCACCCACTGCTCTGTAATACGGCGCCAGGATTGGCTGAGTGAGTTTTAAGAGGCGGGGCAAAAACTCGCACAACGCGACTATCTTTTTAAGACGTCACACTATCGACACAAAAGAATCTCCGTGAAAATATCGTTTTATTGCTCAGTGTCTCCTTAAAACAAAATAAAATAATAGTTGTGACTGTAATTGATTAATAATAAATAAGCAAATTATAAAATAATAATATATTTGTTTTTATTGTTTATTAAAGAAAATTAAACATTACATGTATTTAAATAAAACACAATATTAAGATAAAAAAAAATTAATAGGAAACTTAAATTCTGACTAAATTGTAAACAATAACGGTTGGCACACACTAGATGGGGCTATTTCTATGTAGTTGTCCACTTTATTTAGTACTGCAGCTAACTGCAGGCTTTCTTCTCAGTTGAGTTAATACATTGGACATAAACTTGCGGCAATGTTCTCTTGTAGTCAATATGAAGTATTAATTTAGCCAATTTATCCAGGTCATACTATAATAGGTAAGTTCTAGAATCAACCTGTTCTTAATAATAATAATAATAATAATAGTAATAGTAATAAAAATAATAATTAATCGATCAAATTTATATAGCGCTTTTTTGGGGGACGCAAAGACACTTAGCTGTTCTTGTATTTGCATCACTGTCAAAGATGTGATATCAAACAATATATTAATATCAATGTTGCTAAATTATATTTAAATTACTAAAAGCAGTAGTAAGCTTATTTGAATTGTCTTGATTGTGTATTGACTAAATTGCTGGTGCCCTATGTAGATAAATATTTTAAAACAAAATTGACGGTTTAAGAATTAATATTTAAATTACAAGGATATTTCATATTGGTATATTTGATTGTATTCTCTTCTCGCCCATGGTGAATTAATGTCATTCCAAGAACGGTTTGGGGGCTTTTTTACCATATTAATATAAATGTATTAAATATATCTTATCGTGTATCACATGCACATCTATGTCCATCGTTTACTGTGAATATGAACCCAGCCGGGGATGGGCTGTGTTTGGATCATCATGCTCCATGCGGATGTGACATTTCAGAGAAGAGCGCGACCGCCATTTTGAGATTTACTTGAGACTCAACACATCACAAACCACAGGAGCGGGTTGAGCGAGAGCTACTCGGCTTATGCTAACGTTGTATGACCGGGCACAATCCTCGTAAGAAACTAGAGGTTGGCTAGAAATGAAACAAGTTGCCGCGTTTGTTTGTTTATGGTGTTAAGGGCGCTTTGGATAATTGTTTTATTTCAGGCCGCTAACTTCTACATTAACAATATTGCTATTCCGTTTTGGAAACTGGATTGAATGGATAGCTTTTTCCTGCGCTCTGCCCCAGACGAGGGACAATTGGAGGAACGCACGGACTGGTCATATCGCAGACAAAGTTGTTAAATGTGTCAATAGCAAATGAGTCTTTGTTTTCATTGTTGTTGTACCTATATAGCTAATTGGCTGCCCAGTGTCAGGTAGCTTAACGTCCGCTGTAAACAGGCTATTTGTTCATCCAAGTGCAGGTCGTGTTTAAAGTTGTCGCGTTGCCCCACATTTCCCGGGGTAAAGCCTGACTGGTTTAGCTCAGTTCAGCGGGCCTACCTCCGTGGTTCATCTATAGCATTCTCCCGCCGTCAGACAGCAATTTGCACCCACCTAAGGCGCCGAGATTGGGCGAATAGCGAGCAAATACGTCCGCGTTTCTTTACCCGCTCCCCCGCCGACCTCCCCTCCTCACTCCCCGGCGCTGACAGCGGACAAGGCCGAGGGCGCAGCAGAACAGGCCCGGCCACCAAGGCTCGACCTGTCTACCCCACCTCCGCACCCTACCACACCTCTCGAGCAGCAGTTCAGAAATCGGTCCACAGCCGAACCAATCCTGGACAAGACTGAGGGAAACAGAGATAACAAGGAGCATCGCATCATAAGCACCAACACCACAACAACAGCTGCCAACATGAACCACCACCACCACACGCAGCAGCAGAAAGCCGGCGAGCAGCAACTCAGCGAGCCGGAAGATATGGAGATGGAAGGTGAGAACTGTAATATAAGCTACAGACTTTTAAAGCAAACAGTGCGGTTGTGGGAGATGTGCTCTAATAACTTGTAGCCTTGCCCTCAGTAAACACAAGGCCTGCAGCTAGCCATGATAGCCGGCTGCATTTCTGCTGATTGTGCGTCCATTGCAGCATACTTGTGTGGAGCTGACCTCATTTTGCGTTATGTTCCAATGTGTTTATCTTAACACTTGATGAGACTAAAATCATATTAATAATTAGTTATCATCAGAAAAATAAGATATACATGTAGACTTTTAGCGAACGGACGCAAAACCATTAAGTCTGATATATTACTCTAAATAAAGTTCAGCTTTGTTCATAAAATTTGTGGTAAAAGTTAATAGTTGCAGATTGCCATATCATCGTGCTTTGGAGTGGATTGCTACCTTTAGAAACCAAATCAAGGACTGATGATGATAGCCTGAATGTTTGCAAACAGAGAGATGCTAAATATGGCAATTATGGAAACAACACTAGGTAAATAGAACCCGGGTTTATCGTTGATTTTGACAGTTATTGTCAAATCGTTAGATTGATTTAGCGCCTGGTAACTAACTAAATCGATTAAACTTGTATAAATTCAGATTTAAGCATTGGTTATTATTCGGTTATAAGTCATAGAGCAGTGAAACGCAGCACCAGGGTTTGTATATCTAGCTGTTAGCATGAACTCTGTCTTGTTCATCTTGTTTATTGTGGGCCTGCAAAGTAATGATAGCGTTTTACAAGAAATATGATGATTGATATATGCAATGATTTTTTGGGGGGGATTTAAGCCTTTATGTTTTATTGTTACACGTAAACTTGATAAACCTTGTCGTTAACTCTAAACCAAGTAATTACCTACATGGCTTATTTGTTAGGTTTATTCTCTGGTTAGCATGCTATTTAGCAAATCGGCTAATACTCGGTGAGGGGGTGTGTGGCGATCCAAAATGGTGGCTTGTATTTTGTTGCGTTCGCGTAGACTATAGTTCCATTTTAGGCCTTAAGCGCACCACTGTTGTTATGCATTTCCGCTTACTTGACGTACTGTCTGTTTATGATCTGGGCAAATTTTAATATTTTCGGCAATATGTAACTTGTTAGCTGGTACCTGTCATCCCAGCTAATGTTAGGTTAGCCAATAACGGCCTAGTAAACCGTTTGTTGCTAGCTAGTATTGGTCAGCTAACTGCTAACGTAGACGCATCCGTCTAATTTCTTTAAATTCATTACTCACCACATCATTATTTAATTAGTTTACATCGATACCATTAAATGTAAATCATATTTTGTCAGTTGAACAATATAGGGACATTAGGCATCGTGCTGTGTGCAGTGTGTGGCAGTGCGGGCATGTATCGGTAGTCGCCGCTGCGGAGAGCCAGGCCCGCTCAGTGGCAACGCGGGGATTTGCTGCTTCATTGTATGAACAGCAAACGGCATGGAGCTCGCCATTTTTAATGATGTGTTTTTGTTAGTCTGCTTTTAGTTATCCTGAATATATTTTGGTTTGATAAATTACTAAAAACACAACTTAAGTGAGAGTAAACACATATTTGGAAGTGCTGAGTTTTCACCACGTCCATACCATATTTTGGAGATTTTAATTTTATGTGGACAGTTAACATTTGCCATTGCTTGTTTTCAGTCACTGCAAAACATAATATTTGTCAAACAATTGATATATGCAAAAGGAATAGCATCAAACCATAATTTTTCTATTAGTATTTGATAATGGTGATGTTAGCAGGTGCACCCACTAGTCTAATCTCTTTAGTGATCCAGACCATTTTGATCCAGAGACTTATGACTAAATGTATGAGCATAGACTTTTATTGTAGTAACACAATATGTATAACCAACCCTGCAAGTTGCAGAGTTAAAAAATTGTTATTGTGTTACTAAATCACTTGTCGCTGTTTACATTAAGATCATTTTGAGTATTACTGCACAATGAATTTTTTTTTTTTTTTTTTTCGGACTATCACAGGGTTAATTAACTTCTTGGCACCAAGTCACTGATTGTGTTGTTGTGTTCACATTGAATATAGCTCCTTTTAGGCCTTACATGTTTTAATGTTGTTTATTTCCAGCGTACATGACAGACTGTCTATTATGACTTAATTGGGTTTTAATATTTCTGGTAATAAGTAGCTGGTACTTGTTATCGTAGCAAATGTTAGGTTAGCCAATAACAGCCTAGAAAACAGTTGGTGGCTAGAATTGGGCAGCTAACTAGTAACTACAATAGCAGTTAGCTGACCAATACTAGCTTCCAAGTCACTGATTTTTGACCATTTTACTTTTATACCTTTTATTTTAGTCCTACAAACCTTCATCACAGTACTTTTGGGCCCAATTTACTAATTTTCACAGCACAAAATCAGCAAGTCATTTGCACCCACTGATCCCCAGCAATTGGAAAATTAGTGTATGAATAACTTGTCTTTAATGAGGTTTCAGAACTGAAACAAAGATAGGGACAAGAAATTAGTGCAGTGACTGACAGCCACATTAGCAGGGTGTAATCCACTTGGGAAAACAAGGTCAGCCTCATAGTCAAGAAGGGATTCTGGTTTAGAAGAAAATAAATTGATAATAAAATGTCCTTTAGTGTTCCTTTCATAAAAATATGGAAAAGAATACCTGTCTTGCTGTTTAACTAATACTGCTGTCATAATGGCACATGTGAGCGATACTTACTATTATGTTTTTCTACAGCTGGGGAAACAGATGAGCCTCCAAGAATCCCAACCAACCCAGTGATTAATGGTAACGTGGCTATGGCAGATGGACACAATAACACAGAGGAAGACATGGAGGATGGTGAGGAGTCTGACACGTGTATAACATTTACTTAATGCATTTTTCTCGAAAACAATGTTTAAAGTTAAAATAATTTTGTTTTATAAAAAAGTATTGGTAATCTCAGAATCTAAAAAATGTTATTGCTCTTCTGTTTCACAATTCCACAGACACTAGCTGGCGGTCCGAGGCAACTTTCCGATTTGTAGTTGAACGCTTCAGCCGCCTAAGTGAGTCGGTACTCAGCCCGTCCTGCTTTGTCCGTAACCTTCCATGGAAGATCATGGTTATGCCACGCTTCTATCCTGACCGGCCGCACCAAAAGAGTGTGGGCTTTTTCCTGCAATGTAATGCAGAGTCAGATTCCACGTAAGTGTCTTGTGTGGTAGATTGAAGAGATGATCCTTATGCTAACATGTAGCCCTAGGATGCCTATGGGGCCCTGCGTCCTACTATGCCTTATTTTGTTAAAATTATTGGTGTTTATGGTTTTTTTTTTTTTTTTTAGTAGAAATTAGTAAAGCAGTTTGTAATTTCTTTTCTGCTTTAAGTAACTAGACAAATCTTCAGTGACATTAACCTAGGTAATATACCTAATATTCTTTCCCCTGACCCCTTACATCAACTCTAGAAATAGAATTATTAGACTATTTCTATTCTTTATCAGAGATACTGTACTGCCTAGTAAAAACATAGCTGATGATACCGCTGTATAGTACCCTTCAGTAACATTGGTTTATTTAATGAACTCTTCTATTAACACCCACAGAAAACAACGTAACTTACTTCTGTGAGTTAGTTTAGTTTAAAGAAATAATGAAGCGCACATTTAACAGTATCTTAACTTAATATTACAAAAACAGTAGCTAGTTTGATATATGAAAGAGTTCTTATCAGCGGTTGCTAAAACATGCCAGTGCACAGTAAACAGTGAGTCTGTAGGGTCTTTTTCAGCTGTCTGTGCATTAGTCTACAGCTGCAGTAAAATGACAGGTCTGCTTCAAGAGTTTGCTCTGTTCCACTGTCAAACAAACACTCTTCGTCATTAGGTCTGGCTGCAGGTTGAAACAACCCCCAGCACTAGCTGTTTTATATAGCAATTACAAAAATCTTTATCCACACTTTTTTCATTCTTGATGTTGTCTATTACATTGTTGCAGCCCTACTTTACAATTTTTTCAGATGTATACTCTTAACTGATTGCAATCAAATGGCACGGGAGAATATTTCATTCCATTTGTGATATTTTTATGGCTGTTGGTAGGGTTAATGTAACAATTAACTGTAAAATGGTTGAAAATTGATGAACGCTGCGTTTCAAGTCAGTTGATATTTAAATTGAACTGCAATTCATGTTTTGAACAACGTTATTTTGGCCGCTCTGTTTACTACGAACTCGCTTTCAACAAGTTGTTGCAAATCGTTAATAGCATGGCGACGACAAGTGTGGATGTTGATATTGAGGAAGCCTCATTCAAATCAGAATTGTGGCAGCATATATAAATCAGGGGTTCCGTTGTCCGGTAATTACCGGTCATTGGCCGGGAAAAAAATTAAATGTCCGACAAAATTAAATCTCTCCGGTCAAATTGTCAGATTAAAACTGCCTAATAACCCCGGCCCCGCCCCCCAACACAATCTGAATCGACCGTTTGAAAGTTTTTAAACAACATCGCATGTTGCATTTCAAATAAAGCGCACGCCTAACGGCTATAATATAGACATAAACCACGAACTATTGAGAGACGTTTCAAATATGGCCAGGCCCAGGCAGACTAGCCCTAAAAGTTTTTTTCAGAGGCCAGAGGATACTGAATCAGGAACGCCTGAAGCCTCAGATGTCCAGAGCCAGACAGCTCCGCGGCGGAGGCTCAGCCAGACAGCTCCGCCGCGGAAAAAGCCGAAGTGTAGGGCGTATCGGTCGGAATGGAGTGACAAGTTCCCATGGCTAAGATGTGAGGTAGTTGATGGTAACGAAAAAAATGTCCGGAAAACGAAACCTCTGCCGGTCACTTTGACCGGCACCATTTTTTTCTAGCGGAAACTCTGATATAAATCCAGTTAAGCAAAATGCGCTCACTCGCTCACCATCTGTGTCAGAGTTGGCTCTGTGCAGACCTAACGAGCGGGACTTAAGGAGCACGCAATGAAAACAAGTCTGTTTCTGAGCCTGAATTTTACTTTTTGTCCGTTTTGGAGAGAGTAACAGAAATGTCCGTTACTGGTGGAGAACAAAGAGAATGTGAGCAGTAATCTGTTATCAAAGAAGCTCAACTTTAAAAACAGTCCCAAGTCTGAACCATCTCTGAGCCATAAGTCTTTATTTCATAACACAGTCAGACCTGTCTTAAAAAGGTCTGACTCACCTGTGTTCACCTGTTTGAGGCCCTTTTCAGAGAGATGTGGCTCATGTGCTGCCTTCCAGAGTATGTGAGCGGAGCTGAGCGGGAAGAATTTGCGCTCCACGCTCAAAGTATTTCATAATTACTCCGCTCAAGCTCCGCTCTGGGTGTACAATTTTCCGCTCCTCGCTCCCTCCCCCACTCCGTCCTTATACGTCTCGCTCCGTTTTCGCTCCAGGGTATTTTTTTTTTTTTTTTAATAACACCAGTGTCTGATCAGAAGATGCATGTAGTCAAAACAAAAAACATTACATTAAATAAAATAAATCACAAACTAAAATATGAAGTTAAACAAATTGCCAAACGAAAAAAATAAAGATCTCTTTTAGCCAACTTTTAGCCTATATTAATATTGAGAAATAGGCCTATGAACAGAAAAAAATGCTGGCTGGTTGAACATTAGCGAGCGAAGCTAAATCTCCAGTGCTGCGTAAACAAATGCAAAATATGATTAGAAACATTTTGAGTCCCCCTCCGTCTCCTGACAGTGGTTTAGTCCTGGGACTTCTGGCTCGTGATTGGTAATTGAGCGATAGTGGAGCGTTTCGGAGCGGGAGAAAATCACAACGCTCCAACATTTAAAAAATCCGCTCCTCGCACCTGGCAAAATCACACAACTCCGCTCTCACTCCGCACCGCTCACATACTCTGCTGCCTTCTGTGTCTCTGCTGCAGCCACTGAGAGTAAAGAGCAGGGGTCTCCAACGTTAGGTCCGCGGTCCAAATCCAGTCCTTTGTGAAATTCTTCTGGTCTTCACTTTAATTTTTACTGTTAATACATTCTTGTTTTTTATATATATATATTTATATTAATAAATAATAACAAGATTAAAGGTAACACTTAAACAAATGAGTTGTTTTGATAAAGTTCTACAGTTTTACATTTAGTCATTTAGCAGACGCTTTTATCCAAAGCGACTTACAAGTGAGGAAAACAATGGAAGCAATTTTAACAACACAAGGTAACAAAAAGCAAAAGTGCACAAAAAACTAGTCAGTTTAAAACCCAGCACATTATACAAAGCTAAGGATAAGAGATTTTTTTTTTTATATATAAAGAAAAGGAATCGATAAAGTAGAATTCAGTGTTTGTCAGTCAGGTGTTGACGGAAGAGATGTTTTAGGAAACATGACTGTTTGATCTAAAGTGGTTTTAGAGCTCAGCTAAAGTTAATAACTAATTATTGAACACAAAGTTATTAACGAGGGCTAAATCCATCAGAGGCAGATTTATTGGAGATTTTAAGTAAACTTTGTTAATGTCCACTTATTAAAAGTACCAAGCCTTATAAGCAAATTTAATTGTATGTTAACACATGTAGAATTTTGATTTTATTTGTTATTTATAAACTCACAAATAAACAAACATTAGCCTATATTTTAATTAAATACGGGGACAGTTGACATTTACTTAGGGACGGTTGGAACTGGAAAAAATAATAAAAGGGCATTTCTAATTTGTCTCAACTTATTTCATAAAAAAATCGTGATAAAATTGAATCGTGAATTGTTACATCCCTAGCTGATTGGCCATTCCTGATTCCATTGTCTTGTTTCAGGTCATGGTCATGCCACGCACAGGCCATGCTGAAAATTGTTCACTACAAAGATGATGAAAAGTCATTCAGCCGCAGGATCAGTCACCTCTTCTTCCACAAAGAGAACGACTGGGGCTTTTCTAACTTCATGTCCTGGAGTGTAAGTACAGAAAGCAATAGAGAAATGTTTGGCTTTGTTTCTGTAACTTCTTGATTTAGCTTTGTGTCTCTACAACAAAGTGAAGTTGCATTGTCTTGCATTTCAGGATGTGACCGACCCAGAAAGAGGCTTCATTGAAGATGACAAAGTCACCTTTGAGGTCTATGTCCAGGCAGATGCTCCACATGGAGTCGCGTATGTCCTTTTTTTTCTTTCTCACTATTTTTCCATTTCCTGGTAAGTTTATGTTTTTTATTTTAGATATGTTATCAAATCCCATTTCTCTTTTCTCAGCTGGGACTCAAAGAAACACACTGGTTATGTTGGACTGAAGAACCAGGGAGCTACCTGCTACATGAATAGTCTTTTACAGACGCTCTTCTTCACTAATCAACTACGACGGGTATGATTCTTTCTGTTTTTTATTTTGCTGGTAAATTGACTGTTTATGTCAGCAGTGCAGTTTGCTCAGATTATTACTTATATGGATGTTTGTCACTCAGAGAGACCACTCTCTTCCACATGCAGATTGTTCACTGACTGAATTTAGCTCCGGTCTTCAATAAATGTTAACTTAGTTGTTACTAGCACCTCCTATAAATAACACAATCAGCTTTACTGAACAGTTCCTAAATAAAAAAAAATACTGACCATCATGCTCACTCCACAAGCCCAAAAAACTTAATCAGTACTCGGAAAGTTCATGTGAGTCTCCTTGACTCCTGTCTTCTCAGGCGGTGTACATGATGCCCACAGAGGGAGATGACTCATCCAAGAGTGTACCCCTGGCTTTGCAGAGGGTTTTCTATGAGTTGCAACACAGCGACAAACCCGTTGGCACCAAGAAACTCACTAAGTCCTTTGGGTAACTTAAATATTCCAAAGACAATAATATTTTTTATTTTAAATGGATGCTTTTGACTGCATTCTGTGAGAGTCAAGCTTTGGTCAGTTATGTTTTACTTTTGTCCTTTTGGGTAAGGTATCTAACCAATAGTGTGTTGATTGTTGCAGGTGGGAAACACTAGATAGCTTCATGCAACACGATGTACAGGAGCTGTGCAGAGTGGTGAGTTCTTGTATACAGTGTTAAAAAAAAAAAAAAAAATGAATGCGAATGCCTACTGAATTATTGTACTCTGTGCATATGTGTTTTACAGCTTCTGGACAATGTGGAGAACAAAATGAAAGGCACTTGTGTTGAAGGAACAATCCCCAAGCTCTTTAGAGGAAAGATGGTGGTATGTTGTTTTCCCTGTTTACATACTGTATCTGACATACACTCTTGTTCTGTGACATGACAAACGCTTGGTAAACGGTTACTGATTACTGGATTATTGTAATACTGGCTTGTTGATCAAAGCCAGATTGTTTGACTGTGGCTTTCCCTTCTTTAAGTCATATATCCAGTGTAAGCATGTTGACTACAGATCGGAGAGAATAGAAGACTACTATGACATACAGCTTAGCATAAAAGGAAAGAAGAACAGTAAGTTAATGTCTGAATTATACCCACTTCACCAACTGTGTTTATTTTCTTGTAATACTCTTGTGACCACTGCATTTTCAGTCTTTGAGTCTTTCAAAGATTACGTTGCTACTGAACAGTTGGATGGAGACAACAAATATGATGCGGGAGAACATGGACTACAGGTGAGAGGTCACATTAATGTACGTATGTGCTATGCTGCCTACTTGTGTTGTATGTGTAGGGCAAGCAGGAAAGTTTAAATGCAGAAACACTATTTTATTCAAAGCTGAGTAAAATCTGAAGGTGCTGAGCAAATATTAATGGGATGTCTTTACCATATGCTTGTTTACTCCACAGGAAGCAGAAAAGGGAGTGAAGTTTCTTACCTTCCCTCCAATCCTTCATCTGCAGCTGATGAGGTTCATGTATGACCCACAAACAGACCAAAACATCAAGATCAATGACAGGTAAAGCCGTGCTTAAAAAGACGGCTAGGTATTCTCAAACATTACTTGTCCATTTTGTCTTAAACTAGGTATACATTAGTGTTGCAAGTGATCAAAAGCTATTGCTGTTGGAAGTGTGGGGTCTACTGTTTTAAAGTTAGTCATTAGCGCAATAGCCATTAATCTGGACAGTAAAGGCCTATAGGTTAGCACTCCTGCCTCACAGCAAGAAGGTCGTGAGTTCAAAACCCGGCCGACTCAAACATTCTCTCGGCCGACTCTGGTCTTTCTGTGAGTCTGCATGTCCTCCACCGTTCAAAGACATGCATGTACAGGTTCATTGGCAAATCTAAAGTGTCCCTAGTGAATGAATGTGAGAGTGAATGGTTGTCTGTCACTGTCTACATTTATGTACGTCTATGTCTAAATGTTAGCCCTGCGACTAACTGGCCACTGTCCAGGGTGTACCCCGCCTCAGGCCCAAAGCTGCTGGGATAGGCTCCATTCACCCACGACCCCTAACGAGACAAATCGGTAGAAGATGAATGAATGAATATTATGTATATACTGTAGGACGATGCTTTACAAAGCCATCAGTTTTATGCTCTCTAACATCTGCATTTAAGCCGCCTTATTTATTTTCCAACACTTATGATTCCAGTTGCCTGAGTTTGTCTTTCTTCTCTCCTCATTCAGATTTGAGTTTCCAGATCAGTTGCCTCTGGATGAGTTCCTTCAGAAGCCAGACTCTAAGGACCCAGCCAACTACATCTTACACGCAGTGCTAGTGCACAGCGGGGACAACCATGGCGGTCACTACGTCGTCTATCTTAACCCAAAAGGAGACGGCAAAGTGAGTCTCAATGAACCAATAGTGAGAACCATTTTTTTTCTTAATCTTTCACATAAACATTTAGCGGGCATTGCATTCCAATAACACATGTATTTTACCCTTGTAAATACTATCATGGGGTTGGCACACTTCATTTTGTGTTTATACTTCTACTCTTACCTGTCTCCCTTGGCTCATTGCAGTGGTGTAAGTTTGACGATGTGGTGTCACGCTGCACCAAGGAGGAGGCTATAGAACACAACTATGGCGGCCATGATGATGACCTTTCAGTTCGCCATTGCACCAATGCGTACATGTTGGTTTATATCAGAGAGTCCAAGCTCAGTAAGTGCCCTGCCTCCTGCTCTTGGCCTAACAGTAATTCTTGCTAATTTCGGCTGCCTCGTAATTCTCACGTTCACTTTGGTGTTAGGTGAAGTACTGCTGCCGATGACTGATGTAGACATCCCCCAGCAGCTAGTAGAGCGTCTACAGGAGGAGAAAAGGGTGGAAGCGCAGAAGAGGAAGGAGCGTCAGGAGGCACACTTATATATGCAGGTCCAGGTAGGGAAGAAACAAAAAGAAATCAATTGTTACTTTATTGTTGGACTTACTGTTGACAGGCTTGTTCAGCACTGCTGTATAATAACTATAGAGGGTTAGACACTTGAGCAGTCATCCCATCCATTTTATTTTAACATCGGTTGCTGGAGTTGTGCTCTTCAAATATTGTTACTACATTTTTAAGATTGTGACAGAAGACCAGTTCTGCGGCCACCAGGGAAATGACATGTATGACGAAGAGAAGGTCAAGTACACAGTCTTCAAGGTCCTCAAGAGCTCTACACTGCAAGAGTTTGTCCAGAATCTGTCCCAGACCATGGTAAGAAACTATATTTCATGCTCTTTATCATTCTCATATTTTATATTCGTCATATCTTGTAATTCATTAAAGATATAGTTATAAACTTTCAAGTTAATTGGAAAGAGGAGTTATTGTTGACTTTCCTGTTTGCTTGTAATGATGTAGATACTAACACGACCTGCCTCTCACTTTATGCTGTATTACTCTTATTATTTAAATGTGTTCATTGTGAACAATTGTTCCTGGAAACTGATCAGGTCATGTTTTGCAGGGTTTCCCACAGGACCAGATGAGGCTGTGGCCCATGCAGGCCCGAAGTAATGGAACCAAGCGCCTGCCATGCTTGACTATGAGGCAGACTGCAACAAGTCTGTAAGTGAAGCTGTGGGTTATGAAGAGAATGGCCATATTTAAAATAACAAAATGACCAAAAAAATTCCACATTGTTGTTTTTAGATGATTGACTTGAGTGACAACGAGAACCCATGGACAATATTCCTGGAGACTGTTGACCCTGAGATGGCTGCCAGCGGGGCTACATTACCCAAGTTTGATAAAGATCGTACGTACGACACGAGGACAACATGACCTCCTCATAAACGTCCCTAAGGCTGTTTCACTTCAGTTTAAAGTTTACATTTCAAACGTTCCAACTTGATATACTTGAAATAGAAAATGTTGTTTGAGTTATGGTCAGATAACTGCAGTGTCTATTTCCCCAACAGCAATTTGTGTGCTTCTTGTTTAAAAACAAAACAGTGAGACTTAAAGTAAATATGATTCAAGTTTACATTTGTGTAGTCTCCTAAGGCTAGATGAAAGATGGTGATCCCCAGCAGTAACATGTGCAGAGTGATTTATCATTCCTTTTGTTTTTTTTACAAATTATAAAATGTATCTCCATTATGACAGGGTTTATCTAAAGCGTTGCTCTGCATTAAAGTTTTTTTCTTGGTCTCACTCTTTCAGACGATGTCATGTTATTTTTGAAGATGTATGACCCAAAAACCAGAAGCTTAAGTTATTGTGGACATATCTACACACCTATATCCTGTAAAATAAGTAAGTAGTACTAATGCTACAAAGTAAAATTAGTTGTTTCTTCCAGGAAATGCTTTTGATTCTGTATTTTGTCATCTTTGTGTGTAACTAGGAGACCTGCTGCCAGTCATGTGTGAGAGAGCAGGCTTTCAGCAGGAAACTAGTCTTATCCTCTATGAGGTGATCTATTTATATCCATCTATGTAGCACTTACTCACTGGCTTAGTTTTTTGTTGTTTTTTTTTACTCATTCCTCACCGTTCTGCCTTTCTCAGCTCCCATTTAGCTCACATGCTTTGTTTAATGAACACCCATGAACATGAAACTATATGTATATTCTCAGTGACTCCTGCTTTAAGGCAATAATAATGGCCAGTTCAAATATTGACTTTATTTAAGTTAATGGCGTACACTAATTTGTTTCAGGAAGTAAAGCCCAATCTAACAGAGCGGATACAGGACTATGATGTCTCTCTAGACAAGGCCCTGGATGAGCTCATGGACGGGGACATCATTGTCTTCCAGAAGTAAAACCCCTCTACATACTAACTCTGTTCCATGACATGTATATCTTTTATTATTCCACTTTGTTGATTATATCCATTTACACAGGGACGACCCAGAAAACGACAACAGTGAGCTGCCTACGGCAAAAGACTATTTTCGAGACCTATACCATCGAGTGGACGTCATTTTCTGTGATAAGACCATTCACAACGACCCTGGCTTTGTGGTCACGCTTTCTAACCGCATGAACTATTTTCAAGTAAGACCCATCCCCATACATTTATTTAGAAAAGTTTTAAGTGACATTAAACTTAACTTCAAATTAACTGTTTGTCTGTTTGTCAGGTGGCTAAGACAGTAGCACAGAGGTTGAACACGGACCCCATGCTGCTGCAGTTCTTCAAGTCCCAGGGGTAGGAGGCTTGATCCATCTGCACTTCATAAATGCCCAGCACATTTTACATTGGTGGAAAAGCAAATAATGCTACTATAATTACAGTCTCTATCAGAAGAAAGTGTTTTTACTGTTTATAGGACATTGCCAGTAGAAATGTTACGTAACCTGTCCCCCCCACCTGTATCTCTTGTTTTCCTCTGACTCCTCCCACTCTGGCTTCCTCATCCCTCTTTCCTTTTTTCTCCACTTTTCTCACATTTTGTCATCCTCCCCTTCACCCCTTGGTCCTCCTCCCCCCTGCCTGGTGGTGTGGTGGCTAGGTACAGGGACGGGCCAGGGAATCCTCTCAGACACAACTATGAGGGAACGCTACGAGATCTGCTGCAATTCTTTAAACCTCGGCAGCCCAAGAAACTCTACTACCAGCAGGTATTGCTTTATTTTTTATCTACTGTTTGTTTAGCTTGCTGCTCTTTTAGTATTTTCCACAAAGAAAGAGCTTTGACAGATATTGTTTGTTTTGTGTCTCCTCTTGTCCTTACAGTTAAAGATGAAGATTACCGACTTTGAAAACAGGAGGAGTTTTAAATCCATATGGCTCAACAGTCAGTTCAGAGAGGAGGTAACTTGTACAATGTGCCTTACAGACACATTTCCTCATGTTTATAGATAACCAGATCACAAAATTAACAGTAAACGTATAACCTGTTGGTTTGGTTTAAGCAGGAGATCACACTCTATCCTGACAAGCACGGCTGTGTGCGGGACCTTTTGGAAGAATGTAAAAAAGCAGTGGAGCTCTCAGAAAAAGGCTCTGAAAAGCTCAGGTGTGCTGCAGATTTATTGCTATTACTCCTATTTGGAATTTCAGTGATATTTATGTGTTTGTTTTTTTTAGCCAGTAGGCTTTAGCTCTCTGTTACAGTTTAAACTTGTGAAGAGCATCCTTTCATCTCTTTTGTTTTAGAATTATTATATTTGGAGATTTTATATCTGCTGTTTTGATTCTTCTTACACCATTTGTCCTTCCACTTGTCTATCCTGTCTTCAGGCTGTTAGAGATAGTAAGCTATAAAATCATTGGAGTTCATCAGGAGGATGAGCTGCTAGAATGTTTATCTCCTGCTGCAAGTCGCACCTTCAGAATAGAGGTAGGTCTTTTATTGAAAGTGTCCATTTTCCACTATTAAAAAGCCACTAGTATAAATGGTTTGTAATCAGGGCTTTTGTCAAGTGTATTATGTGTTATATTTAACATATAAAATAGTGTTGTAGTTATTATAATGTGAGATGTGCAGTTTTGATGTTTCTAAACTGTATTAAGTGCATACTTGGGTTTGTAAAAACTGCACCTCACTTCTGCGTCATTATAGTTTAGCACATTTAGCCACAAGAGGTCAGCAAAACAAAGACTATTGAGGATGTATTTTCTTGCACATGCACATTTTTGAATGATGAGAAAATTACTAGAAGTGAACCTGCATTTATAATCTCCATCTTTTGCGTTTGCCACTCCTTCACTCAGGAAATTCCTTTGGACCAGGTGGACTTAGACAAGGACACTGAAATGCTCATTCCTGTCGCCCACTTCCACAAGGAGGTCTTTGGCACCTTTGGGATACCCTTCTTGCTAAAGATTAGACAGGTGTGTGTGAGACCTTAATGAACACAATTGGACTGTTTGGTTTATTTTCTCTAAAATGTTTTCTGCCTTTTTTGTGTTTCAGGGAGAGCCCTTTCGGGAGGTAATGAAGAGGATCCAGACCATGTTAGACATCCAGGAGAAGGAATTTGAGAAGGTATATTTCAGTAGTTTCCTTGTTTTGTTTTTTTTTATTATAAAAAAAATCAATTTATTTTTCGTTTGCATTTGTGTAGTCCAGTACTGGCTGTGAAGTAATGTGTATTTCTTTTACGCTTTTCAGTTTAAGTTTGCAATTGTGATGATGGGACGGCATCAGTATATCACTGAAGATGAGTACGAAGTCAACCTGAAGGACTTTGAACCACAGCCAGGTATTTACTGTGCCAACCAACTTGTCCAATGCTTATCATAAAAAACGATTATTTTCATTTAGACTCATATTAGGCCTAAGTGCAATATGAGGGGAGTTGGAAAAAAAAAACTCAAAGGGGTTGAGTTACTAAGGCATCACTTTTCTGTAGTTTCTCAGTGATTTGTGTTTTCTGCATCAAATGAAACTTCAAAACACATGAGATGTCCTGGAGATTTTTATGTCAGAAAGGCGACATTTCCTAAGCATGTGCCACAAATCCAGCGATAGAAGCGTAGGTTTGAGATGAGCAGAATTACTTTTTATGCAAATGAGGAGCGACATGGCTAAAGTGAAAGCCATTCACAGCTCAGGCAAGACATTTTAATGCCTTTGGTGAGAATCCAACCTCAGAAGGCAGTTAGAGACATTAAGACCCTAAGGTAGAGACTGCCTGGAAATTGTGGGAACATGCCTAAAAGATTGATCATGATATTATGTCATGATATTTACAGTGGTGTTTTTTTTGTATTCTAAATATTGATGCTAAGGCACATGTGCTTTCAGAAATAGATTTTTAAAAGCAAGTCTCTTATTGACCTATAGCTTTGCAGGATTTCTTATGTAATGATGGTATGTATTGCTCATGGCAACCAGCTACAGATATTCCTTTAGAACCCCCATTTCAAACAGATCCAGATCCCCTTTTTGTGTTTTGTTTTCAACTTGTGTGATTGTAATATAGTTTGTGACACAGTGCTTGCCAGATAGTTTGACCTTTACTGCGCTTATACATTAACTTATGCATCAACCTCCACAGGTAACATGTCCCACCCGCGGCCATGGCTAGGGTTGGATCATTTCAACAAAGCTCCAAAGAGAGGTCGCTACACCTACCTGGAGAAAGCAATCAAGATCCACAACTAAAGCAGCCCCCATTCCTTTGTCCCTCACATAGTCCTCCTGCTCCTCCCTACCTTCTTTAAGGCACCATAACCACAGACTGTAACAAAGTGTGTGTGTGCGAGAGGGCGTGCATGTGTGTGAACGATTGCGTGAGCCTGTGTGCGTGTGCTCTTCACTTTTAACACCCCGCCTGGACAGCTCTACACCTGCACTTCGTCTTCAGCGATAAAGGATCTTTGCTGCAGCTGATGATTATTCTTCAACCACAAAATAAACTGCACCAATCACCTCCTGACTCTACATTTTGATTTTTGTCTTTTCCTTCCCCAAATCGTCTTCCTCTTCGTTGAGGCTATTCGATTGTTTTTGTGTATTTTAATTTTATTTTTTTCTTCTGGCTTCTCCTGACTTTGCCTCAGCTGGACAAATGAATTGGATTTTATTATAAAATACATCGATAGGAGAGATGAAGTGGGACACAGTGTGACGATATAAATATATATAAATATATATAAACTTCTAGACTAGTTTATTTTCCATCATCCACCAGCTTCTTTCCCTACAGATTTTTGGGGTGGTTTTTAATAGTTTTTTGAAGAGGCATTATGCTGCTGTGTGGAGAGTTGGCTGGGAGGATGTTTGTGAGGACTGACAAAGGAGGGATGCTCAGTGGTTATTTTTGAATAGGGTTGTTTTTTTTGTTTTTATTTGTGGCTCACTAGTTGATTGGATGTGGTTCTTTTATTTTCTGCTCCAATCCTTTAGTGAAACAACAGTATTTCCAAGTTCACATCACAGTTCTCTCACTTAGTTTGGTGGCAGGAAACTGATTATTTTGTCTTTCTGCAGATCTTGTATAATAAAATAAAACTCCACAGCATCTGTTTAAAAATAAATGGGGAAAAATAAGGAAGAAACTTGTCTGTATTTCATCTTGCACATTAGCACTTACCATCAGAGGATCAATGTTTCTCAGGACTGGCAAATGTAAATTTAGTGTAACTTAAAGGAACACAAGCACGGACATTACCCCCATTGTTTCAAAAGCTACTTTTGTCCTCTGTGTCCTTTGTCCCTTTCCGTCATTCCTCCCCTGAACTCGAAACGTGCGCACACAAGATATGTCCTCCGTTCGTCCTCTGTCTTGAGTTTGTCGCCGTCTGGTGGTTGGGAGCAGTAACTGCGCTGTGCTTGGTAGGGAGCTGCAGATACTTTAGACCCTACAGGATTGTGTAGAGACAAAACCAGCATTGTAAGAAAGCCCTATAAGTTACTTTTTTTCTTTTAAAGCACAGATGGAATGCTCCCTACTCGCTGGCTCTGTAAAGACAACATTTAAAAATTGTATATTTAAAACTATTAACGTGTAAAATTAAAGAGAAACGCACGCCTTTGTTGGGTACAGAAGGAGCCAGGTGTTCATATTTCTTGTGTGTAGGTTTTTTTTCTTTTTGAGTTCCTGATGTACCATTGAAGATTTTTTTTTGTTTCATTTGGATTTTACTTTCAGAACTAACTGCATTGGTTTTGTCTTGTTAAAGTGCAGTACAAAGATGACCTGCAGGATCACACCTTAATTTGATCTTTTCCGGTGAAAAATCCTCAGTGTAGCAGCAGTGTACGACAACTATTCCTGTATATTGCCTTTTTGCTGGAAAATGTATGTTGAATAAAAATTTTCTATAAAAAGTAAAAACTTATTTTGCCGCTTGTAAATATGGGTGCTCAGTGAGGTCAAAATGCTCTGGAGGTGGTTTTGTATTAATATTAAGAACCTTTTTATTTTATTTTTATGTTTTTTCAGAAGTCAGGCCCATTTAATTCGGCTGCATTTCTTTATCAGATGTGGGGTTTTAAAATGGTTTTAAAATTTCAGAGTATGGTATGATTCAGTCTTGCTTATGGCTAACAAAGTAAAATTATAAAAAGGTCTCATTTACGATCTGTATGGGGTTGTTTCTTCTCAGGGACATGACTCTTGCAGCTAGGAACTAGTTTACTGACATCCATAACAGCATTTGAACTTTTATTCACAGAAGAAAGCCTGTAGTTAGTCATATTTAAATGACAAACCTTATAAAAAGTATTTAATTCTAGTCCTAGGTAGTTTAGCGTGTTCTTAAAAGAGTGAAGTGCTCTCTTATCAGATAAATATCTCAGCTTTAAATGAGTGTACAAACGTTTTTTAATGAACGATGATTATTTTTCACAACTCTATTTTGCAACATATGAGCAGTAAGGTAAGTAGGCCGACGTGTGTAAAAGTAGTGACAAGCACGTTTCTTCCTTATTTAGCTAATTTTTAAATGTAATAAATTTGTTGTGTATATGGGTAAAAATATAGCCTAGCTGTAGTCACAGAGCGTCTGTGTGTGTTCCTATTGACAGTAGGCTACGTCGCACTTGTTCCTGAATGGAGCTCATAAACACAGAGCATATTCTTAAATCTATAAAAAATATAAATATATAAACTACTTTTTTGAATGTTCTATTCTAGTAAACCTGCTTCAGACCGTGATGAGCCACAGTAGCACAAAAACACACAGCACTAATTACAGATATTTCTCACTTTATTTTTTTTCTTAGCTAGCAAAGGCCTGTTGAGGGGAGTTTAATCAAATATAATCTAAAATGCCCCAGAATTTAAGAAATTACATCAGTTTTGATTGAAATGTATATTTTGTTGTGCATATATTCTCTATATTCATATTTGTAACCACCTGACTAAAAGTAGGCTAAAGTATGTTAAAGATATTTGCTTGGTAGGAATGTAGCTAAATCAACTGTCCATGTTTAGCCATGGCATCTTTAACAAAAAGGGCATGCTTCATGGAAGGATTCATTATCAGCCTTCTTTTTCTTTACTATAAGAATTGTTTTGGCCACTAGTGCTAACCTAAGCAGTCCTACTAGTAAGGTCAAATTACTCACTTGTTGTAGGTCTACTAGTGAACAAATAGTTTTGATGGCAATAATATGTCTAAATTCCCCAAAAAGAAAAAGTCTTATTTATTTTATTTTACAGCTGATGCACACAATGTTCTAATCATCTTTCTCATTTGGTACGTGATTGACAGGTGTGAAGGCCCGCCCCTTGAATTACAGGCTAATGCTGATGCTAGATTTATTCAGCCCAGAAACTTGAATTTGTTTAAAACCTCGAGACTTACAAAGTAAGAGTGAACAAAGTAAGAGGAGAAGAAGTGACAGGAAGGGCATAGCATTAGCTTTACGTGTTGCATTTACTTGCATCTAGTCTGTCTTGTAATGAACAGATATCATGTAGATAAAGTTATTTTAAGATAACTGTTATGAAATATTTCAAATCTTTATTCATGTTGAACACAATGTCCCAAAAGTGATTGTATTTATTAGCCCATCCACCAAATATCACCACCAGCCACCACTGAGTACACGACCAAATCTGTCTTATTAGTACTACTAGTATCCCTTGTGTACCCATTAGGAGCACTTGTAAGGCTAAAAACGTACTAGTTCTACTAGTGAGGAATTTGGCATCTATTAGTACTACTTGTAAGCATTTTGACCTTACTAATAAGACTACTAGAGCTAATTATAGGCATAGTAATATAATGGCACTAGTGGCCAAAAATAAATAAATAAGGCTGATATTAGAATAAATAGCCACTCAAACGGCCATGTTGTCTGTTTCCAGTTTTGCTGGTTTATTTTTCTCGAAAACAATTTTTATCACTGGCTTTAGACTGCTCTTTGTCATCTGTTTCATATTAGAAAAAAGTATTTAGTTTAGGTTGCCAGATTTCCCGAGAGACAAAAAGAAACCAAAATTACTTTGTGATGTATATATATATATTATTTTTATTTGAGAAATAATGTTCTAATAGTTTGTACAGTAAACAGGTAAAGCTTATCATAGAAAAGAGAGTAGGACATTGAAGGGAAAATACTTAATCTAGTTTTAGGCCATTATGTTAATGTGAGTTCTTCAAATGAAACAAGACATTTATAAATAATAATTCCCTAGGTTACTAACTATTATTGATTGATACTGTTAATACTAACATACGGCCAATAACTACACTGAGTTAGTCTTTAGGTCTGGTGCATTACAGTGCATTGAAACTGGACAAAAAGAAAATATGAACTAAGCAGGTTTAAAATGTCAAAGAAACAATTCAAATTGAAATCAAAGTGATTAAGTCTATGTACAAACCTTCATTTAATATCATTAGAATAAGATTTTATTTTTTTTCTGCTGGAACAGAAAATGCATTGATGTGCTTAATTTAAGCAAAATCACTCCTAGTCTCTAAACAATAGCATATCTGAGAAGTCCTTCTGTTTGATTTTGCTTAGGCTAATGCATTGGCTTATCCTTAGAAATAAACATAAACATTTGCACGCTGGAGCTGTGCCTCTTTTCTTATTTCCATGGGTCCATTGGAGCATTATGTCTGTCATTTACAACACTTTCTCTTCTCAACGTGCAGGACTCTGTTACAACGAGGGCACGTGTGGTACGCATCCTTAAACTTATTCATGAAGAAGGGGATCAGGCAGCAGCACAACACCAACCTGCACAAAACACACATCTGTTAAAATCACCACCACCGCTCATTTATACAGACAATATTCATTTCATGACTACCTAAAATCAATTCAACTCAATAAATATACCATATACTTAGCTAGACTTAAACAGAAACAAAACTTTGAATCTTTAGTTGCAAGGAAGGTGCAGCAGTCTGAGCACTCACCCAAGGCAGATGAAGAGCAGGCACATGAGCCAGGCATATCTCCCGGCCTTGTAGGTGACATTACTCATGACCTGTTGTTGGCAGGAGGTGCAGGTGGTCATGCCTGGGTTGAAGCCCAGTGCCGTGTCATAGCTGACATACTTGTTTTTGCCATCTCCAGCTTCAGTTCCCTGATTGTTCACTGAGGAGCTGCCGGTGTACACTGAGGACAGAGTAATGGATTGGGTGAACAGCAGATAAATGTATAGGAGATGTAAGTGATTAAATGAGGGTTAAAGATCTTTTTTATAAAAGGCAAGACTATTATGGAGTGTTCAGCGACACTTTTCTTACACTATTCTCTTACCTCAGAAGCAAGAACTCAGTAAATAGGCTGTGTGTGTAATTATAGTGTTTCAAACAATGGTGAAGTAGGTGAAAACTTGCTGCAGCCTCATTTTTGTCAGGTTGTGTTTCATTGCACTCAATACTTGTTTGAGATAAGAGAGTAGCTCCTCAGCATTACTGCTATAGTTAACACTAACATGCCCTAACTGCAAAGACTGACAGCAAGACAGCCAAACACCTCCAGTAGTGAAGTAGACGTTTACCTGGCAGTTGTACATTGCTGCTCTCTGGAGGAGTGAAGGGAGTGTGGACGTGGTAAACCTTGACTCCATTATCTTGACCAGCAACTAGAGCAAAGAAAAATGATTTTTGGAAATTGTGTCAGGTAAAAGACATGTGACACAAGTAATGTGTGTGAGCTTACCTGGTACCAAATAAGGTGGAGCGTCTTTCTTTCCGTTCGCACTCATTGTGCTGCACTGAAAGACAAAGTGCACCGCATTTGAACAACATGTGTGTTGTAATGTACAAGCATCTAGATGGAGCCCACGTCTCTCTAAATCAAATGGCTGTGAAGAAACGGTGAATGCTGTTGACATAGTTGTCATTACAGGGTCTGTGCTACTGTGGATGTTTCCTGTCATGCCACTGAGGTGTGGTCACTCAACTAAAACTTCAAAACCTGAAGGTAACAGGGTTTGTTTTTTGGCCATGCAATTCAATTTTCATGCTTGCCAATAAAGAGACAATAATAAAAACATTACTGAGACAACTGTGAATGACAAAAGTCAGCTTGATACAGCTTCATGCGTGATGAATGGTAAATGCATGTTTACTCTGCTGAAATGTGAAACACAAGCGCAAGAGGCTGACTTGCACACCAACACGTCAAGGGACATGTTTTGACGTGTGTTGGTGTGTTTTATGTTTTGAGGTATGCTGCTTTTCTGTAAAAGATATTCTTGCAAACACACACATTTTCTTTCTCCTTGCTCTATATACACACAGATTAACTTGTAACCATGAAAGTTTCAAGTCCAAAGCTGTGTTTCTCACTTGACTTTGATCATTGAGTGCAGGAGATGAATCCATAGTTCATGGCTTGTCATCACAGACTGGACTCACACAAGAGACAGACTGCTTTGTCATTGTGTTTCGCATTGCCAACACAAAGAGCCTGTATACACCCAGAAGCTGGTGGAAGAATGCAGTTGACCTGCATAGTTCTTTACAGGGACGGGTGTGTCCACAATCTGATCATTCACTACACAGATCTTTTTTGTAAACTGACGCTTTAATCTAAAATCTTATAATATCTGAATACACTGACTTTATTCTGAGGTCCACCAGTACATTTTCTGCTGATGGAGAGCCTGGAAATGATGTGTTTTTGAGGTTCTCCAGTTAAGTCTTGAGGATTATGGATAACTAGATGAGTCACTCTGCTTTATAAATGTCTCTGATCCAATGCCGTGACTTCTGTTGGAAAATCCACATGTGCTGGTTTCTTCATTAAACGTTTTGGAAATTTCTAATGTCAGGGCTCATGGAAGCTAATGAAAGCAAGGACAGGTGCAACTCATGTCAGATCTCTTCCACACATCTCACAAAAACCTTTAAACACAGGGAAAATAAGAGTTTACTGATGAAACCTTACACCCCCCTGACCAAATCCCACACTCTCTCTTAATGGTCACTCTCTCTTAATGACACTTGAGTTTTACTTTGGAGGATTAAAGGAGTATCCAGTCATTAAGATTCCAAACCATTATTAACAATGAACACCACAAAACAAGGGAATGGATATAACATATTAAAAAGGCCTTAGTGTATGACACATTACTGTACCACTATGACTTGGGTGAACTGGTGACTTTATGTTGTCCAATAATTCATGATGACAGTTCCTCTGTAACACATCCCGTCTGTAAAGGTGTGCCTCAAATCTGTGCTGGTCAAACCAGCCTCTCGCAGCCTGTCTGTTTTCATAACTTATATGTATCAGCTGATCAACAATACTGACCCATTCCAGTCCTGTCAGATTCAGGCTGTGCACAACGACATTATGACGCTTTGTGGGATGTGTCTTGTCAGTAAATACTTTTTCTAATCAGCTTTTAAAATCTATCTAATTAATGATATTTCTGATGTTATGCATGGTATAAATATACAGTGGGATATTTATCTCCCATTTTTAACATTTTCCAAATTTTCACGTCGTTATTCTTAGTTTAAACAATACTTAAGTTTAAGTCTAAAGATTTATACAGTGTCACAGCTTGTCCCAACTTTCTTTGGTCAAGAACATTTCAAGTCAAAGAATCATGACCCAGCTTTAGTTTTGCTGTTTAATTTTTTTAAACCTGACTGCCTGTATAACTTCTTTATCTCAGATCAGCCGCCAAGTACATCAAATCCATTAATCATGAGATAAAATGTGTTTGGTTTCACTCTGGTGAGGATGATGAACATAAATATATCTCATTAGTGTCCGTCTTACCTGGTTGGTGGCTTGTTGACAGCACTGTAGTTAGTCAACGTGCGTCTGCGTCTGCTGCTGCTGCTGCTGATGAGGTAGAGTCCAGACTAGCTGACAGGCAGATTCACTTGTGTCACCTGTACCTGAGTATGGCCACACACCCCCAACTCCGCCCACACACACACGAAGAGTTCCTAACAACGATCCGATTAACCAGTGCATATGAGTCATTACATGCTTAGCTTTCCAAGGCAGGATTGGTCTTCTTTTTTACTCTGTTCTTTTTCTCAGGGCTGTGGGGTTGTGTGTGTGTGTGTGTGTGTGTGTGTGTGTGTGAGCATGTGTGTGTGTGTGTGTGTGTGTGTGTGTGTGTGTGTGTGTGTGTGTGTGAGCGTGTGTGTGTGTGTGTGTGTGTGTGTGTGTGTGTGAGCGTGTGTGTGTGTGTGTGTGTGTGTGTGTGTGTGTGTGTGTGTGTGTGTGTGCGTGTGTGTGTGTGTGTGTGTGTGTGTGTGTGTGTGTGTGTGTGTGTGTGCACATGCGTGCGTATAACCAGTTTTCTTTATAATCATGCTTTGTATTCCTAGACCGGACTATTTGACCCAAAGCTAGACCTCGAGGGCAACTAGATTCTGTTCTCTAATGTGGGAGCGGCATTCCAGGCAATTTACACTTTGACTGTGATCTGTCAAACCAGGTGCACTTTATGTTTAAATAAAAGGGGGGTTGTTTTCTTGTTTGATGATAAAAACCTATCAAAATAAATTGAATGCTATTGTCGTAGTGATTTTCAGGCTTCATATCTTGGGGTAAAAAGTAACAGCTTTCACACATGCCAATGATTGGGTTTGAGAAATTTTAGCAACTAACATTGATATCCTTTTTGTGAGCTTTGACAATTTCTCCAAATCAGTGAGGGGTAAAAAGTGTGAAAGTGCATATAGTGGCTAAAATGATTAGAACACTTGGCAGATCTGAAAATATTATACCTTTTCTTTGCCTCCTAAACATGACTTTGATTGCATAATGTTCATGAAGCAGGTTCTAAGCACAACAAAGATCAGATGAAGTGAGTCCACTTTTAACTTGAATATTTGGTTTGTCCACCTTTAGCAGCAGTTACAGCAGCACATCTCTCTGACATTGTGTCATGTATATTTCCTGAGCACTTCAACACATGTTACCCCATCGCTTCTTCTGTTAAAGAACATGATTGTGTAACACTGACATACAGGTATTTTAATGGCCAATTCAACAAAAACAACTGAAATCTCTTAAATAAGCCAAGTGTTCTAAACATTTTGGCCACCACTGTATTTGTCTATTTAATATTAGACATGGCATAACACATTGGATTTAAAAAGCACATCTGACCTTTTTCCCAAATCAAAAATCTCATTACTAATATTGAATAATTGCGATAGCTGTGTGTGTATGTATCATTGTTTCTGTGCACTCAACTCATTCCTTTCAACTTTGACTGAACTTTTACCTGTAGTTACATTACCGTAAACACAATTCATCACAAAAATGTTCACATTTATATATTTAAAACATACATTCAGTTATCAGCTGTTATTTCACTACAAAACAAACAAAGAAGAAGCATTTCTGTGTTTTCAAAATTATTCTTCAACACTGACTTTTCAGTGAATGAATATCAATGTTATTCCAGTTAACTATGTCTCTATTCAGTTGTGCACATAAGTTTGCATACCCTGGGAGAATTTGTATGATAACACAAAAACCTTTCTTTCAGTCATAGTTAGTGGTTGGGTGAAGCCATTTATTGTCAAAGAAGTGTGTTTATTCTTTTTAAATCATAATGACAAGAGAATCTACCTCTCCAAATGTAATGTTTATGGTTGTGGCCAAAAAGTTACATTTTGGACTCATCATGTCAAATGACTTTGTTCAAGAGGTTTTGAGGCTTGTCTCAAAGTGCCTCCTTATTGTGCATCTTGAATAAGCCACAGCACCTTTTTTCAAAGAGTCCTGTATTTCATCTGAAGTTATTTGTGGGTTTTTCTTTGCATCCCAAACAATTTTCCTGGCAGTCTACCTGACCTTGGTTTGGTTTTAACAGAATCCCTAATTTTCCACTTCTTTATTCATGTTTGAACACTGCTGATTGGCATTCTCATTTCCTTGTATATTTTTTTAATCCATTTTCTGTTTTATATCGTTCAATTAACTTTTCCCGTAGATTCTTTGACAATTCTTTTGGTTTCTCCATGACTCAGAAAACAGAAACGTCCAGTCTGATCTGTCTGGAGCACATACACTGATTACAAACAGATCACAGCTGATGATGGTTACCTGTAGTTGTCATTCAAACCTGTTTGAGTAGTTTCTGTTGTCATCATGATTTATAAAGAGTAAACACAACTGTTTGACAATAAATGGCTTCACCCAACCACTAACTATGAATGAAAGAAAATGTTTTGTGTTATCATTCATATTCTCTGAAAGATGGCAAAAAGAAATCACAAATTCTGTAAACTTATGAGCACTGTGTATAGATGTTTTTTTTAAATAAAATGTAATAAATGACCAAATTGATTATTGGATATTAAAACTGCCCATTAAAACTTTTATTTCCTTTTTTTTTGTGTTGTACGCAGCTGAGTATGAATTTTACTCCTCCATATCTAATAAAACTCAAACCTTTGCATTTCCTTCACCCGCTTAATATAATGTGTCTCCGATGAGCCCTTGAAATGAGGTGGGTCATTCTGCAGGTGCTCTACCCCAAAAAACGTGAGGCGGAGAAGCTAAGGGCGTGTGGGGTGTTGGCTGTGTGCCTGATATCAGCAAGGTGAGCTCATAGTTTATGTGTGTGTGTGTGAGCGATTGTTTCGACTGGCCAGATAAACAACATTCCAGACAATAGACCAATCCTTACAGTGTTTTACATTCCACTGAAAGGCTGAGTTCCCCTTTTTTGTGTTGTTGGTTCACCATACAAGGACAGACAGTGGCTCAGTGGGTTGTGTCCATTATTGATTTCACAGCAGACATATTCTCAATCGCAAATCTAAATGAGAATAGGCGTAATGTAGAATTAGAGTTCAGACAGTGATTATTATGATACAGGATGATGAGTTAAAGATTTAGGTGTAAATCAATTAATATCACAAATGGCATTATTAATAATAGGTATTTCTGGCAACATTAAAAAAAAAAAGCTAGGTTTGTTCAAAAGTCATTTAATAAAACATGTTTATAGGAATACCCTTCACATTCAGAAGAGAAAAAGACTCAAGTAGCAGAAATATCGAACCTAAAATAAAAAAAATAAAAGATGCCAACATAATTTCAACATAAGGTGGGATGAAGTACTCCTAAGAGGACAAACAAGCCTACAATTTAAAAATTCATAACCAACTTGACAGCTATTTTCAAAAGATTATAGGGAATTTTTTGACCACAGTTTTACAGTCTTTCTTCCTTGATCATTTTTGTTATATTTTTGATAATATGCAAAGATGCCCAGGCTTCCTACTTCCAGTGGCATACCGTGAAAAAGCCGATAGAAATGGTACCTCCGGCTTTGTCCTGGGTCAGCCCCATCTCTATCTCTTCAAGCTTTCTGAAGCTTTTCTCCAAAATCTTTTATTATTATTATATATCTGTTTCAAAGATCTTCCAAATAAACCCCTGGATTAAATGTTCTGCAACAGCCACATCCTTTCTGGAAAAGCATTTATGAAATTATTTATCTGACCGTAAGAGGTGAAGTAAACATTTTGCGTCCAGAGAAAAGAATGAGGAAAGAAACTTGAATAAATATAAATGGTCCATCTCTGGTGACTATATAGACTGGGTTATTGACTAAGCGGGTACACAGTGTGAAGTTGTACAAGAAGTAATATAATAGTGTACATTGTATTACTTTGTTTTGAATGTTCATGTTGGACATTGTTTGGAAACATTTTCTTAAAGGCGTGGCTGTATTTTGTTTCTTGCTTTTATTGTAATTAATAACTCTAGCAAAGCTTCCTGAACAAATTGATTAGTCCCTGATTTTAAGTGCAAATGTGTGACATGTGTCTTTGTTTCAATGTGGAGTACAAAAAACAAAAAAAGACATTTTAAAATACAGTTGTCAAACCATTTCTCCACAGTGCCTTTTCCTGTCATCGTTTTACTTTGGGTTACTTTGGGTGTTCATGTGTAGTAACGGTATAATTAACAGGAACGATGGCTAGGGAGTAGTTTTCTGCTTCATGACTCTGAGTCACACTTAAACCTGCCACAGGGAGAGCACATCGGGGCATGTGACCTGGCTCGTTGAACCTGCCGGTAATGTACGCCGGAGTACTTAGTAGTGACCAACAGGTTTGGGCTAAACTTAAATTAATCAACTGCTTATTTAGGTTTTATTGTATTATGTGTTAGTGCTGTAGTAGTCTCGTCTGGACCTGCCTCGGTCTTAAAACAACTTCAAACATGTTTCAGGCGTGTCTGGGCGTTAAACTGCAACTAACTGGCCATTGTCCAGGTTGTACCCCGCCTAAAGCCTAAAGCTGCTGGGATAGGCTCCAGTCACCCACGACCCCTAAAGGGACTAAACGGTAGAAAATGAATGAATGAATGGGCGTCAAACCAATTTTCACAACACAGAATATTACTTATTAGTTTAATTTCTAATTCTAATTTGTGTTCTAAAATATCTTTATCTATAGATAGAAAGATAGAAGTCTTTATTGTCAATTGCACATTTCTATACAACAAAATTTACTTTAAGAGCAAATGTTTAAAACAGCAGCAGTATAAACTTAATATTTTTATACCCAGTCCCAGTTTACTGTGTTTAAAGTATGTGTGCTTCAGGTGGACTGCATTAGAGAAGGGCTCCGGCTTATGGTAAAAGTACGTCCGGTCCTGAAGTAGTTCTCAATTTCCTCCAGCGAGCGCCCACGAGTCTCTGGGATGCTCACTGCAGTGAAGAGCAGACAGAGCACACACACCACAGTGAAGCCCAGGTAGGGCACATACAGGCCATAACTGTCCACCAGGTATGTGAAGGCGTGAGTGAGCATGAAAGCTGTCAGCCAGCTCACTGTCACGCACAAACCTGAGGCCACGCCCCTGGCAACCAGCGGTAAGACCTCTGACATCAGCAGCCAGGTGATTGGGCCCCAGCCGATAGCGTATCCTAGGAGACAACCACCATGTTAAAACAAATTGAATCAGTAAATTAAAAGTCTACTCATATGCTCTTCTTTTATACTAATATAACGTCTACTGAAAAAGGTATAGGTGAGACCAATTATTAATCCCTCTGCAACTTCATTAAGCCATAGAAGCTCAGGCGATTACATTTTTTGAGAGAAACCATTAAGCAGCTGTGAGACTTTGTAGACCTATTATTTTAACAAAATACAGTAACTAAATAATAAAGGTGACCATTAAAAGATGTTAACACTCACCAAAGATAAACACCATGGTGCTTATGACAGGAATGAGGCTCGGAGCTGTTTGACTGCTGACCTCCATTGTGTTTCCAAGGGCATTATGGGGGCTGTAGTCCAAGCCTGTGCTGTTCGGAGGGCCCGGGCACGGTGTTGTGTGAGAGATGATAGTTAGAGTCAGAGAGGAGAGGAACATGATCATGCTCGATGTGTACAGCAAAGCTTTACGCCCGGCTTTGTCCATCAGACTGGCTGCCGTGACAACAGATAACAAGCGAACCACTCCCACCAGAGCGGCATCATACCTGAAACATACAGCAGTATATCAGTCAAGAGAATGGGGTCAGAATATTTGTTTGTAATTTACAGGAAGAGATTGTTTACTTTGGCAATAGGGAGACTTTGCTTTTGTTGAAAATGGGCTCCAGGTAAACCAGGATAGGGGTGATACCTGTCATCTGCTGCAGGAAACGCATCACGACGGAGATGAGGATTGGTTTGTAAAAAAGTGGTGTTGCCAGCTGGGACAATGTGACTTTGCTCTGCCTGTCGATGCTGTGCTGAATTAAATAAAAATAATATGAACTATATTCAGTGCAGTTTATTAGTCACTTTTTTTTTTCTATGTACCTGTATCAGCCTCAGCTCAGGTTGTGGGTCATAGTCTGCTCCCCTGAGCCAGCACAGGGCCTTCTCAGCCTTTTCCTCTCTGCCCAAAGATAGAAGTCTTCGAGGAGAGGACGGCATGAAGCACAGCAGTGTAACCATTAGCACTGCAGGCACTGCTCCTGCCACCGCCAACCACCGCCAGGGAACCCACAGACCTGCACAGGCACGGGATCTTCAGATAAAATATTATGCATCGAGCTGGATGAAGAATTAGCTTGAAATACGTATGTTCCTACCCAGTACATAAAGGGTTAATGTCCCGAAAACTGCGGTGATCTGAGGAGAGGAGCCCAGACCACCTCGAACTGCTTTATGGGAGATTTCTGAGATGTAAACCTGAGATACAGACACACATACGTTAGTACACACAAAGGCTACATTCACACTGGCCTCAAAAGCAGATCTTTAGACACTTTAGGCAAAATATATTTTCATCCTGGATCTGATCTAGTTGAATGACCAAATCTATTCTTATATGAAATCTATAAACTTTTCCTTGCAGTGTGACTATAACACTGTGTGCATATTCATTTGAATGATAATACATTTTTGGTAACACTAAAATACATCATGACAAACTATGATTTTTCTCAAAATCTCTATATTCTCTAGGTCAAACCCAAGGTCCAGGGCCAAATGTGTTCCTTTGCAATGTTTAAGATGGATTTGAACAGGTTTAAGATGGATTTGAACAGGTTTTAGATGGATTTGAACAGGTTTTAGATGGATTTTAATATGTTTTTTTTTTTTATTTGTTCATGAAATCTTAAAGGTTGAGCCTGTTTTTTCTACAAAGATATATAAAACTTGTTCAAATCCATCTAAAGCCTGTCCAAAGCCAAATCAAACCTAGTGACAAGAATAATACCAACTAAATGTATTGGAGGGCCACAAAAAACATTGCACACAACAATGTGACTGTCAGTGTGACTTTCTCCACACTTATTTCTGGCTACCCACGTTTTTTTAAACTTATAATGATGCTTTAATGCTTTTAACTACAATGATCAATGATGTTTTATATATACAGTAGGCATTTCCTTTAAAAGACATGTTTTCATTTTAATTATAGAAAAATATGGTTTTGTGACCTACAGGTATGGATGCAGCAGTCATTCCTCCAGCTACACCTGTAAGGAATCGTCCCACCTGCAGCATCCACACATTTATAGCCCCGCCCATCAGCATGAACCTATGACAGAAATGTACAATATGTACAAAATACATAAATACACACATAGAGGGGTCATATCAGAACTAGATGTCAGCCCTGGACCCACCCAATAGACGATGGCACCGCTGAGAGCATGATGGTCAGCTTTCGTCCGATCATGTCATTGAGCATCATGGCCCCCAGCCCTCCAGCCGCCGCCCCCAGTGTGTAGATGGAGCCGAACCAGGCGGCCTGCTCGGAGTTCATCCTGAGCCGAGGGTCAGCGTCAGGGCTCTGCAGCAAGGGCAGGACGGGGGAGGGGTAGACCAGAGAGTAGCCGAAGATGAAGTTTCCCAGGACGGCAGAGAAGACGGCCAGGAACAGTCTGGAGTTCCGGATCTGGATGTGGTTAAATCCATTATTACATTATCTCCAGGACAGCCACAGTGATGTTCACAGAGTTTGACCTTGTGAACACTAACAACTCAAGCAGATGAGCAGATTTCACACCAGTCAAATGGACTCTGTTTTTACTTATTAACGGTTCTAAACAGTCACGTATAGATTTCTGGTTGGTGTCTGATTGCCTAAATGCTGAGGACATCCTTCCCACTCCACTCACTGAGGTTACATAAAGTTGTATTTATATCTATATAGCCTACTGGATTCTAAAGTTCAGCTAAGACAGTTTAACAAACAATTACAGAAACAGTGTCTTTTAATAAAGCTCAAGGAGCGTTTGTAAGATCAAGGTTAAAATGGTTGGAGGAGGGTGAAGGTAATTCATCGTGCCAAATCTAATAGTTAGCTCTTTTTATAGTAAGCTATATGATGTTAATGAATTCAGTGAAAACCCTGAACATTTTTAAGTAATATTGATAAACAACAAATCCATGATTCTGAACGTGAAAGATGTGATTCCCTCTCTTAATTAATGAAATACTCAATTCTATAAAGCAATTAAAAAAATAATAAATCCCCTGGCAGACGGTTTGACTGGAGAATTTTATAAATAATTTAGTGACTCTCTCTCACGTTTTTCAAAAGTATAGACAGAGTCAAACTTCCGAATACCGAAAACCCCAAAAAATATACTCATAGGGGCGCAGTGGCTCAGTGGTAGAGCGGTCGTCCTTCAACCGGAAGGTAGGTGGTTAAATTCACGCTCCCCACAGTTTATACTGACGTTGTGTCCTTGGGCAAGACACTTAACCCACCTTGCCTACAGTGGTGTTCCAGCTGTAACACTGGTGAATGGAAGCTTAATGTAAGTCACTTTGGATAAAAGCGTCTGCTAAAAAAAAAGACTAAATGTAAAAAAAATAGTATTATAGTTAATAATTGGTGTCCAATATGTCTTTTTAATAATAACAAAAGAAAATCTTTGTTCCTTTGTAGATTCACTTTGCAAAAACTGTTACTGTTACAGTGGTTTGTTGTTTCTTCATTTCAACCGCACTCTGGTTAAAATATGAATCGTTGCTATGATTGGCTAAAACAAATCTTGTGGTAGGCGGATACTATTTGGTGCTTCATCCAATCACCAAGTTTTTGACAGAAGGTGCCTCCCTTTTGCAAATGCTTTCAACAGAAGCCTTCCCAGATGGTTCTGTGAAACAGACAATGTTCTGTGAGCGGTTCTATCTGGTGGAGTCAGGTTAGGGAAATGTGTTTAAAAACTCTGTCATTGACAAATACGCACCCATATAGACTGTAACTGACTCCACCGTTGGAAAAGATTTCTCTCTTCTGTTAAAACCAATAAACAAAATATTACATGTCCTTTTACAACAAGATGTCCTCTCTGTACACTCTGTTGTTGTTTTTACTGGAGAAACTTTGTCCCTGCTACATTTTGGAAAAAAGGGTTGATTCTGCATCAAACATTTTTGATAAACAACAAAATAAATGAATGAATAATCAGTATATGTTAAGATATATACAGTACAAACTATTGACCCCTGCTTCACATTTTGTAAAGAACACCCAAAAAACAAATAGTCACCTATTTTGAAACTGTGGTATTACACATTAAGACTTTTTGGAAAGAATGCTTACAATTAATCAAATTGAATATTCTGTCTAACTTCTTGTTAAAATTTGAACACATTATCTTTGGATTCCATTTAAGCATGTAAAAAAAAAGGTAATTAATCTAATCATTATATTTGGCAAATTTTACATTCGTAAATGTAACTTCTCATCCGCGTCCCTTTATTTTCCTGTATGTTTATTATCTGTATATTCATCTGGCGTATGACCAACCTAATCAACACATGTGTCACAGAAGATGTCATAATAACATGTCACATATGTCACAATTCTCTTAACAATTTCTGTCTAAGCTTTTTTTTATTACTGTATATGCCTCCCCCTGACATTCTCTTCACATTGTTTATATGTTTCTCTTTGTAATTGTGTATAAAGAATATTTTCTTAATAAAATGAATAAAGGTTAGGTTTGTTGTTAGCATAGCCTACTTGTTTCTGCTTTTCTTAAAGGAAAATAGCTTAAGTGTCCTTTGTTAAGTATACTTTAACAATACAACAAAAAAAAGGTTAAATATTTAAATAAGACAATTCTTTAGGAAATATATTATAGTAAAATATGGTTAAATATTAAATTCAATTCATTTATGCTTACTACAGTTTAAAGAAATAGGATACAGTAAAGAAAAAAATATAAACTTTCAAACCTTGTCCCCTCTTTTGCTCAACAGTGGTGTTGCTTCATCTTTTGCCATGTCTGGAGAAAGATACAGGCTCTGACAGTCTTCCCAATTTTTCTAAACTGCTGCAAACCAATTGTTAAGTCCAAAGACCATGAAATATTCCCTAAGAATGCAAAAAAGCAATTCAAATGAAAGTATGTTAATATCTGTCCATTCCAGGCTTGTACACTGTTGCCTCACTAAAGCAGGAAGGTATTGTGTTCCTGGACTGTTGAAGGTATTTCCATGCTGACAACATAAAATGTTGTAATTTCCAGTTAGTCCTTATGAAATTGAAACAAAAACTCTGTTTAAATGGAAAATTAAACAAAAAATAGCCTATATAAACCAGAACTAGTAAAATAAAGCTGTTTAACAAAAAATATTATTTTGTGTTCATTATAATACATCCGCCTATAAACCTGAAGTGGTGAAACCTGGCAGAAAACAGAAAAGAAGAAATAACTGTGTGGTTCCTAGATTGGGACATCGTGTGAGAAAGCAGAAGAACAGACCTGCCACAGCCCGAGTCAGACAAAGTTATGACAAAAAGTGGGTTCACCCTGCTTCTCTAAAACAAGCATTTTAACCAGTGCCCCAGTAAGAAGAGTTTTGATATTGGGTCCTAAAAATGAGAAGTAATAAGTAAAGTTGCTAGTGTACAGAGTTTTTCCATATGCCAGTTCTGTTGCACCAAAGACTAAGGGTTATCTTGCTTTACATACTTCTGCAAATTTGGTAAAGGTATGACTCAAACAGGGGAATTAGGTCTAAAAAAGAAAGAAACATTTTATCACATGTCTGAAAGTTCACAAAATGTTTGCTGTTTGATAAAAGAGGGAGCAGCAAGAGGACAAAGCTGCTACAGGAACTACATTTTCTTTTCCATTTAGTATTTTGTATAGAGTATTTAAACCAATCCTCCTACACCCCAACAATGCAGGACCCCTGCAGTATTCCAAGCTGCACATTCATTATCATTCATCATTCATCATTCATCATTCATCATTCATAAGCAAGATGAAGCCCAATTAATTCCTTCAAACATCTACTGTTTTTTCTAACAATCCCTTTACCACCCCTCTTAGCATATAATTCACTGCCAAGCACTGTGTCTGTGATAGAGCGGTTATTCCCTGTATTTCCAGTCAGGGTACGTATTTTTTAAGGTGAATGTCATCAAACTTCAGTGCAGACTGTACAAGACAGCATCAGGATCTGCATGTTGTTCTTCCCTCTGCTTCAGAACAAAACTGTCTGACCTTCTTCTTCAGTCTTAAACTTTCCATTTATCTGTGGTAATGCAGTGCGGCCTCTGGGCACATCGTTCTCCTGCACCACTATTGATAATGTCAATGTTTCTTTGTCATTTTCCCTACTTCTAATTCCTACTTCTCATCAGTGTGACACAAATGGTTTCCAATACAGAGGAAGTATATGTAAAAATATGTTTTAAAAGTTTTATCTTTTTTATCTGAAAAATCACAAATCCTACCAGGGTATGTAAAGTTATGAGTTGTATATTAACTCATACAACACCAATGTTGATTTCAGACAAAAATATGTTATAGTGTTTTTTAATCAAATATACTGTATTGTCCCAAAGGGAGATTTGTCTTGAGCAAAGTGCTGAGCAACTGCAAATGAAAGACAACATACATCTATGTACAGCAACACACAAACACACAGTGACAGTACTGTAAACCAACACAAGTGCTAAATATAGCAAATTGTAAATAAAATGATTGTACCTGCCCTAAGCTAAAAACATTTTTGGAATAAAACTAATCTAAAATCAGCTAAAACTAATCTAAAATAAATATAGACATTAAAAATACAACTATATACATAAAAATATTCCCCCGTGTTCCCCACAAATTAAGCACTGGATGTAAATAACTCATGATGCTGCACAAGGAAGCTAACTCACTCAAAACTACAAATCCCACAATCCAAAAGTAAAACAATTTTGGCCCTTCATGCGAGCCTTAGAAGCGTCACGAGATAAGGGGATGATCATGGGGAGATGAGGAAGAATAACAATACAGTCTGTTAGCACGTCGCCACTACAATAAGTTATTTTATAAATCAAAAGGCCGCGTGGCGAGCAGACTGAAGCCATCATGGCCAACATCACAAAGAAAGTGTCGTGGTCAAGTCGAGCCGACGACTCCGCGGCGGCGGGGGAGGTGACGCCGCTGCTAAACGGCTCTGAGCAGCCCTGCTACTCCTCCAGACAGGTACAGTTAGCATGGGTACCACTTGTTAGCTCTGCATATGCAACAACAGGCTGTCTTATGACGCTTTTATGTCAAGTTTACTCTTGGTTTTACTTTGTGCATGTTGACAAGAAAAAGACAGCGTTCACAAAACATCTTTCTCTGGAAGTTTTGTGTTATGTCATGGTCCCGGCTGTTGGTTATGAGACTGAATGTTCTGGACTGACAGTAATAAGTGTTACTAATGATTTATTTAAGGCATGCATGATCAAAATCTAATAAGCTTTGGTAGCTCTAAGCTTATATAGATATAGGGAATATTTTTTAAAAGGCATACATTCTGACACTGACAGCGATGATTTATGAAGTGGAAAATCCTACTTCCTGTTTCTTAGAGCAGCCTACTCATCACCTACTGAAGGTGGTGGGCAAATCACGGAATTTTGATGTCTGTATTTTTAATCATACATTACTTTTTTATTGGGGGAAGTGTAGATAGGATAATTTAACGTGATTCTATATTACTGTGTTCTGTGTATTTATCAGCAAATCTGTCACAATGTAGACATTATGACTGATTATAAAGAAAATTAGATTATTTAATGTGGACAGTCCTACACCAAGATATATTTGTTGGTTGTCTGTGGTGTGTATGGTCTGTAGCAGTCTGGAGGAGGCAGTATATTTCAGATAGGCAGCCTGACCACGGTGGAATTGGAGGAGGAAACAACATCAGATGAGGTAAAGTCCCATCTGGAAGTATCTCATCATCACGCTCTGTATGTCTGTTGTTGCTTCTGTCTGCCAAAACCTTACTTGGTCATTGACCCCCAGCAGCATTTCAGCTCCTAGTCCTGATCGTAGGTTAGATTTGGATTGCTATATGTTGCAACATAAATGTAGTCACACAAACCAAATGGAATTATTGGGAAATTACAAGTACTTTTAATGCCCTGTGACTAACAATTGTCCAGGGTGTACACCTCCCCAAGGCCCAAAGCTGCTGCGATAGGCTACAGTCACCTGCGACCCCGAAAATGAATGAATGAAGTAGGAAAGGCACATGATTGGAAAAACTCAGCTCTGTAATGCGTGTCTAATGATTAATGGGAAAAGATCACAAGATCGTATTGATGCTCATAAACATGTGCTATTGTGATTTGAGAAAGTGCTTGATCTCATTCGCTCCAGCTAAAGCAAAAGATGATTTACCAAAACAAAATGATCAATTATCAATTATCAAATTATCTATTTTCTTGCCATTATAGTTGTATGAAGCCCTGCTGTAGTCGATGCTTGTCGATCTGCACCAAGTCATACTAAACACTGCACACATGCTGCTGCACTGAATGTCTTGTTGCTGGCTTGTATCTATGTACTGTGTCTGTATGTAACGCAAAACCTTTCCCTACATCTTCAAATGCTGTCCGAAAAACACTTTTTTTTTTACAGCAGTATTCTGCAAATGTAGTCTGGAGTTAACTCAATTTGTTCCAGATTTTAACTCCTCTAGTTCCCTCATGTGATTCTCCATTTTAAATGTCAAAGGTCTCGAGGTATGTTGAAATGTTCCTTTTTTTCCCTCTCTTACAGGAATCTTCTCGAGGACAACCCAGAGAAATCCCCCACAATGAAAAGCTGCTCTCACTTAAATTTGAAGTAAGTCCACTAATGCAAATAAATAATTGTAAACGAGTGATGACATTTAGTCCAGATTTGGATTAACATGATTTGATTTGAAAACAAGTAGCTGTCAGTTTATTAATTATAATAGACTTTGTACTTATTTTTTTGTTTGACCTTTCAGAGTCTGGACTATGATAACATTGAGAACCAACTCTTTCTTGAGGAAGAAAGAAGAATGAGTCAGATGGTGTGTGTAGCCTCAATGGAAGAGAATACTTGGTGTATATTTATATCCTGCTTCTAATGTATTTATTGTTCTTGGTTTGCGTCTTAAGGGTTTCCGCTGTCTGGAGATCAGTCGCTGGGTGGTGTGCGGCCTCATTGGCTTTCTGACGGGTCTCATTGCCTGTTTCATTGACATTGCAGTGGAGTACCTAGCCGGCATCAAATACCAAGTGGTTAAACAAAGTATCCTGGTGATATATGCTAGACAAACATATTCAGTCAATCTTTAATAGATCCTCAATATATAATGGGATAATTAAAATGCATTAGAGTTTGTCCGTTTTATCTCCACCAACTAAACATACAAAGGTAATGACTAAGAGGCTGTAGTAATAGATATAACAGTCTTATAATTGTGTTTGCACTGTATGATCTATCCTGTTTGACCATTTTTGGATGTCAGCCACATTCCTTGACCTCTGAACCCTGACAGATATTGACAACATGACAGAAAATGGTGGCCTTTCTATCTCGCTTATCCTCTGGGCCGCCCTTAATGCTGCTATTGTCATGATGGGATCCATCTTTGTGGCATGCTTTGAGGTAAGATTTCTTTAGTGTAAAAATATTTTATCCAGTCTCACCCTAAATGTCTGTCAGGAATGCTAGGACTGTAGGAGGCCTAGTGTCTTTCTCTTAAGCATGTGATGCATGTACCAAAATTTAAAGAAGTGGGCTATTGCCAAATTTGTTGTCGGATCCACAAGCCACTCAAATTGATGTGGAAGTGAAACTGATTTAAACAATGCAATATTCTTTGGTGTCAGAAGCCTATTTCCCCTCTACACTTAAACCTAGAAAGTTAAACACGTGCAGTTTTATAGACATCATTCAGTTTGTTTCATTGATGTTTCTCATTAATATTTGTTTCTGTCAGCCCATTGCTGGAGGAAGTGGAATCCCTCAAATTAAATGTTACCTCAATGGAGTTAAGATTCCTAGAGTGGTACGGCTCAAGGTAAAAAAAAAAAGAATGACATATTCTTGTTCCACAGGGGAAAAGCATTTTTAATGTATTATTTTGTTCCTTTGTGTTTTATAGACTCTGGTCATAAAGGTCTTTGGGGTCATATGTTCAGTTGTTGGTGGTCTTGCTGTAGGAAAGGTAAACTTTAATGAACTCTTGACTTCATCAAGAAGGAAATTTGTATAAATTGCTGTAAATTCAGCTCGCCTGTTCCTCTGCCCTGACATCTCACAGGAAGGTCCCATGATTCACTCTGGTGCTGTTGTGGCTGCAGGAGTGTCTCAGGGAAGAAGCACGTCGTTAAAGAAAGACTTAAAGGTTAGTGCCATTGCAGTAGTTTGTGTATTTGACCATGCAGTTAATGTTTGTGAAAGCATTTACATTTTTGGGTCAAGCATTAGTCTGGCCCATTGTTCTTTATAAGAAGCATGAATTGTGTTTGTGTTTGCAGATGTTTGAGTACTTCAGACGTGACACAGAAAAAAGAGACTTTGTTTCAGCAGGAGCTGCAGCTGGAGTTTCAGCCGCTTTTGGAGCACCAGTTGGTAAATATCCAGAAACTACATTATCTTGTTCCCAGTCTCTTATGTGGGCACTTAAGCTGCTATAAATCCAGTTTTGTTTTCGGTCGACAGGTGGTGTTCTGTTCTCTCTTGAAGAGGGAGCGTCTTTCTGGAACCAGATGTTAACATGGAGGATAGTAAGTGAAAATATTCTTTGTAGTCTCAATTCATAAACATGGGATTTTATTGGCAAAGTTACAAATAAATTATGCATCCCTCATTATAAATTTTTTTTTTTTCAAGTTTTTTGCCTCTATGATTTCCACCTTCACCCTGAACTTCTTTTTGAGTGTTTATCACAAAAAACCAGGAGATCTCTCAAATCCTGGTCTCATTAACTTTGGCCGCTTTGAAAATGAGGTAATACAACACATTTTATAGCATATATGCTACTAACTGATGACTTTTAAAAAACATTGTATGTTATGCTTTTCAGAGTGTGGCTTATAATCTTTATGAGATTCCCTTGTTCATTGCAATGGGAGCTATAGGTAGGTAGAAGGTGCATGTAAAGGTTATGCTCTGCATCCACACCTGTCCCTTTCATATGTTTATACATTTTTCTTTAGGTGGATTGCTGGGAGCTCTGTTTAATTTTCTTAACTACTGGCTCACCATTTTCAGGATCAGGTATGGTTCAAAAAGACAATGGAGATAAAGTTTCTTATAAAGAGTTACTTTGTGTAGCATGGTGTGTCAAGAAAAACAACTGAGTGTCATGGTGACTGCTGCGAAAGACTAGGTGGGGTTTAGGGGAAGGAAGATTTCAATGACACATCTAAAACATTCACAGAATTAACACGTTGTGATTGTTGGGTTAGAACAGGTAAAGTGACTGACAGAGGCCAATTAGGGAGGAGACTTCTCTTAAGTTACCATGACTTCCTGTGTGAATGACACAATACACATTTTACAATAATATCTGAAAAAGGTAGATAAAATATTTACAAACTGTGTGTCCTTATTGAGTCCTAAACAAGCCACATCCATTGGCCTATGATCTTAATAATAGATGTCTTTTGATTGATTGGTCCTTTTTTCTTCTTAAAAAGTCTAATGAGGAGGTCATCTTGTTAACACTACATACCAGAAAATACATTAAAATCATGTTGATAGTCTACATTTATTAAAACGGTTACACTTTTTGAGTGGCGGGACCTCGTCAGATAACATTTTTCACCAGATCAACCCAAATTCAATTCAAATCAATCAAAGTCTTGTTTTGTCGTATCATATTGTGTTTTGTTTTTAAATATAAAATGGGGTAAGGCAAGGCAAGGCAAGGCAATTTTATTTATATAGCACAATTCATACACTGGGTAACACTGGGTAAGTGCTTTACAGGAATAAAAGACAATTTACAAGATTTATATTAAGAAACATAAGAAAAAATTAAAAACATTTTAAAAAGAAGAGTGCAGATAAAAAAAAACACACTTTAGGTTGTAGTGTAGGCGGAGCTAAAGAGGAAGGTTTTTAACCTCCCCTTGAACGTTGTTAAAGTTCAGGCTTGTTTTACTTCATCTGGGAGGCTGTTCCAGATTTTTGCTGCATGAAACTTAAACGCTGCTACACCTTGTTTAGTTCTAACTCTGGGCACGAGCAGAAGGCCTGTCCCAGATGTTCTCAGAGTCCGAGGAGGTTCATAAGCAACTAGCATAGATATATATTCTGGTGCTAAACCATTAAGAGACTTGTAAACCAGCAGTGCTGTTTTAAAGTCTATTCTCTGAGCAACAGGAAGCCAGTGCAGAGATTTTAAAACTGGCGTGATGTGGTTGTACTTCCTGGTTTTGGTTAGAACTGAGCAGCCGCGTTCTGAATAACCTGCAGCTGTCTTAACCCTCGTTTTGAGAGTCAGTAAGTGACAGTAATCTAACCTGCTGGAGATAAATGCATGGATAAATTTCTCTAAGTCTGGTTGAGACATCATCCCTTTGACTCTGGAAATGTTTTTAAGGTGATAAAATGCAGATGATGTAAATAATGTGACTGTGGAAATTCAAGTCTGAGTCCATGATGACCCCTAGATTTCTAACCTGATTTTTAGATTTTAGAGAAAGAGACTCGACGTGACTGCTGACACCTTCTCTTTGTTTCTGTGGCCCAAAGATGTTCAGTCTTGTTTCTGTTCAGTTGGATAAAATTATTTTGCATCCACACATCAATCTGTTCGATGCAGTGACACAGTGAATGGATTGGTCCATTTTCACCTGCTGTGAGTGAAACGTAAATCTGAGTGTCATCTGCATAATTATGGTATGATACGTCACAGCTGCGTATTAACTGGCCTAAAGGAAGCATGTAGAGATTGAATAATAGAGGTCCCAATATAGACCCCTGTGGAACCCCACATCTCAGGGCCATTTGGTCTGACACACAGTTACCAACCGAAACAAAGTACTTCCTGTCTTCAAGATAGGACTGAAACCATTTAAGGGCAGTTCCAGTGATACCTATCCATTCCTCTAATCTTTGTGACAGGATTCCATGGTCCACTGTATCAAACGCAGCACTCAAGTCCAACAGAACTAAGACAGAGACTTTGCCTGCGTCAGTGTTCAGACGGATGTCATTTGTGACTTTGATAAGTGCAGTCTCAGTCTGTGATGGGGCCTGAATCCTGACTGAAAAGGATCAAAGCAGTTGTTAAGTAATAGAAAGTCATTAAGTTGCTGATATACAATCTTTTCGATGACTTTTCCTAAAAATGGCAGGTTTGATATGGGCCGATAGTTTTGGGTAGGCATAAATAAGTCTCGACTTTGGCCTATAGCCTTTTGGTCAATGTGAACTTTATTTATACATTTTTGGGGGGAAGAAAATATTGTATTCTTTCTTTTTATCCTTTTAATGACCAAAATAAACTCAACTCAACTCTTCACACTACTGATTACATACACACTAAGACATAACTGCTGTCACTTTGCTGCAGTGCAGTTGCAGACAAACTCCTTTACTGGTTGTACATTCTGAAAAACTTGCGTAGAGTTGCTTTACAGATAATATCTGTGAAGGTTCTCAATCATCCAGATCATCTTGAGGAAAAGGTTAAAGCGAAACATCTAGACTCAGACTCAGAAGAAACTTTACAGATACTTTATAATACTGACTTTTCTCACGCTTTTGACGCTTTTTGTTCTACCTGTCTGGGAAATCTTGCTCTAAGTTTACCTCGCTCTGTCTTCTGACACATTTAATAATCGCAACAGGATTTTAGCATGTTTAGCACTAGCAGACAGACCTTCCTCAATGCTTTTTAATTCTTTGGTACTTGGGGAAAGTTCACAGATACTACATAATCAAATGGGAGGTTTGTGGCATGTTGACTGCATTGTCTAAAAGATTTTGAGGTTTCTAATTAGGATGACGTGTGTTTTATAACAGGTACGTCCATAGGCCTTGTTTGCAAGTGATGGAGGCCATGCTGGTTGCCGCAGTGACCGCAACAGTTTCATTCACCATGATCTACTTCTCTAATGACTGTCAACCACTTTCTCCAGAGAACGATGAAGAGTACCCACTGCAGGTGCACACTATTACATTATTGTTTTCATAAGTTAATAACTAAACTAACTAGCGCTTATAAAGCTTTGACTCTGTTATCTATATCAAATAGTTACTAAAATAATTAGTACTTATTGTGTCTTTGTTTCTTCAGTTATTCTGTGCTGATGGAGAGTATAACGCCATGGCGTCCGCCTTCTTCAACACCCCTGAGAGAAGTGTCCGTAGTCTCTTCCACAATCAGCCAGGTGACTCACCAGACAGTGTAAACTTTAATTAACTTTTAGAACTATTCATTATTAAATAGTTGTTTTGCAGTTTTGAAGAAAGAGGAGACGTGGTTATAATGCATGAAATGGGAAACATCCTCACCAATTCTTTTGCCATATGTAACCTCATTTGTCTGTGTCATCAAGGCTCCTACAATCCTTTGACCCTGGGCTTGTTCACACTGACGTATTTCTTCCTGGCGTGTTGGACGTATGGCCTGGCTGTGTCTGCAGGGGTCTTCATTCCCTCTCTGCTGATAGGAGCCGCCTGGGGGAGACTTTGTGGCATACTGCTGGCCTCTATTTCTGCCACTGGATCGGTTAGTATTGCACATCATATGAGAAAACCGTGTGTGGCACAAAAAATTCTTGTCTTTTTCTTATAAAGAAGACAAAAACCTATTTGTCAGAAGTACTTTCTATAAATCAGAACTACAAAACATTTATTTCAAATAATACACACAACAGATTTTAACACAAAATAGCAAGGATTCGACACCAAGAGAATTGAGAGAATTGTGTCAATGATGGCTCCAAAGTTTATTGACTTATTTTGTCACATTATAAGCAAGTGTGTAACTTCTGGCACCTGAAATACAAACGTTTCCCCGAAAGAGCAAAGAATCTATAATGTGTTTTAGTGAGTGAGAATGAGTTTAGTTTTAAAGGGGCGTGTTATTTATTTATTTAGGTCAACTCCTGTTGTCACATAAATATTTAAGTGACGTATACAAGTTTTTCTTGTTACAACATATTCTCTGACTTAACTCTTACTTACTGATAAGGTGGTTGTCTGATGTTTGTCTTAGATCTGGGCCGACCCTGGTAAATATGCTCTGATTGGAGCTGCAGCTCAGTTAGGTGAGTCAATCTCCAAAGAATTATACAAAGAATGTTTGTACTTTAATAATAAAAAATACATGGAGTTCCTCTTTGCAATGCAGGTGGTATTGTGAGGATGACATTAAGTTTGACCGTCATTATGGTGGAGGCCACAGGAAATGTCACGTATGGCCTTCCCATCATGCTCGTCCTTATGACAGCCAAGATAGTAGGCGACTATTTTATTGAAGTGAGTAAATACACACTGATTTTGTGTTCTCTCTTGTGCAAAATGAAGCCAACAAATATGTTTTAGGTCCCAAGGTGTTGCAGCACAACACAAGAAATATTGTTGCATTGTGTGTCTTTCTGCTTCAGGGTCTATATGACATCCACATAAAGCTGCAGAGTGTTCCTTTCTTGCACTGGGAGGCCCCTGCCACCTCACACTGGCTGACTGCAAGGTAAAGGCCTTTTTGAATTATAGCAGCCCCTGCAGGGCTTTTCTCAACATTTTTAAATTTCAAGTGTTTTAACCTATCCTTAACCTTTGAGCAGAGAAGTGATGAGTTCCCCAGTCACCTGTCTGAACAGGATAGAAAAGGTTGGGACCATTGTGGATGTCCTGAGCAATACCTCCACCAATCACAATGGCTTCCCTGTTGTTGTACAGGTTGTTGGTAACGATGAGGTACTGCATAATTTGGACATGCTATATATATTTTATATTTACTTCCTTTTTAGGATAAGTCTAGTGTTGTGTGGAAAAGATTAAGTCTTATGGCAGTGCACCAGATTTGGACATTACTTTTTAAAAATAAACACAAGCACTGCTCTACAAGTCATTTTTATATATTTGTAAATTTCCCCATATGTACTAAAATGGCTTTGAATGTTTATTTTTGCTAATCTCACCCTGCATTTTCTGCTCACTCACAGCCAGAAAAGCTGTGTGGCCTCATTCTTCGCTCTCAGCTTATTGTTCTTCTCAAGCATAAGGTATGACCAGTCATGTTTGCGCAATACACAGGGATTTAAAAAAAATAAAAACATTCATCCAAATGGCATTGTTGGTTCTGTAGGTATTTGTGGAGTTGGCACGGTCTCGTCTGACTCTGAGGAAACTCCAGTTGAAGGACTTCAGGGACGCGTACCCACGCTTTCCCCCAATTCAGAGCATTCACGTGTCCCAGGATGAGAGGGAGTGCATGATGGACCTCACCGAGTTCATGAATCCAACACCATACACTGTACCTCAGGTAATCCAAACAGGATTTTCACATTTAAAATAGTGAAGTTTTCACATTTTGCAAATTCTGAGGAAATTATACCCTGTACATAGATTTCCACTTAAAATATGTAGGCACCTCTTAAGTTTTATTTTGAATGAATACATTTATAAACTCTTATTGAAGTGGTTTCCTGTTTGCAGGAAACATCTTTGCCTCGTGTGTTTAAGTTATTCAGAGCTCTTGGACTCAGACACCTGGTGGTCGTGGACGATGAGAACAGGGTAAGTTTATAATTCTTGTATTTTACCTCTGTATTTGTAACTCTGTAATATACCTGCAGTACCCAAGCTCATTCAATTGCAATTCTGTCTCCTGAAGGTGATTGGACTCGTGACTAGAAAAGACTTGGCCAGATATCACCTGGGTAAACACGGGCTGGAGGAGCTTCAGCTGGCACAGACGTAGTACTGTCAGACATCACTCTCATGAACTTTACACATTCACCTGATGCCGTTGGGCCGTTGACCATCAGCTATACAGTCCAAGCAGAAATGAGAAAAGTACAAACACCTAAACACCAGGTTCACTGTCAGGGTCAATCATAGCCAGTAACTGGAAAATCTTGTTTTCAGCCCAGCCCCCTGGCTCCCCTCTCATACTCATAATGCAGTTACAGAGTCTTAAACACTGACTTTCGGATGGTCTTTTTGCAAACTTTGGGCAGTGTTAGCACATTTATAGTTTTGCACTAGAAAAAAAATATTTATTGATGATGGATCTTTGTTTTAATTTAAGTATATTCACCAATTCTTGGTGTCTGTTTGATGTTATTGACTAATTTCTACAAAAGGTTAAGATAAAGTATGATTATCCACATAATTTTATTACCTATGTGTAATTCTAAATGTTTACAGTTAGAATAAAAATCTTTTTATTGAGAAAAATGTCCTCACAGGAAATACAAAGTATGGTTGAAAGCATACTGAATTAATCCACTCCCTGGTTCATACTGCCGCTGTGTCCTTGGGCAAGACACTTAACCCACCTTGCCCCCAGTGCCACAGCACTGGTGTATGAATGTGTGTGACTGTGGAGATGAGTTTGGTGGTATGACAGCCCCCCTCTCTGTCTGCCCCAGGGGTGAATGTGTGTGTGTGAATGGAAACATGATGTTAAGTGATTTGTGTCCTTGAGAAGGGTACTGAAAAAAGTGCTATATAAATGCACATCATTTACCATTTTCTGTTTACAATCCCCTTTTTCTGTCCGTGCACTTTATTTTTAATCTCAGTTTATCCCACTGTTTGCCCTTTTGCCTTTTCAAATCTACTGTTGAAGAAGGACTGTGCTCAATTTTACCAGTGAAAATAACTTTTGTGAATTAATAAAGCTGAAATACAAACACTTGGCGTGGTTACAGCGTTTGATCCTTCTGCCTTTTATCTCATCTTACACTAGATGGCAGCATCAGTTTTTAAATGTTTACTGCCAAAGAGAAATCACTGATGGAACTTACAATGCAATACATGTAATATGAGGATGTTGGTTTTTGTTGAGCAATCTGTACAACACAGAGAACAGCTGTTATACTACAGCATCCATACAGAGCACAATCTGTGACAAGTCTGATTAGCACAATCATTGATTTAGTTCATGATCAAATATAATCCTGTGAATACCACTTCAGATAATGGTTTGTGTCTAGTGTGAATCAGCATGTGGGTGACTGAGGCAGAGTGAGTCCAGTCCAATCGGTCGGTTCTGGATGGATAGGCTCCAAATGAGCTGGGTTATTCCCTTTGCAGTATAAGCATAGATAAACGTTCCCCACCCACTATATGCAGCTCACTGTATAACTTACATACTGTATCTGTGCATTGGAAAGAGAAGGCAATTACTGCAGTTCATGTACTGCAGCCTAATGGAATAACTTGACAAATCAATATAATTACACTTGCAAATCCATGTGATACCAGTCCAGGGATTCAGTTTAAGGTGTGTTAACATAT
>CM044553.2:18877896-19025396 GCA_024416835.2 Perccottus glenii
AAAACATCCAGCTTGTGGGTGAAAATGCCTTGTTGATGCTAGAGGTCAGAGGAGAATGGGCCGACTGATTCAAGCTGATAGAAGAGCAACTTTGACTGAAATAACCACTCGTTACAACCAAGGTATGCAGCAAAGCATTTGTGAAGCCACAACACGCACAACCTTGAGGCGGATGGGCTACAACAGCAGAAGACCCCACCGGGTACCACTCACAGAGTCAAAATTTGCCGTTTAACAGAATGAGAACATGGATCCAACATGCCTTGTTACCCCTGTGCAGGCTGGTGGTGGTGGTGGTGGTGTAATCTCCATCAACTGCAAGATGCTATCCTATCAATATGGGCCAACATTTCTAAAGAATGCTTTCAGCACCTTGTTGAATCAATGCCACGTAGAATTAAGGCAGTTCTAAAGGCGAAAGTGGGTCAAACACAGTATTAGTATGGTGTTCCTAAAAATTCTTTAGGTGAGTGTATATGTGTGTGTATATATATATATATATATATATGTATGTTTGGAAAGCATTTATAATAAAATACACCAGAGAAGAATGAATGGAAGAGAGAGACAAAGACATACCTCAATAAATTCAAAGAGCAGAAAAAAAACAAAACCCTGTGCATCAGCCCAGTGCTGCAGTAGACTAGACCTATGGCCAACGAACTGAGATGGTTCAGGGATAGTTAAAGGGCAAACATACTCCAAGGATGATGATGAATTATGGTTGCAGTAATCGTTGTCTGAAACAGTAATAGCCCCTACACTGTGCATACTGTGCACATTGTGCCACTAACAGACAATATGTGATGTACTGCAGTAAAAATATGTGATGGAGATTTATTTTTAAAAGCACGGTATTCCATAACAGACTTTATTGAAAAGGTGGATCCAGAAGAAAAGAAAAAACACATACCAAAACCAAATATACAAGAGAAGATTGCCTTGCCCTAGGAAATTGCCTTCTGCCAACTTTGTAGACAGCGTGGCACCTTTCTTAAAACAAACTTTTCTTGAATGTATTAAACATTTAAATTCTGACCTCTATCTAGAAGCAGAGTCAACGTTTGGTGAGTGCTAGTGTCATTGCCCTGGTATCAGCAGGTACAGAGTGACTGAGCTCAGCATGGCCCCCATTAACACTGTTCTGATTTTACAGCCTCTGCTTTCATTGTAACAGCTCATATTGTTGTTCTTTTTGTTTTGTTTTTTACAGAGCTGTGAAGGATTCTGTTTTATCTGCTGTTTCTGTGTCTCTTTGGCATGTATTCTCTGTATGTTTCAGCATCCCAGTGGACTCATTATAGTATTAAAAGAGAGCAGTGACAGCCAGCCACAAAGGACAATAAACACTGCAAATCCATGCTCACGGCACACACACTTACTGAGTGAGGAAGACATTGTTTCCTTCACAGTGAGCAGTTATCTGGGTTAAGAGACGAGCATGCAGCTGAGGGATGGCACAAGGAAAGAAACTAGACAGGAAAAACAATGGATAATGACTAAGCTGGATATTCTAATCGCGTTAAATGTAAATAACTTATATGGAAGATTTAGGGGAACCATTAAGTTTAGCATAAAAGCATAAAATTTACAAAGTCAGACTCAGGTGCAAGCACATGTAGCTCTTTGCATACCTTAAAAACGCAAAACTTCATAGAACAAGTGGAAGTTTCATTACGCTCTGCTCCTGTTCTTGTACAACTGCCCAAAGCGAACAAACTGAGCACTGCATTAGGAGAAGCACAGTCTAGTATCTTCTTATTTGAACACCGACACTTGCATTATTGACAAGGACATTAACAAACTAATGGAGACACAAAAAAGGTTCCTGCTGGGTCATGTATTCACAGACAGCAAGTGAGGTGTGGAACATTACCACCAGATGTCGCCAGAGTGCACTCCACACTGCACCTTTAAATGGACAGAACATTTACATTTATTCATTTAGCAGATGCTTTTATCCAATGTGACTTACATGAAGCTTCCATCCACCAGTGTTACAGCTGGAACACCACTGGAGGCAAGGTGGGTTAAGTGTCTTGCCCAAGGACACAACGACAGTATGCTAGTACAGCCAGCTTGCAGATCTCCTAATGTCAAAAAACCTAGTAACATTTCTAATTTATCATTTTGATTTTGGAAAGTTCTTTTTCAAAATCAATTGAGATATGAAGAATATCCTAGATTTAAGTACCCTGAATAACTAATATTTTTCATCAGCGTTACTCTCACACCCCCAATACAAAGCAGATTGCTGTGTTGATTTAAGTTAAATGTGTGGGTTGTTGTTGAAAACCAGCAGAGCGGCACTGAGTCTGCCTCGAGTCTTTTGACATACATCCAAGAAGTCATGAATCAAATAACATTATGTAAAAACCCACTGTTTGAATAAGTGATAACTAATAGCTATAAAAGCCCCTGGGGTAATGAGGCAGATTTATTGGCATCAAAGCAAATGTACCAGATAATATTTCACAGACAGGATTGAACAGTCATTATTCAAGTTTTATTCAAAATTTTGTCAGAATAAAATATCTTAGCCCTTCGTTTATCTTTTGGTCTGGGAACCCCTTGGTATTCCCCTGTAAGAGCTAGAGGAAGTGTCTGGGGAGAGGGAAATCTGACCATCTTTGTTTAGACTGCTTCCCCCACGACCCGACCCTGGATAAGCAGAAGATATGAGATGAGATATGCCAATACTAAAAGCGACAGCCGTGTGGACTGAAGGCCTTTAAATAAGTGCTAACTAATGACAGGTCAGCAAAGAGATCAAAGAGAAGACGTTTAGATGCCAGAGAGGAAGATGGGGTTAATAGCATGAGCATGGTTTCAATGTAAATTCACTGCAGTATTTTTTAAATGGTGTATGTTTCATGCTGCAGGGTTTCTCTCTGATAATATTGAAACACTTAAGCTTTTTCATTTTACTGTTGCAAAGTAGCTATAGGTTGTACGTGGTATTTTCTTGTTATAAGGCCCTCTTTAAATAATGCTGTTAATGTATTAGTGGATGTCATTATGGGTTACTACTTTTATTACTCTTCTTATTATACTTCTCAGTTCATATCATTTATGTGTGTTGCAAAAGGTCATGTCACTGCAATGGGAGTTCAAACGGTTGCCATGGTAACGGCATCGCCAACACTATTTGGCTTCGATTAGGAACAGTGTCATGCTGCGCTCCTCGCCCCGATTAACGCTCCTGATTTTTACTTGTGTGTTCAGAATCAATAGCATTGCTCTCGGAGAAGGGTTCGTAACTAAAGTGAGCCTGTTCCTTTTGTGTGTGCCATTAGTGCTGTGAACTTCCTATGTCATCCAATTACCTCCAGACACCTCTCTGCCTGGTGTAGGGATGCTGAGCTGTTCTCATTATATACAGTAAACACACAAGCAGAGGCTATTACTCAAGGCACTGTACGTAGCCTGTGTTCTGTACTTGAGATAATTGGAGTCAGTTGTATGCAAAAGTATTCAGTGAAGTGTTTACATGTGTATGGACCTTCTCTTTATAGTCATTGCAGATTACATTATAGTCAAGACATTTCTGATGTTCTGAGAGCTGGTGTGTTTTAACATTTAAAAATGTTTTCTAACTAGATTTCTGTTGTATTGTAAAGAGCCTGGATAAGACATGTAAAAAAAAAAAAATAATAATACAAGGAGTTTTTATTCTTTTTATCTTATTTCACAATTTTTATGTGACCATATGATGTGGGACCAACAAAATAACAACATTCACCAGGTGACCAACACAGCTGAGTTATGGAGGAAACTATGGACAAAGACTATTATAATCACGCATTTCTTTATGTTTATGCATAAATAGAAAATTATAGAATATAATATATAATCTAAGAAAATTATATATATTATATATATATAATATAAAAGATATATTTTGATAACACTTTCTTTGGGTTTGTCTTTGTATCTTGTGTTACCTCTTAAAAGATATAATGGTTAAGGGAGCACTTTTTAATGATCTTAGTGCTTTATATAGTTGCCATGGTTTTTTTTTTTCCCCACATAGAAGACTGCTTATTCTAAAGAACAGGTTACTCTGTGAATTGAAGGACATGTAAACACACCTGTTTGGCAGGTTTGACTGAACAGAAAACATTAAAACATCAGTTTCAGTTACTGACCAGTGACAAATCATGCATTATGTCATAGTCTACAGAATTTTTGTCATTGTTAGTCATTATGCCTTCCTGAATTTTGATACATCATCAGAGAATCAAAGACAGAGAATCAAACAAGCACATAAAAGCAGCATGATGTGTATATGTATGATATATATATATATACAGTGGGGATCGAAGGTTTGGGCACCCCAGGTAAAAAATTGTATTAATGTGCATAAAGATGCCAAGAAAAGATGGAAAAATCTCCAAAAGGCATCAAATGACAGATTAGACATCCTTATAATAAGTCAAAAAAGTTAGATTTTATTTCCATCATTTACACTTTCAAAATAACAGAAAACAAAACAATGGTGTCTGCAAAAGTTTGGGCACCCTGCAGAGTAAATACCTTGTACTGCCCCCTTTAGCAAGTATCACAGCTTGTAAACGCTTTTTGTAACGAGCCAAGAGTCTTTCAATTCTTGTTTGAGGTATCTTTGCCCATTCTTCCTTACAAAAGTCTTCCAGTTCTTTGAGTTTTCTGGGCTGTCTGTCACGCACTGCTCTTTTAAGGTCTATCCATAGATTTTCAATTATGTTGAGGTCAGGAGATTGTGAAGGCCATGGCAAAACCTTTAGTTTATGCCTCTTGATGTAATCCACCGTGGATTTTGAGGTGTGTTTAGGATCATTATCCATTTGTAGAAGCCATCCTCTCTTTAACTTCAGCTTTTTCACAGATGGCATCAAGTTAGCATCCAAAATTTGCTGAAATTTTATTGAATCTATTTTTCCTTTTTTCATTAAATTCTGTGCCCTTTCTTCTCCTACTTTTGCTCATTCCGGCCAAAAAGTTCTATTTTAACCTCATCATCATCAAAAGCTGATTTTTGTGTTGAGGACGTAGAAGAGGTTTTCTTCTGATGACTCTTCCATGAAGTCCATATTTGTACAAGTATCTCTTTAGAGTGGAATAGTGTACCACAACTCCAGTGTCTGCCAGATCTTTCTGGAGGGATCGTGCAGTCAAACGTGGGTTTTGACTTACTTTTCTCACAATCCTGCGAGCCGTTCTGTCTGATATTTTTCTTGGTCTTCCAGATCTTGCTTTAACTTCCACTGTTCCTGATGATTGCCATTTCTTAATTACATTCCGAACAGAGGATATTGGCATCTGAAAACGCTTTGCTATCTTTTTATAGCCTTCTCCTGCTTTGTGAGCGTCAACTATTTTCAGTTTCAGTTTTCTAGACAACTGCTTAGAAGAACCCATGTTGCTGATTGTTGTAGCAAGGTCAGATGAGTCTGGGCATTTAAAACCTTTGAGATTGACATCACCTGGTCTATCCAGACGATGATTGAGAACAATCCATGACACTGTCAGGTCTTAGCTTGCCAAAGGGGGCAGTACAAGGTTTTAACTCTGCAGGGTGCCCAAACTTTTGCAGACACCATTGTTTTGTTTTCTGTTATTTTGAAAGTGTAAATGATGAAAATAAAATCTAACCTTTTCTTGATTTATTATAAGGATGTCTAATCTGTCATTTAATCCCTTTTGGAGATTTTTCCATCTTTTCTTGGCGTTTTTATGCACATTATTTAATTTTTTTTTACCTTGGGTGCCCAAACTTTCGATCCCCACTGTATGTTATTTTCTCTTTATTTTGAGCCACATTAGCTAACAAAAGATGGTTGCTAGTCTTCCTGGGGTCCATGCACAATCAACAACTATATAATGCAAATGCATTATATAGAACAATTATAATGACTATATAATATAACAAAACACAAAAAAAGAGTGCAGATAAAAAACACTTTAAGTTGTAATGTAGTCGGAGCTAAAGAGGAAGGTTTTTAAACTTCTCACAAGGAGAAGCTTTGGCCTGTTTAGGGGACATGATCTCCCTTACCAAGATGTAACAATGGTGGAGGATAAGGATTGCCAGAGGTGTTGATGGTTAGGCCCTCCTGTAGTGTGAGGGCTAGTTTTGTTTTGTTTTGTATAAAGTCACAAACTTATTTGCAGATTTAGGCTATGTCCACACGAAGCCAGTGCATCCCCTATCCGATCTTTTTTTTCCGTAAACACGGCGTCGTCTCAAGAAATATCTGCGTACACACGAAACCACTGAAACCGACTGAAAACGATGTAGTATATATGCCAGACCAGTATGGGGCGCTGTAATTCTGCCACAGATATACACTATACACGGAGAAGAAGACTTTGAGCATGCGCATAACCTTGCGCGCTGCAGAAGAAGACGAAGACCTAAATATTTATTTTCTAATAAAAACAAGTTCTCAAATTGTTGCAGTCATATATTTAGAGTGTAGTAATTGGTGCCCTCATGTTTGTTGTTTGCTCTTCAATATACGGACTGAGTTCTGAGTGCTTTGGACATGCGGAAATTCTCTCTCCATTCATTTTCTCCTGGTTGCTCTCCTGGTTCTCTTTCGCGGTGGATCTAAGAGCATGTGGCGTATGGTGTTGTCCATTATCGCTTGTTGCTCACCACAACTGCATAGAAGCAATAGATTTTGCTGTAATAAAGCTAGTAGGCTTAGTAGCTTCTGCAGCACGAACTCAATCACGTAGTCTGCCATTATTGTTGTTGCTGTTACTGTGACGAGGCCGACACGTGATGCGATGACATCATCGTTTCAGAAAATATACGGATTGGCTGTACACACGAAACCGCAAGGGTGAAGGTTTCAGATGTATCCACTTTAGAACCAGGTTTCAAATAATAGCGGATTCAGTCTCCCAAAACGCCGAATCCGTGTGGACGAAACGCCAATACGATAAAAAATGTATACGTATACAGTGACTCGCGTCTCCGTGTGGACAGCCCCTGAATAATATCCACAATGCACATAGAAAACAAAACCCAAGAACAGATTTCTTCAATAAATCACTCACGTTTATGGTTCTCAACAAGATCTCGGATTGATTCTGATGATATTCAGATCAGGAAGGGATATGCTACAGCAGCAATCTTTATAATCTTGTAATATCCTTTTTGTTTAGTTCTCATTGGTGAAACTACAACATAACAACCTACTGTTACTATTATAAAATGTTTTTTCCTCACAAGATTTCTGTTGTTGTATTGGAAAGATGGGAAAAATCTCTCACCACACAGTTCTAGCTTCAGTGGTCCAGCTTCTACCAAAAATTGTTTGAACATTATATTATTTTTATTATGCACAACGAAGACACCCATCGGACCAGCTCTACCTCAGCTTTAAAAGAAGGCCTTAAAGACCAATAAAACAAATGTTTACTTTAGGAACTTGTGTTTAGTGTGATGGGATTTTTTTATGTTGCAAAAACACCTCTACCCTGTCACCACTGGGTTTAATCCTTTGATCTTTTGATGCACTTATCTTTTACCAACTTTGTTCTACAAAAGCTGGAGCTGAAATTGGATTAAGATTTTGGCGAAAGCATTATCAGATGTCTGTACAATACAATATTGAACCAGATTCCCAGATGAAATCATCTCTCAAAGTGTGTCAAGCTGACCTAGATAGACAAATATTCATAAAGACAGAAAGCAATTTTTCCTGTGCAGTTCAGGTTCAGTCCACTAACAAATAATCCTAATAGTAATAAAACAGAATACATAGTTTTTATTTCCCTTTTACGTTGGACTCATATTAATATTTGGATAAGATTTGTTGGTAACACTTTATAATAACTACACACCATAGCCGTAATAAAACATAAATAATTTAAAACAGCATTGCTGGTTTAAAAGTCTCTTAATGGTTTAGCACCACAGTATATTTCTGACATGCTAGTTCCTTATGAACATCTGGGACAGGCCTTCTGCTCGTGCCCAGAGTTAGAACTAAACCTGGTGAAGCAGGTTTTATGTAGCAAAAAAATAAAGTGTTACCAATTTATTAAAAAATTAACCCATGTGATTTAAAAAAAAAAAAAAATCTGTATTATTTGGGTGGTACTGTATGTTATTTTTACCTTTTGGTGCTATAGACCCAGGCACTAGATTTTATATTGGTAAAACAATAAGTTAGCATTGAAAAACATTTATAATTTTTCATGTTCATTAGTGCATATATGTGCACATTCAGTAAACTCTACCATTGTGTGACCACACAAGATTAAGATGGATTCAACAACTTACATAAAGAAAAAATGGAAAAGAAAAATGAACATTGCAATCACAGAGTACCTGTGGACAAAGGCATGAAAAGTAATAATAATAATCTTTTATATAGCGCTTTTCCACCTACTGTAGTAGGCACTCAAAGCGCTTTACATACATTAAACTATTTACCAGTGTTACAGAACACTCACTGGCAATGAAGGTTAAGTGTCTTGCCCAAGGACACAACGACAGTATGTGGAGGAGAGCGGGATGTTACGATGTTTTGGGATGTTTCGAGCGAGGATCAAACCGCCCACCCGCCTGTCGAAGGACGGCCGCTCTACCCACTGAGCTATTGCCACCCTTTACAATTCTGGGAAAACCATATCTGCTTTATTATAACACCTAAACAAAAGTCCAATGTCATGGGAGGCTACAGCAGATACACATATTTTTGTCGTATGTCTTGGACACTCGAGTGAAGAGAGGGGCGGAGCTGTCAACTGATCACCACCTGGTGGTGAGTTGGATCCGATGGCGGGGGAGAAAGCTGGACAGACTCGGCAGGCCCAAACGTACTATGAGGGTCTGTTGGGAACGTTTGGCAGAGCCCCCTGTCAGAAAGATCTTTAACTCCCACCTCCGGCAGAGCTTCGACCAGATCCCGAGGGAGGTTGGAGACATTGAGTCCGAGTGGACCATGTTCTCCACCTCCATTGTCGATGCGGCAACTTGAAGCTGTGGCCATAAAGTCTCCGGTGCCTGTCGTGGCGGCAACCCCCGAACCCGGTGGTGGACACCGGAGGTAAGGGATGCCGTCAAGCTGAAGAAGGAGACCCACCGAGCCTGGTTGGCTTGTGGGACTTCTGAGGCAGCTGATAGACTGCAGCCCGGGTGGTTGTGGAGGCTAAAACTCGGGTCTGGGAGGAGTTCGGTGAGGCAATGGAAAAGGACTATCGGTCGGCTTCGAAGAAATTCTGGCAAACCATCCGGTGCCTAAGGAGGGGGAAGCAGTGCCCTGCCAACACTGTTTACAGTGGAGGTGGGAATCTGCTGACTTAAACTGGGGATATTGTTGGACGGTGGAAGGAATACTTCGTGGATCTCCTCAACACCACCGACACGTCTTCCGCTGAGGAAGCAGAGGCCAAAGGCTCGGAGGTGGACTCGTCCATCACCCAGGCCGAAGTCAGTGAGGTAGTTGGGAAGCTCCTCCGTGGCAAGGCACTGGGGGTGAATGAGATACGCCCTGAGTACCTCAAGTCTCTGGATGTTGTAGGGCTGTCTTGGTTGACACACCTCTGCAACATCGCGTGGCGGTCGGGGACAGTACCTCTGGATTGGCAGACCGGGGTGGTGGTCCCTCTTTTCAAGAAGGGGGGCCGGAGGGTGTGTTCCAACTACAGAGGCATCACACTCCTCAGCCTCTCCGGGAAAGTCTATGCCAGGGTACTGGAGAGGAGAATGCGGCCGATAGTTGAACCTTGGATTCAGGAGGAACAATGCGGTTTTCGTCCCGGTCGTGGAATACTGGATCAGCTCTATACCCTCTCCAGGGTGCCGGAGGGTTTATGGGAGTTTGCCTAACCAGTCCACATGTGTTTTGTGGATCTGGAGAAGGCATTCAACTGTGTCCCTTGTGGCGCCCTGTGGGGGGGTGCTCTGGGAGTATGGGGTCCGAGGCCCTTTGCTAAGGGCTGTCCGGTCCCTGTATGACTGGAGCAGGAGCTTGGTTCGCATTGCAGGCAGTAAGTCAGACCTGTTCCCAGTGCATGTTGGACTCCAGCAGGGCTGCCCTTTGTCACTGGTCCTGTTCATTATCTTTATTGACAGGATTTCTAGGAGCAGCCAAGGTCCGGAGGGAGTCTGGTTTGGGGACCACAGGATCTCATCTCTGCCCTTTGAAGATGATGTTATCCTGTTGGCTCCATCAAGCCAGGACCTTCAGTGTGCACTTGGACGGTTTGCAGCCGAGTGTGAAGCGGCTGGGATGAGGATCAGCACCTCCAAGTCTGAGACCATGGTTCTCAGTCGGAAAAGGGTGGCTTGTCCCCTTCAGGTTGGTGGAGAGCTCCTGCCTCAAGTGGAGGAGTTCAAGTATCCTGGGGTCTTGTTCACGAGTGAGGGAAGGAGGGAATGTGAGATTAACAGACGGATCGGTGCAGCTTCTGCAGTGATGCGATCGATGTACCGGTCTGTCGTGGTGAAGAAGGAGCTGAGCTGTAAGGCAAAGCTCTCGATTTACCGGTCAATCTACGTTCCTACTCTCACCTATGGTCATGAGCTTTGGGTCATGGCCGAAAGAACAAGATCTCGGATACAAGCGGCCGAAATGAGCTTTCTCCGCAGGGTGGCGGGGCGCTCCCTTAGAGATAGGGTGAGGAGCTCGGTCACTCGGGAGGAGCTCAAAGTACGCCTAGGGAGGTGTTCCGGGCATGTTCCACCGGGAGGAGACCCCGGGGAAGACCTAGGACACGCTGGAGGGACTATGTCTCTCGGCTGGCCTGGGAACGCCTTGGTATCCCCCCGGAAGAGCTGGAGGAAGTGTCTGGGGAGAGGGAAGTCTGGGCGTCTCTACTTAGACTGCTGCCCCCGCGACCCAGCCCCGGATAAGCAGTGGTTGTACAAATGTCCCATTTACCATGCTGTATACTTTTTTTTGGTGTTATTATTGCCATTCCCTGACCTCATTTTTTGTGCTTGTTTCATAAATATAAAAAGGCTTATAAATAAAATTTAGTTTGGTGGGACATGAAATAGTGACACATGGTCACCCTAACTAATACTGTTCTTGTTAGTTGGCAAGCCATTTAATCTTCTAAACTAACACAACAAGGAAGCTATATTTAATATTTAATTTTTACTACTTTTTTTTTTTTTACAAACCAGCAGGTATTTTGGACAGAAAACCTTTGAAACAGCCAGCAATTACAGAGTAGTAAAATTCCATGCATTTTTTGTCTCTGGAGTTTGTTTGTAATTGTCAATTTGAGTCGAAGACACAAAATACAGAAACTGGGATTATTCAACAAGCACAGGGTGCATGTGTATTGTGTGATGTACATATAAAAATATCTTCTTATATTTTTCCTCATGTAGGTCTCATTGGTGAAAATGAGGAAGAGCCTGTCGAGTCTGACTCGTTCTACAATCCACCGGCTCAGAAGTCTTTGAAGGAGATACAAGAACAAGATAAAAATGATGAGAGTCTGGTCAAGTACAAGAATACCTTGCTGGGGACATTGCCAGCCGGGACAGGTTTGTGTGTAATGTTTATCTCTGATGCTTTACCCATTTGCCCAGTCTTACTGCAGCTCTAATAATTTTATTGATCCATTGTAACAACAAAGTGCATAGTTCCACTGTCATCAACTTCTCCTGCCACATACACATAAGAACCAAGCTGCTTGTCTCAGCATCTCTCAGCTTCAAGGCCGCACCATGACAGCTGATATCAGTACAGACCCTGACTCTCCTTCTACTGTAACACCACACCATCTCAGTCATATCACATACGCAAAACTGAGATGAGAAAATGAGAACAGTGGAAGATGGACCATTTTGATTTGATCTATTATAATAAGATCCCTGTTCCTACATTTGAAAAACTGTAGGCCACTGGGTTATATTTGCATCAGCACTATAGTGGTTTAAAGGCAATTTCAGTGAAGAGAAGGAGGGGCATCTAAAGGTTTATATTACAGCTAAAAACTTTGTCAAATTCTTACAGAGTTATAGATGCTTATGCCGACTTCAGAATTGTTTTAGTGCTTAATTATGGTTAGGAATTCCACCATCAGTGTGCACAGAGCCTTAGCCACTGATGTGCATTATTTATTCCACAGACTGCGAAGACTTACCAAATGTGCAGGTGACCAGACTGACCCTGTTGTGTGATGAGGCCCCAAAACCAATCACCATGGACCTGACAGGTATCTTTTTTTCTTTTATTTGCACAGAATTTCCTTTCTTTCCTGAGAGCAGACATGTATATGTATCATGTGCACAGAGACAGCATTGGGTGTGTCTTTGCTGAGAAAGCGGAGAGAAAGGAGGACAGTTGATGTTTGCTTACTGGGCAGTATTGACATTCTCCCAGGGGTGCAGCGAAATGTCATGTGAGGTGTGCTTAAGCTGAATATGTACACCTATTGTCTGCTTCAGCGACTGGGTGTGTCTGCAGAAAATATTTTTTGCATGTACGTACAGTATGTACGTGTGTATATATATATATATATACATATATATATGTTGATGCCTGCATAATGTGAGAGGATTTGCCTGTTCACACACAGATACTTAACTCTCAAACAGAAGGTCACCGGTTGCTAGGTGATAGTCAGATCCTTAAAATAAAACTGTTTAAACAGAAAGATAGAAACTCTTGCGGTTGTAGTCCCACTTTATGAATATATAATGTATTACTTTCACATAATCTAGCTAGGATGCTTTGTTTATCCAGTTACACTGCACAGAGACAAGAGCCTCTATGCTAAATCCCTATATAAAGTACATATTTGTCGGACCCCTGGATTATGTTGCAGACAGACAGTCCAGCCGGCACCAGACTGGATGTCAAATGGGCTTTCCATTGGTGGCTAAAAGCATTAAAGACCTCATTATACACTATAGGCTGTTACCAGCGCTGCATTGTGCCCCGAGTAATGACTGGCACTAATGTCTCTGCTATGCTTGGGATCGTGAGATGATGATAAAATGGGCTGGATATCATATGTGTTGAGCAGACCAGCAGAGAGGTTTTTGAGCCAAACCTGAAACTGAGCTTCTTGCTGTTTTATTTAGGGCTACGTCTCAGCCTTTGCAGATCATTACATTTCTTGTTGTCTGCAGCAGGAGTGTGCTGCAGAGATGTAAGTTGCCTGTTTCAATGTGATTTAATTTAAGACTGGTCCAATAAACAACAACGCTATGCTATTATGATGTGTTGGATGCGCTTAACAAATCTGGGGCCCACTAATCAATATCAATGTCTGATATTTGGACAGACGTGACATTTTTCTTATTTCTTTGAGCCTCTTTGATGTGCAATATTACATTTAGAAAAATAAATAGACATATGATATTGTAGATGCTGATGGATCCATGTTGGTTTATCTCCAACCCACATAACACAAAGCATTATCTGTGGTTAATGTTCCTCCGTGCTCCAGTGCCCTCAATCCAGCTTAGTTATTCAGTCAAGGGTTGTTCAGCTGAGCATGCACCTCACTACACATCTCTTCAATCATTCACATACTGTTAGGTTAGAATAAGGACCAACATAATGGGTAATATGTTGTATATATGCCATTAGGAGGGCTACATTTTAGGACTGAAGGGCAGAACTGCAGGCAAATAGTGCCCACTATTTATACTTACTTTAGACTTCCATTGAAAATACTGAACATGTCTCATTTAATAGCCACATTAAGACATTCAGTTGTAGATTTATTTGACTTTAAAGTTATTTAACAATTGACAAGTCAGAATTATTTTGACATGAATTATACATACATAAGTGTGTGTGTGTGTGTGTGTGTGTGTCTGTCTGTCTGTCTGTCGGTGTGTGTGTGTGTGTGTGTGTGTCTGTCTCTGTCTGTCTGTCTGTGTGTGTGTGTATGTGTGTGTGACAGCCCATCTCCACTGACCTAATTTCTGAGCCATACGCTCCTAGGGGCCACACTTCTGTCCTCTCCCCACGTCTCCGTAGACAAGACAAAGGAAACCAATCAGACAAAGTAGAGGAAGTAATCAAGAGCTTGTGATTGCTACAGACACTGCCAGAGCAGAAGACACTGTCTACTAAATGTCAGCTACAAGGGGAACAGCTTTATTTCTACGATTACATACATTTATGATTGAATCTATTAGAGCTTTTGGAAGTGTTTCATGTCAGTGTAAAAGCTCCAAGCCCAAGGGGAAGATGTAAGATTCTCAATTAAGGCAAGGACATGACAGTGAACGTTAAAGCTAGTGTTATGCCATTGTTACAAGTAGGCACTGGATAATTACTGGTTTCCAGGTATGAACAAAATGTTACAGACGTAATCACACTATAAAAATGACTTGTGACTTGTCATATGAGCTGATGAGAAAAGACCAGAAAGTAAACAGACTCCCAGTGAAGTTTAGGAGAAAATTGGTTGGAGGCTGTGTATTCAAAGCAAAGGTGGTGAGTGCTTCTGCTGTACAAGTGTCTTGCTTGTTTCTCTCGAATCACACAAAGAATAGGCCAGTAACACAAGTGTAACTAGTGGAAAGGTTAGTTTGAAGCATTAGTTTGAAGTGGATTAATATTTGTTAAGTATCCACACACTGTCCATGCCGTTTACATTTGTGTCTTATCTGTAGGCCACTTCCTTCCTGTCCTCTATCTCTCTCTTCTCTATCTAAACACATCACCACTGCCTGTTTGTATTCACCCCGTTCCCCTGTATCTGTCCTTCATCTTCCTCCTCTTCCTCCCTCCATTAGGAAGCACTCCAGGGCTGATGCGTGCTTTTAAATTGAGATATAAAGTGATTAGGTACTGAATGCATTTCTGATTGTGCTGGTTTTACAATGCTTCTGCAGCCTTTGCCATGAACCCATTACACTCGCGGCACAATGAGGACACTTGCACTCTTAAATAATAATTCTGTTACATTACACAGCAAAATGTAGGGAGTATATGAGCATAAAGCAAGGCAAGCAAATATATTACTGCAAATGGTCTCATATTATATGTTAATAACTTGTTAATGCAGTTGAGTCTCTATCTCAGGACTCATTTTATCATGTCTCATGCTCTAACCTGTCATTTGACTATTGTAACTCCTACATTAGACTTGGATGTTACTCAAGTCATTTTTTTAATGTCCTAATGGCGCCCACTGTCTGTTAAAACCTTAAATTGGCCTTGCTCTACTGCTGCCTACAGGTCTCTGTATCTATGGCAGTACAATGCTCCAACCTGTGATTATTTTCCTCAGATAGTTTCTCAACTCACATTTTGGAAAAGGTTGGTATAAACTGGTCTCAGTACTACTTAAGCATTGAGGTTACAATAAAAATAGGTAGATATTATACAATCTTTTATTACTGAAAGCTCTTGTAAAATAGCGAGTCCCAGTTAGACAAAGAAAACAAAGGGTGACCTCGTCATGTGAGTCATGTGAGTGAGTAATGTTGTCATCCCTATGTGCGGCTGCTGATGTACTGCGGCATGTACAACGTCAATGTGTCACTGTTACCTTGAGGGATGCTTAATTTTTTGTTGTTGTTTCACAGGGGACATCTGCTCTCTGAAGAGCAAGAGCTTCACCTTAAAGGAGGGAGCACAGTACAGGCTAAAGATACACTTCAAGGTAAAATGGGTGCATTATATTTATGGATTATTGGTGAAAGTAAAGATGGGCGGAGGGATTCAATAGAGTGACTGATCAGGTTGTTCTTTACAGTAATATAGAAAGAAGTTAAGCCACTGTGTTCACTCTAGCACATAAACAGTGTTATATTTAATGTTATTTATAAGTTTCATTTTACAGTTTCAGAAATTATTTTTATCCCTGTTTCTTCTTGTTTATTGGCAATTTTTAAATACATTTATAGCACTGTGATGTTCCTGGCCACAATACTTTGCCTTTATTGTGCGCGTTGCCCCTCAACCCTTCTCGCAATATATTACCGATTAACTGTTTTCTCTATAGCAACTTTTAATGCGCTTCAATTTTCATTGTCTTCTAAGTAGCAGCAGTGTAATCAAATTCGGGAAAAGCTTTACTTTATGACCTGGTTTGTGCTGCAATGAGGGAGGGAACTGCTCCTGAAGAGATATGAAAAGGAAGTAACAAAGGGCTTCTCATTTCCGAGGACACCTGCTGGACAAATTGGAAATAACATATTTAATAAGACTTATTTTTGTTGTGAAAGTGGAAAACAAGATGCACCCCAAGCCTAATTTTTAGGGAACAACTTTGTATTTCTGCAGGTTAACAAAGAAATTGTTCCTGGTTTTAAATACCATCATGTGATTTCAAGAAAAGGAGTTAACGGTATGTGAAAAATGTCATCATATTGCATGTAAATATTGTTCATAGTATTGTAGCTAATGAAACCATGTCTGTTTCGGTTCAGTGGATAAGACCTCTTACATGTTGGGAAGTTACGGCCCGAGAGCAGAGGAACATGAGTATCTGTCCCCTCTGGATGAAGCTCCCAAAGGCATAATAGCACGTGGGCACTATAAGTTCCACTCCCGCTTTCTTGATGATGATAAGAACGTGCACTTGGAATGGGAGTGGACCCTGGACATTGCCAAGGATTGGGAATAGAGTGGAGTTGGAGGGAAAAAGACATACCTCTCCTTAGCCCCAAATATCTTCGGCTCCTTTAGGTCTGGACTTTGAGTAAAGGCGCTACTTTATTTCTTTGTCTCGTCTCTGCTTCATACAGGGACATACATAAACAGTCAGATACATAAAAATAGATCAGTGTAGATACTGTATTGTAAATATTTCTTAATGGGCAGAACTGTGTCTAGTACAACATCATTTGGTGGGTATAGTGGATGTGATGAGTGTACAATGCTATACACATTATAACTGCTTTTCATCGCAGTTAGCTACATGTAGTGCTGTCAGGATTGCTTTGGTTATGCAATGCCATTCATTGGTTGATTTGTCTGTAGTAAGGGATTTACCTTGTGCCTCTTTGACAACTGCAAAGGCTGTTTAATGTGTTAAAGTGTTTATTCCACAATTTCATTTTTACACACAGTAAATGAAGCATCAAAAAGCAACGTTCAATATCTTTGGGATGACAGCTTTTAAAGGTTATGATGAAATCTAATTATTTGCTTTCAGTCAAAATGAATTTGAGTAAGTGTTTGCTTCTAAAGCATTTCTCAGTGTAACTCGTGAGCCTTTAAAAAAATGATAAATAAAAGACTGTATATTGTAGAAAGATGCATGTAATTTATTGGAATTTGATACTGTTCCTTCGATTAACTTTACAAGCCCTTTGAAATCTTTCCCAGATAAACAATGTGAATACACTTCAGCAATTAAATGTACAAAAGTGATAGAAAAATATAGGATGGGTGGTTACTTCCGCTTTATAAATAAAATATCTGTGTAATTATTTGATATTGTCATTGTTGATAAACATATTGATATGAAAATAACTATGGGCAATTGTGATCAAAGAGATATTGTAATTGTTGGCTTGTTGGGTGTTGCATGGTTTAGTCAGGTTCTCTCACTTTTTACAAGTTTATTGTGAAATTTAACGTGACGAAAATAAAAAGATACAGAAATGTCATTTGGATGTCACTAGTGGCTAATGGGAAAACCTTTTGAAGACACAGGATGGGGTTGGCTGTGCCTCACACTGTAATGACCACAAATGTCACTGTATGTATATGTCTCAAGTATCTTTTAATAAAGGCAAAAAACTAGTGGGGCCACTCCATATTTGTTTTGCATGTGCAAGATGTGAATATGAACAGACACACGGTACAGCTTTTTAACTTTTATTAGATTACATTTGTTTTATTAGCAGCATAACAGTTTATTACGGTCCATGTCCCACAGATCAAATCCTCGAATGCAAGTCACTTCACATTGTTCACAACATAAATAGCTTCTTTTCTGAAATACTTGCCACATCAGTCAGTTCTTTCTGTTCCATTAGTCCTCGAGTGCTGCGGCCAGTGCGGAGGTGGTGTTGTTGCTGCTGAGTGCCTGCTCCAGCAGAGCTCTCTGTGCTGTAGCAGGCAGGTAAAGGAAGGCATAGACCAGTGCCAGGAGCAGCAGAGCCAGCAGCAGAGGAACTCCCCAGTCAGAGGTCATGATGGGCTCTTCACAGCGAGCCTGCAGTAAGAACTTAGCCATGATCCACACAATCAAGCAAAAGTTGCTCAAGGGTTACAAATGTGGTCAAAATTTGAAGACTGAAACATGAAGCTCTTCCTCTACTCCATGAAGTTCATCAGAAACCTTGGGTGCCCTAACGTCCTCAGATCGTGATCTGACTGAATCATTGTGTGGTTTAAATAAAGCTTCATAGTACACGTGCATCATGTTGGTTTGTACGTGTGAGATTTATTGCCACAGTGCTCACAGGTGAGTAAACCAATCCGCATTGAGATTCTCCAATGTTATATAACAATAACAAGAAACTTAACAGCTCAGGCAGATGATGATGAAAGGCTGTGAGAACATCTGCCTCAATAACTGACTCAAAGTCCACATGTTTTTTTTTAATGATTTTGGAGTAATCCAATTCACTTAAAGTAACTTTATTCTCATATTTACTGTTTTGTACTTTGGCCAAATAAGAGACCTTTGTTTAACTATATAGGTGAATATGGGGTTATGAAATGACATTGATCTCATTCTTGATCTTCTTATGTGAAAATATAGGATTATACCACCAAATACCATGCACTTGATTCAGCCCAGTCTGTTCAGAACAGTGTGTCCATCTGTAGGCCCACTAAGAAGCACTATAACTGAAAAATGTGAACTTGAGCACAAATTGCAAAAGTCAGTATTGTCACAGTCTGCAGAGTTCAGGTGACCACTTTAATAGTAAAACAATGTTAAAAAAGGATCTACTTAATGTCAATTGACTCAGAATTAAAAAAAAAAACACAATTAAAGTAATTTCACAAATAATGCCAGGCATTCTCACAAATGCATAGATATCATTGTGAGAGTAGGTTATCTCAAGTTGAGTTTGGTGTCAGGGGATTATTTGTCATGATTGTAGGCTACATGTAAGCAATGATGTGGAGCAGCCCTTTAGATCAATAAACGTAAGCCCCTGTTTCAAAAATAACTTCACTGAAATATTTGTTGGAATACAAAATACAATGCTACTGTGGTTATTGAAAGATGATGTTTTTTTTTATTTACACGGCGCTATTGAGTCAAAGCATGGATATACAGTACATCCATGAGATGAAGCCGTTATTAAGTGGCAATGTAATAGGCCTACTCCAATCCAGTTGGTGGTGCTGTGCTTTCATGTTGGCGTATAGAAGAGGAATAAAATACGCACTTGCGCACTCGCATTCATTGCACCGACACCAACATTTTGGTGCTTCACTCTGGTTTGTTTGTCCACTTTTCTTCCGCGGAGTTTAGGAATTCTTGTACAAGTTAGTTATGGTCTCTACGCATTTCTTTTATGCTGATATTGATATACTAGACTCGAATATCTACTACAAAGGAATGTTTCTCTTGTTTACACATGACTTACAGCTAGCAACAATGCTAAGCAGCTCTGAATAATTCAAAGCTTTTTCTCTCAACCAAAAGATCTGATGTGTTTGTACTGATATAATTATACAGTCACGATTTAGCACAAATGTATTCCCATGGAAAACAAACAAAACGGCTTTCATCTGTTTATTGACATTTGGTAAGTATGATTAGAAACAGCCTTTGTTTTCTTGTTGATTTATCTACTTATGTTACAAATGGAGGCGCACTTTAAATTACTTTACGTTACTATTCTGTTAATAATTAGATATGAACCTTGAAGTTGATAATTATATTAATGTCATTAACCTTTCTTTGCAGGGAGTGTATAAACATCTGACCCGCAATGACCACAGAGCCGGCTAGTCTGGACAGCCTTAGGGTTCTGTATCAAAGTGATGATTACATTGTGGTGGATAAACAATGTGATATTCGCATTGACAGCAAGATGTGGTATGAGAAAGTGACTGTGCAGGCACAACTTCTGCAACATTTTCCCGAACTGGCAGACCCCAAAACCTATTATGGATTCAGGTAAAACATACTGGGCTCTATGTCGTAATGTCAGCAGTCTCATAAAACAGGTCCCGTTATGCAGTTGTAATTAATATTCCTTTGTTTTTTTGTAATCCTGTCAGATTCTGTCATCAGTTGGATTTCTCCACCAGTGGTGCTCTGTGTGTGGCCCTTAATAAAGCAGCAGCTGGCCAGGCCTACCGCTGCTTCAAGGACCGAACTGTCACCAAAGTCTACCTGGCTCTGGTATAGACGGCATACAGTAGAAGACATTTGAAGGCCTGATTAGAATTTAAGTCATTTTTTTCTCTACAGTTGCGTGGCTGGGTGGAGGGGGAGACGCAAACTTTGGACTTCTCCATTGGCAAGAATTCTTCAGAGGGCAAAACCCATATGATGTGCACTGAGGGAACAGAAGGTACCAAAGACGAGCATGCATTTTGGCTAAAATATTTGAATTTCTCCCTGCAATTAAAATGTACTATATTATTATATTTTTCATCTTCATTTCATCAGGTTGTGAGAACCCCAAACCTTGCGAGACTGAGCTGACGGTGTTAGAGTATGGATTGTATGATGGGGACCCAGTAACAAAAGTGCTACTACAGCCACTGACAGGTGACACAACTGATTTAGAGTAAAAAAACTTCCAAGTTAAACATGAACACTTGTCCATAAAATCTGTTAAAGGAACATCTTCTAGACTGCCCCAGGCATAAGATAGATTTAGCCTTACACCTGTATCATCTTGTTTTCATATATAAACATTTCCTCCTAGGTCGAACCCACCAGTTAAGAGTCCACTGCAGTGCAATTGGACATCCCATTGTGGGAGACTTTACCTACAGCTTAAGAACCGATGATGCCCCATACCGCATGATGCTGCACGCCTACCTGCTGCGCATACCTCTGGAAGCCCAGCCTCTGCTTGTGTCAACAGAAGATCCCTTTGTCCCCACTGTGGACCCCAAGTGGCATCCAGAGCGCTTGTTAAGAACTCTTAAGGACACTGTCGGGGCTGTCCTCGACTGCAGATTAGAGGAGGAAAGAAAGCTCAAAGAGAAGAGGAAGCAGTGTGGCTTGAAGGAGAAGGACAGAGGGAATCTAAGCAGAAAACAGAAGTCTGAGGAGAATGAGGCGCAGAGGAGGCAGTGTCAGGAGTGGCTTAGTGAATGGGCTGGAGATTTATAAGGGCTTGTGTAGATGTTCATTTTTAATTCTTCACTATACAGCATTATTTATTATGTGATTAATATGTTGAACTTGTTAGCTTAAATTCAGAGGCTAACTGTAGTGTGTACTGTAATAAAGCATTTATTGTACATTGCTGTTCCATGTTTGTGCTAGTGTGGAGTATTCAGTTTACTAGTAACTTCACAAGTTAGCAATAATATTCTCACAATAAAGGAAAAAAAGTTGTTATAATGTATTAGTTGTTAATGTATGATGTTTGAATTGGCATGACCTATTTTGATATGCTGTTATATTTCTCTGCTTCAATGTTATTTATTTTACATGCCAAATGTTAACAAAATCAGCATATGAGGCATGTTTAGTCTTGCACTCGATAAAAGTATTGTGAATGAAATCGTCAGTATTTGCTTTTGTCGGACTACATTACCCACAATACCATGTACCGTGTCTCGTGAACGTCAGCGACGAGGAAACATGAAAAAAGCGAAACAACACGGCCCCTTTTTACTTTTGTGCTGAAGTGTAAAGCCAGTGTTATATCGTTACAAATAAACCAATTACTTTAAAGACGAAGCAAAATGAGTTTTGACGTCTTCTCGTATGAAAGTTTGGTTCACGCAGTGTCAGGAGCGATGGTAAGTAGCTTTGGCTTATTTACAGACACGCTGGTGCATATGCGCTTATTTCTCATACAGTGCCCTTCATACATGGAATAAATGTAGTTACGGAATGTTATTTCGGTACCTTTATTTAGAAACGACAACCCCCATGCCAAAAATATTGCAGATCAATTCTGCATTAACAATTGCATTAACAATGGCCAAATCAAATGTTAGCCTAGGCTACAAAGATGTCAAATACAACCTTTGCGTTTCTTTTTCGTTTCTTCATTGTATACTGATTTTTAGGGAAGTATGACTGCAATGACAGTGTTTTTCCCACTTGATACTGCAAGACTGAGGCTCCAAGGTAGGAAGAATAATTGAAGTTGTGTCGTCTGGAATTTGCAGCGGTATGGTGTAACTATGTTTCCCCTCATTTTAGTGGATGAAGGTAGAGTGGCTAGATCTACTCCAGCTATTTTAGCTGAAATTATAAAAGAGGAGGGACTGTGAGTATAAGTCATGTTTATGTTATGTAGAAAAATACCCTTTAATAATAACCTTTATGTTTTGGATGTTTCTGTACAGTTTGGCTCCATACAGAGGATGGTTTCCTGTGATATGCAGTTTGTGCTGCTCCAACTTTGTCTACTTCTACTGCTTCCACAGTCTAAAGGCCAACTGCTTGAAGGGACACTCTTCAACACCCAGCTTAGACTTACTTATAGGCATGGCAGCAGGTGAGCTTGTCTCTACGTGTTTTAAACGTTAATGTCTGTCACATTTTTCTTGTTTCTTGTTGGGACAACAGTAGTTGCCACAGATTGTTGATCACAGACTTTACTTTAATTTTCTCCTTTAGGTATTGTAAATGTTTTAGTTACAACTCCTTTGTGGGTGGTCAACACCAGGCTGAAGCTTCAAGGTTCCAAGTTTCGTAATGCAGACATCCAGTCAACCAGTTATTCTGGCATTTTAGGTACATGCTGTTTTTCTTCTTATTTTCAAATGCTTTTAGATGAGTAGTGACACATACAATATTTGTATACACAATAAATTACATTATTTTTTCTCTAGATGCCTTTATGCAGATTATCCAGGATGAGGGTGTGGGAGCCTTGTGGAATGGGACTTTTCCATCCCTGCTGCTTGTGATGAATCCTGCCATTCAATTCATGATCTATGAAAGCTTGAAAAGACATCTCAGGAAAGGAGTTCCTAGAGAGGTGGCATTCCACACACCAAATTCACACAGTTATTTGAGTTATTACCTATTACATTAAACAGTCAAATATAATCCACAACAGAAACAAGGACACCAAAAATGCACAATAAACACAAAAATATTTAACTAACTTGTTATTATACAAAGAAATCTAATAATCTTCAGGGTGAGTAGACACTAGACATGCTGAAACCTTGTAACCCTGTTCATGTGGTTTTTAGATGAGAGCATTTGAAGCTGACATAAGCAGACAGTTTGACTGGTGATTTCACACCATACATTGTGCTATTTATTTCTGTGGGTTTTCCAATATGCATTGGACCAGTTAAAGAAGATGTATTAGTGATGTTTTGTATAAATGGGAAAACTTCTTATTTACTTATAAGGCTCACGGATGTCAATTTCTTTTTAAAGAGTAAAATTTCTTTTTTCATCTCCCAGCTGACATCTATAGAAGTTTTTATCATTGGTGCTGTGGCCAAGGCTATTGCCACCACTGTTACATACCCACTGCAGACTGTACAGTCAGTCCTTAGGGTAAGTGTGCAAATGAACATCTTTTTTTTAAATAACTTGAACAATGAAAATCTAAGAATAATTTGTGTCTCTTTTTATTATGACAGTTTGGTCAGTTTTATGAGTCAACAGAAAAGTCAAGACTTCTGTTCAGTCTCAGAACTATTAAATCTATGCTGGTGAACAGAGTAAGGTGGGCACACACACACAGTATACTTGGGCGTCTAAAATATAAGTTTTTAGACGTTATTATTGACAATATTCTTCATTTTCAGGAGGTACGGCATGTTTGGCCTGTTTAAAGGCCTGGAGGCCAAGTTATTGCAGACAGTGCTAACTGCTGCCCTCATGTTCCTTCTCTATGAGAAAATTGCCAGCTGCACCTTTAGAGTAATGGGCCTACAAAATACCCACTACAAGAGACACTAACTAAACCTCCAAAAGTTTTGCACACATGGACATGCCTTTGTACTTGAATTGTTGTTGTATAAACGCAATAAACTATAAGTTTAATATGTACCACCAACATGAGTAAAACATTAGTTACAAGTAAATAAACAATCAATCTAAAGGGAAAGGCTTGTAAAGCAGCATAGTAGACCACCACTTCTTCTGGAACATCGAATGAAGAATTTAAAAGGTAACATTTTATTTGTGAGATTTCTCTGTGTTTTTCCTGTACATTTTTTTCATTTCAAGAATTAGATGTTGGTCATAAATCTATCATTCCAGTAGCAATAGATACAAATTCTGTAAGGTTAGGGATTTTGGCAAAATGGACACAACTGGGAAAGACGAAAAAACACGTAGAAAAGTCATGATTGCCAGCAGCCCAGCACACTCATGTGAACGGGGTGTGCGCTGTATGGTTGGTCCGTCCTCTCAAATCGTACGTACAACAGTTAGCTACGCTATACGCGGCAGTATCTCGGACTCTCACAATTACGTAAGCACTTCACCGCCTTGGCTCTCTCTTAACCCAGAAAGATCCGTGCCTTTTAACTAACATGGACTCAATTACAAAGGAAATGGAAAAGCACTGCGTCCTGTGCTGTCAAGACATCGATATCTTAGCTTTGGGAAAATGCGACCACCCGGTGTGCTATCGTTGCTCCACTAAAATGAGAGTTTTGTGCGACCAGAAGTACTGTGCGGTGTGCCGAGAAGAGCTCGATAAGGTACGCTGTGATTGCTACCGTTTGCCGGGGTTTGCGCCCGGATTTGTTGGCTGGGCCTTAAAGTTCAGACAACTGCCATTTGGTTATGTACTTAATATAGTAGTGGCACTTAAAATAAATATGTTTGATTGGATAAAATGAAACACCCAACGCCCAGTATGTCAACCACATTTAGCTAACGCTAGCTGTCATTAGCCTGAATAATGCTAACTTAGCCAGCGTAAGCTAACCTTCGCAAGCTCGTTATTCTACCCTGTCACACCTAACTCTGATGGCTCAATAGACAGGATGGTAGACTTTGGCTAGCATCTTACTAGTTAAGCACTTAACTATTTATATGAATCTTTATTATTGTAAATTTGTGTAAGTGCTGAGAGCTATTGCTATACAATGTTCAAATCAATGAAGTCATCCATCAGTATGTCAAAGGCCTGGATGCAGTGAGTAGTTCATGTGTCATGGTTAACGTCAGGTGACACTTATCCACTGCATAATTGCCCTACCTTTTTATAGGACTGAGCTATGATTGATCGTCTCTGTGCTCCACCAACAGATGCTGTAATAAACGTCTAACATGTCAACACTGTTGGACTGAGTCATACCAGTTAACTTATAGACTTGTTCTTTTTATATATAAAACTTGGATCATGCTATTCATTATACAGCTGTGTGTTAAATGTACTTATGTTCATCCAATATTGACTGTAGTGTAAATTTTACTCAAAGGAGATCTACCGTCTTGTTCTTAGGTGGTGTTTGTGAAGAAATTGGAGGCCTTCTCATCTCTGCCCTACCAGAACTTTCCCTGTGATAGGAAAAGTGACATTTATTTTAGTAATGAGAACATCTATGCACAGTACAGGTAAAGTTATACTAGATTTTCTATTGTGCTCATAGACCTGTATAATAATATGACCAAATAATGCATCTTAAAAAGGACCTAATCCAAAATTGCATGAGGGGATTACATGGAATTTACAATTGAATTGACTATTAAGTAAAACATGCCTCTTTTAGGCATCTTTTGCTACCGGCGTGCCTCTACTGTCCAGAGCCAAAAGTCTTCTCTAAGTTTGAGGAGCTGGAGCAGCACATGAGGAAGCAGCATGAGCTTTTCTGTTGCAAACTCTGCACAAAGCATCTCAAGGTATCGGTATTTAAATTTAAATGAATTTTTATTTTGCTGTATTTAAATGTCTTATAAAGTAAAGGGCAGTTAAAATACACTATTTTGCCAGTTATTATTTTTTTAATATACTTTTTTTTTTTAATGTTTTTAAAATTTTGCCTTCTAAATAGTTGATTCTCAGACTTGGACAACTCTATATAATGTGGTTTTTAATTTCCATTAACAGAAGTAAAAAGACATGACCTAATCAAGTAAACTGTAATGCCTAACTTTGAAATTGCCTCACATCCTAGATCTTCTCCTCTGAGCGCAAGTGGTACAATCGGAAAGAATTGGCCCGTCACCGAACGCATGGAGACCCTGATGATACCAGTCACCGAGGTCACCCACTCTGCAAGTTCTGCGATGAGCGTTACCTGGACAACGACGAGCTGCTTAAACACTTGCGCAGAGATCATTACTTTTGCCATTTCTGTGACGCTGATGGTTCCCAGGAATATTACTGGTTAGTAGAAACTGTCAATATACAGCAACATGGTAGACTGGGCAATTCAAATATGGATACAGCTTTTGTGTTTACACTGAAACAATTCTGATATTTTGTTTTTACAATGTTGTCAACAGTGATTACAAATACCTGAGTGATCACTTCAGAGAAAGCCACTATCTGTGTGAGGAAGGTCGCTGTGCAACAGAGCAATTCACTCATGCATTTCGTACAGAGATCGACTACAAAGCTCATAAGGCTGCAGCACACAGCAAAAACCGAGCCGAGGCTCGCCAGAACCGGCAAATTGACTTGCAGTTCAACTATGCCCCTCGACAACAGAGAAGAAATGAGGGTTGGTAAAGTTACAATCGGAGTGTCCTGTTTGTAAGTCGTATTTATAAATAAAGGAATGCGTGCTTGTATTGTAGGTCTGTTAACAGGTGAAGACTATGAGGAGATGCTTCACAATCGTGGGGGAGAGGAAGACCTCATGGGGCACAGAAGAGCTGGAGGTATTCCAGGTAGCTACAAACATGTTACAAAAATGAGGCACATGGAATACACTGTGTGCACAATTATTAGGCAAGTTGTATTTTTGAGGATTAATTTTGTTATTGTACAACTACAGTGCTCTTGGTCAATCCAAAATGTTAACGAACCCTCAAACCTGAATATTTAAGTAGTAAAAGGGACATTTTGGCGTTCTTAAGAGAATATCTACATGTACATCATTATTAGGCAACTATTAGTTTGCAGAATTATTATGCAACTAAATGAAAAACAAAGGTTTTCCCATCTCACTTGTTTATTTTCACCTGTTAAAATTAGAATAATAAACAAATTCAAAATTTAGAAATAAACATTTCTAAAATGTTTATCTCTAAAGCACAAGCCTTCCATTCACGGAGTCAGTCAGTTTCTTGATCTGGTCAGAATCAACTTTGTGCAGCTGCAACCACAGCCTCCCAGACACTGTTCAGAGAGGTGTACTGTTTACCTTCACTGTAAATGTCCTGCTTAAGAAGGGTCCAAATGTTCTCAATAGGGTTTAAGTCAGGTGAAGAAGGGGGGCATGTCATTAGTTTTTCATCTTTAAGGCCTTTACTGGCCAGCCACACTGTGGAGAACTTTGATGCATGTGATGGAGCATTGTCTTGCATAAAAATCAATGTTTTCTTGAAAGACTTTTTCCTGGACCACTGCTTGAAGAAAGTGTCTTCTAAAAATTAGCAGTAGGTCTGAGAGTTGATTTTTGAGGTCATTTTCAACCAGAAAAGGTCCAACTAGCTCATCTTTAATAATATCGTACCAGTACCCCACCTCCACCTTGCTGGCGTCTGAGTCGAAGTGGAGCTCTGTGTCCGTTACTGATCCAACCACGGGCCCATCCATCTGGTCTGTCAAGAGTCACACTCATCTCATCAGTCACAAAACCTTTGAAAAATCTGTCTTCAGATATTTCTTGGCCCATTCTTGACGTTTTAACTTATGTGTCTTGTTCAGAGGTGGTTTGGTTTCAGCCTTTCTTACCTTGGCCATGTCTCTGAGAACTGAACACCTCGTACTTCTTGACACTCCAGGTAGGTTGCAGTTGTGGAATATGGCAGCACTGGAGGATAATGGGTTCCTGGTAGCTTCACGTTTGATTCTTTGCAAATCTTTGGCAATTCATTTGCGTCTTTTCTTGACACGTTTCTTCCGACCCTGTTGACTATTTACTACAAAACATTTGATGGTTCTGTGATCACGCCCCAATAGCTTAGATATTTCAAGAGTGCTGCATCTCTGTGAAAGACTTTTTACAGGGTGTTGATGATCTCCTTAGGCCATACCCTACCGTATTACACAAATACACATCACCTGATATGCATTAAATCCAATAAGGATTCAAGTTGGAGTTGGAAATTATGGATAAAATGATGACATGGTCAAAATAATCACATGACTAATAATTGTGCTCACAGTGTATATTGTAGATTTCCGTGGCCTAAGCTATAAAGGGAAGAGATGTCACATACTTTGGAATTTATGAGTCTGTTTGTACCAAAATACAGAGAGGAAGAAGACAGAGATGTGGCGGCTGCAATGAGGGCGTCAATGGCCATGCGTCGTCAGGAAGAAAGAGGGGCGCTGAAAGAGAGGGGTGCTCCCAAACCCTGCAGAGAGGAGAGGATGGACAAACCAGATCCAGAGGAACCTAGACCCAGGGGAGGGCACATTAACTCCACTGCCAACAAGCCACCAGGTAATGCTTCTAGACATTTAGGTTTATCACTCAACTCTAAAATAGACTGGGACTAGAATTGGTGCTGATATGTTTGTCTGAAACAGTAAAAACAATGAAGAGCTCAAATCCAGGAGATGAAGACGACTTTCCAGCTTTGGGAGCCACTGCCGCTACAATGCCGCCAATGTAATGCTGACTAAGACGTTATTATTTTGCTTTGTGTGGTATCTTGCGTCTTTTATAACTGTCTTTATGGTTTGTGTCTCTTTTAGTGTAAAGCCTGTTCCTACAGAAATGGTGGCTACCCATGCAAATTTGAAGGAAGATGATTTCCCAAGTCTGTCAGTTGCCACTGTTTCAACTCCCATGGCTCCGGCTTACTCTGCTCAGCCCAGGAAGACTTCATCATTCCAGGAGGAGGATTTCCCTGCTCTTGTGTCTAATGTCCGGCCTGTCAAACCTACAGCAGGAACCAAATCTGCCTGGTCCAGCCAAACTGCTGAATCTAAATCCAATCCCCCCCTCAAATCCAGACCCACCCCTCCTCTGTCCTCTTCAGTTCCTCAGCTCCTCCCTTCTTCAAACACTTCATCTTCAAGAAGAAAAAAAAAAGTAGGGGAGAATGGGAAAGTGGCATCTTCCTGGTCTCCTCCTTCTGAGGACGAGAGTGGAGGCTTGACTCAGCAGGAGATCCGTTCAGTGCCCACTATGTTGGATATTTCCACTCTGCTCACTGTTAAAGGAAGCAGTAGCAAGCCTCACCCTCAAAGGTCTAACTCTCCAAACGTGACCACTAATACAGACCCTAATCCTACTCCTAAAGCCCCCAAGAAGAAAAAGCAGCAGAAGAACTTATCTGTTTCATCAGCAATGCCATCTTCAGGGACTGTAAAGGCACCAGAGACTGATTCTATTCCCATTGAAACAGCAGCCCAAAAGGAAAATGTTCCTAACAAAACCAGGAACAAACCTAATAATTCTTTGACAGTAACCCTCATAGTGCATTAGCTAATGGCTTTCCTGATAAATCACCATCTACTAGCAAGAAAGTTGCTGTTGTAACTACTATAAACAATGTCCAACCACTTGAACAAGAAGATTTTCCTGCTCTTATGGCAAATAAACCACCACCAGGTATGTTAACAAGCGCACTACTAGTACTTTTTTTATTCTGAAAAGTAATTTTGTTGTAAAAAATAAAATAATTGTACCTTCATCAAAAAAAAATTGCATGTTTTTCCTTACAGGCTTCAAAACCTCTTTCCCTATAAAGGCATCAAATCCTTCTCCATCTACAACTATGCCCCCACCTCCACCCGGCTTGGAAATGATGGCAACAAAGCCTCCTCCAGGCTTCACTGGAATTCCTCTAAACAGCAATGTGCCTGAACCTCCTTCCTCCAGTGTTAACACGTGAGTCTTTTAATCTTTTTAAATAGAGCTTATTATTTGATTTATCTTTGGGCACTTTTCCTTTTTGCTCAATATTATTTTCTTTTAGACCTTCAGAGCTATCAGGGGGTTACCATGTACCAGAAGACTTCCAGCAGAGGAACTTGGATTTAATCCTGTCAATTAAGAAGTATCTTCACAATGATGAGTCAAAGTTCAACCAGTTCAAAAACTACTCTGCACAGTTCAGACAGGTATTTAAAAGCCCCACATTAGGGCTAAACTCTACTTTTATTAGTTGTGGATAAATGAGCTTGGAGCTAACGTTCTGGTATCTGTGCTTGCAGAGTGTCATTTCAGCAGCCGAGTACCACCGCAGCTGCAAGGACCTGCTTGGAGATGCCTTCAACCGCATCTTCAGTGAGCTGCTGGTACTTTTGCCGGACACGGGCAAACAGCAGGAGCTGCTAACTGCCCACGGAGACAGCAAAGCACTGGAGAAACTGTCAGGGGGAGGAGAAGGCAAGAAATATAAGAACAAAAAGAATGCCTGGCAGACCTCTACAATCACTAATGCTGCTGACTTGGACTGCCAGGTGTGTCCCACTTGCAGACAGGTAGTGGCTCCCAAAGACTTCAACTCCCACAAGTCCCAGCACATCACGGAGAATGAGGAGTTCCCCTCACTGCAGTCAATAAGTCGAATAATCAGTTAGCCCCTGGGGTTAACGTTAATACTCGGGTGGCAAGGCCCTATCAAAGCCCTACAGTTTCCTGGCTAACCACATCCCAGTGGAGGTTGTGGCTGGTATTGAAGGTGAATAAAGAAGGTTCCTAGTTTAATTTGTGGATTTTATGAATGTGTTTGAGTGGTTAGGTCTAAAAAAGGTGGCTCCAACTCAGCTCTGCTTTCAGTCACATCTTGTGAGGACCTCTCCAGCTGGTACTGGCAACATCTAACCTGAATACGTAATTTATTTTAAGTAAAATATGACTTAAGGCTTTACTTTAATTCATTGCCTACTAGTACAAAATAAGTTTTTTGATGAGAATAATGACTTGTTAATACTAGACTCAGAGGGCATCGCTGTTTTAAGGACAAAAATGAACATGGTTTACTGCTCCACAATTTAGATCTATACTTATTTGACTCTTATCTGACTCGCGGAAAGGCATAAGGAGCAAAGATAATTTCCTGACTTAAGTGTAATGTTTCAAAAAGTAGAGAACAAATTTAGATTTATACTGAAGGTAAATTTTGCATTTAATTACTTTACATCACTTGATTAAATTGCCTTGGGCTCATGTTGCACTCAATGTTGCTATTGAGTAATTCCCAGAAACGTACAAATGATATGAACACAAAGCATTGAACATTCTTCAAACCCTGCGCTTTGTCATGTGGAGATGGGTTTACGTTGATACATTGACCATTTGTACTGGTTTTTATGGGGACTAGTTATAGCTGTCTGCTCATCTTCTCAGGACCCTCAGCTGCTCAACCCAGGTGTGTGTGAGTGTGTAGGTGAGTGTGTAGGTGTGTGAGTGAAGGTGAGTGTGTGTGTGTGTGTGTAGGTGAATGAATCTAAATTGAGATTGTCTATATGTACATCACACAACAGCTTATTCTATTTTCATTATGCCTCTAATAAAGCTGTTGGGTCAGCAATTTTGTCGATACTTTTTCCAGGATTATGTGGAGCCTTTGTCATCAAATGGGAAAGTTACTCTCTACGTTACTGTGGGTATCTCCAAAGTTTATTTTTTACAGAACTGCCAAATGAAATGTGCCAGAGTAAAACAAATGGACACAAAGCAAACATAGAGCCAGGGAATCCAAAACATGTTTTCTTTTAATTTTTTATTAGTGACAGTCAGACTGCAGTCCAGAGACATTCAGGTAGTAGACAGTGACACACCTCTGTACACAGCGTTTTTACATTGAAGTTCAACAGCTTCAGAACAGGAAGCAACCAAAATATATATATCAAAGGGGTGGTATGCTACAAAATCAATGTGTCTTTGTTTTTGATAGGTTTAAATTTTAGCATCACCACTATAGGGTACAAATTGTAACTTCCATGCAATGTATTATACTGGAAACACAGCATCAGTGTTATACGGTCATACCTCTTTAAACCTCAGTCTAAGAAAACTACAGCATGTTCACATACAGCAAAACATTGATTTTGGTGCCAACGGCCCCTTAAGAGTGGTCAGACAAATAATTTCTAACAAAGAGTGCATAATAGTCATAAATAATCAGCATTAGAATATATTTGTTTTTTTATTAGTACAGGACAAACCAGACCCTGGACAGCAACACACACAGGTTCCATTTACTTCAATAACGTACTGTATTTTACAATCAACCAATACTACAGTAGTGTACATGGGCCAGAGCACAAAACACAGAGAATGCTTGTATTTTTATTTATCTACCACACTGACTGAAGAAGAGACTGAAGCACTGAGAACATTAATACAATCTGACCTGACAGTACTCATTAACAAACTAAATGGGCCCATGTAGTAAATCATACCACCCGAATAACTTCACAACAGTGAAGTGGTAGCAGCGCAGTAAATCCTGTATTTAAGAGACTACACCATCAGTCTCCAGTTTAGTTGTTTTACTGCACCAATACTGTTAGTAATTGGAAATGAAATCCTACTCAGTTGTACCAGATGTAAACCCTAACCTTTTTGAAATAAAAAGAAAATTCTGTAACTTTTTTTTTTAACTGACTTGAGATTTCTATAACTCCCAAGTTACCTGACCGCTGTATGTTTCTTAGCGTATAAAACTTTAAATATAGTCTTTGCTCATGTCTGCAGTGGATGTATCCACACTGTGCATCGTTTACTTGTCTGCACAGGCCAAGGCAGATGAGGTCATGTGGTTCAATTACCATCAATGTTTGCACAATTTGAACAATATCTTGTGATAGAAAAAAAACCTGACATCTGAAGGCGGTTAATATCATTTTGTTGAAGTAAATCAACTCTTACACATTGAATATATTGTGGATAAAATAACGTCATGCATTCATTTTTAATATTAATTACTCAAACCTTGAAAGTTCTGCAACAGCAGAGCTTTCTCTAGTCAGCAGGGGGAGCTGTTTCACGGGCTCAGGTACAATAGCAGGTAATACATTTTATGTTCTACAGGGCAAGGACACTATCAATAAGTGTATAATTGCTCTCTTCCTGAAAAAATTTTGCTATATTAGAAAGAGCTTGAATCTTATTTTTGTTTTCTAGTTAATGTGCAATTTGTCACATTTGTGATTTCTTTTAGCACACTTATAAGCAATAACAAATACTTGACACAGCACAAAGTTGAACATAATCTGTTTTCAAACAAAAGACTGACATTTTACACAAAAGGTCAGACCGATTGAAGTTAGCCTGCTAACACACATGTACACCATGCTCACTCTCATACACACAAACTAAAACAAATTCTTTAACAACGGGATGAGTCGCTTAAACAGAAACTTGTCTTTGCTCTGACTGTTGGCATGGTTACTATCTACATCATGGCCTCAAGTGACCCACATCACCCATCCCTGTCCTGACACTCCCAATCTCTCAATAAGAGGATTGCAGGATCAATGAATTGAATTGAGTCAGCATCCTTAGCATCCCACAAACAGATTGTTATTTTGTCTGAGACTGCACTCAATCATTAAACAACCAACCTCTTCAAACTCTTTCTCACTCATCTGTTACCCCCCACCCACACATATACTATGTGATTACATAATATTACATAAACAAGAACATACTACTACTGTGATACTCATAAGACAATAATAATAAAAACACAGGGCAGTTTGGCAGCTTCTAAAACGTAAACATAAAAAGACTTACCCAGAATCCCCCCATTCGCCCCAGTATTTTATTACAACACTCTACACGGGACACTGTCTCAAATTACACACTGCATACATTCCATGGCACAATTCCATATTATAGAGACTAGACGGAAAAGTTATCTACTGTGGATTACAAGAGCTGTAGTTACATCTTGATTTGCAGAATTGTTTAAAGATGAACCATGACATAAAGGAAGACCAAGAGGACTTAGAAGGACTAATTTCATTTTAGATGTCGACAAGCATTTGTAGTGTATATTTATCTACTAACTCATTTGGAAATAAAATGTGAGCCTGAGAATTAAGTACAATTCAACGACTTGTATGTCATTTGAGACAGTGTCTAGAGTTAGTTTCATCTACTGTCTCTAGCCTACCTACAGTACCATATACACATAAACTCACTGTACATAAAAATGTGAGATATTGCACTTAGTCACAAAAACATTTTTTTTTTGTCTTTACAGCATGTGGTAACCTACTAAATAAATCACTGTCTGAGACACACAGTACAGCATGGCACTTAGTTGATGTCTACATACAGGTTCATTACATGTTATCACCTTTAACTACAGCAGGGACAAATAAGGGACGATCAGACTGCACTAGAGCTGAAACATTCCCTGCACTATTTTGGCATGAGAGAGTTTTGACACTTCTTTAAAGGTGCTAAGTGAATGAAAAGAAAAGAGAAATGTTTTTATCTCTAAAACTGCTTTGTAGTGGAGTCACCCACCTGCAACTTTCTCTTTTGTCTCGACAGGGATGTTTCTGGATACAGAAAAAGGGCCTCTACTTCTATGTTTACTCCCCTTATTTTATTTTGTCTCTTTTGTCTAACTTCTAAAGACACTGGATATGCTAAAGTAATATTGTATGTTGCACCCAACAGCGCAGATTAAACTGGAATGTCAAGGAAGGTAAGAGGAAGGGCAAGAGGATGAAACAAAGGATCAGAGGCCAAACTTTAGCATCACTCAGTCAAAATCCACTCTCACACACACTGCACATGTATCATGACAGACAGCTGTTTTCTTTCACTAATCCATATCCCTCAAACAGGTCTACCCTATGTGCACCTAGTAAATAGGAACCTGGTATGTAGGTGCTGCATTGTTCTCAGTAAATGGTGGGCTCTGGTAGGTCTCTGTCGTCTCAGTGGTGCCGCCTCCTGGCGAATTGGATGGGTATGGCTGGGAAGGTGCACCACCATCCATGTGCTCTGTTGTGAACAGGGACATGTCTGTCCCAAGAAGGTACTTCTGTACTGCACGGACCGTTAGACCAGCCTGCAGAAAAGGAAGAAAAATAGTGAGGATGTAAGTAAATTTATTGTTCAAATTGGACAGTTCGTAGATCAGAAGAAATAAACTTGGCATGTATCTAGTACAAAAATAAGCACGAGTGACCTATGTTAGAGGTTATTATTCTCTAATATGTTTTTATGAATGTATAATGAACCCGTTACATAGCCTCCTCATTTTGTAAATGACAAATCCTTGTTTTTTTAACACTTGGCTATTTTACTAAATTTTGCTTTAGTCTATGAAGGATTTGTTGAATTTGAATACCACTTAACATACCAATAAACATTTGAAACACTTCTAATTCTTAATACATTTATACATAAATATTTTACCATTGTAATTTGAACAAAAAAAAAATACTGAGGTCTAGAGACCAGGGACACCTCATTGCTTGATACGGCCATGGTACCACTGGATGCATCCATGCTCTTACCCAGGTTATAATGGAGAAGAAAGAGAAGGCAATGGCAGCCCGGGCCGCATCTGCCCCCTGGTTCAGTGGCAACTCATCAGCTGTGGTCCGAGACCACTGATTGGCCAGAAAGCAGAAACTTACAAAGTTCAAGAAGGCCCAGAAACCTGTCAGGGGAGTCACACCTTGTTACCACAGACATTTTAGAAGAGTTCAAATATTCTCTACAATCTGACAAAGATGAGGCGGGTTTACATAAGTAAAAGTACAGTATTTTGCTTTTTAATGCCCTGTTGAGCTAGTCTGTATAAAATCATCCATAGCCAAGTACAGTGCCTTGCGAAAGTTCTCGGCCCCCTTGAACTTTGCGACCTTTTGCCACATTTCAGGCTTCAAACATAAAGATATAAAACTGTAATTTTTTGTGAAGAATCAACAACAAGTGGGACACAATCATGAAGTAGAACAACATTTATTGGATATTTCAAACTTTTTTAACAAATAAAAAACTAAAAAATTGGATGTGCAAAATTATTCAGCCCCTTTACTTTCAGTGCAGCAAACTCTCTCCAGAAGTTCAGTGAGGATCTCAGAATGATCCAATGTTGACCTAAATGACTAATGATGATAAATGTGTGTAATCAAGTCTCTGTATAAATGCACCTGCACTGTGATAGTCTCAGAGGTCCGTTTGTTCTTTATGAAGAACAAGGAACACACCAGGCAGGTCCCAGATACTGTTGTGGAGAAGTTTAAAGCCGGATTTGGATACAAAAAGATTTCCCAAGCTTTAAACATCCCAAGGAGCACTGTGCAAGCGATAATATTAAAATGGAAGGAGTATCAGACCACTGCAAATCTACCAAGACCCTCTAAACTTTCAGCTCATACAAGGAGAAGACTGATCAGAGATGCAGCCAAGAGGCCCATGATCACTCTGAATGAACTTCAGAGATCTACAGCTGAGGTGGGAGACTCTGTCCTTAGGACAACAATCAGTCGTATGCTGCACAAATCTGGCCTTTATGGAAGAGTGGCAAGAAGAAAGCCATTTCTTAAAGATATCCATAAAAGTGTTGTTTAAAGTTTGCCACAAGCCACCTGGGAGACACAGCAAACATGTGGAAGAAGGTGCTCTGGTCAGATGAAACCAAAATCAAACTTTTTGGCAACAATGCAAAACGTTATGTTTGGCGTGAAAGCAACACAGCTCATCACCCTGAACACACCATCCCCACTGTCAAACATGGTTTGGGCCTGCTTTTCTTCAGCAGGGACAGGGAAGATGGTTAAAATTGATGGAAGATGGATGGAGCCAAATACAGGACCATTCTGGAAGAAAACCTGATGGAGTCTGCAAAAGACCTGAGACTGGGACGGAGATTTGTCTTCCAACAAGACAATGATCCAAAACATAAAGCAAAATCTACAATGGAATGGTTCACAAATAAACATATCCAGGTGTTAGAATGGCCAAGTCAAAGTCCAGAATCCAATCGAGAATCTGTGGCAAGAACTGAAAACTGCTGTTCACAAATGCTCTCCATCCAACCTCACTGAGCTCGAGCTGTTTTGCTCAGGAGGAATGGACAAAAATTTCAGTCTCTCGATGTGAAAAACTGATAGAGACATGCCCCAACGCTACTTACAGCTGTAATCGCAGAAAAAGGTGGCGCTACAAAGTATTAAGTTAAGGGGGCTGAATAATTTTGCACGCCCAATTTTTCAGTTTTTTATTTGTTAAAAAAGTTTGAAATATCCAATAAATTTCGTTCCACTTCATGATTGTGTCCCACTTGTTGTTGATTCTTCACAAAAAATTACAGTTTCATATCTTTATGTTTAAAGCCTGAAATGTGGCAAAAAGTCACAAAGTTCAAAGGGGGCCGAATACTTTCGCAAGGCACTGTATGTAAACTCTGAGCAGGCATGCATAGTCAATCCTTAATTAGCAAGACCAGTGTTGACTACTGTTGTATACGTGTTACTTTTTGGTGATTGTCCAGACAGCCATGTGTGTCATGCATGTTCACCTCTCAACGTGACTTCCACCTCACCTGAAAAGCCGATCTCGAGCATTATAGCCTTTTTCCTGTCTTTGACCGAGCTGATGGTGGAGAACTTGTAATCGAGTAGGAAGAAAAAGGAGCATGCCAGTAAACCAACCAGCCCACAAAGACACCATAGTTGCAGGCGTCTGCATTTTTGTTGAATACACAGTGGAGGCGCTCACTGCCCAAGTTGACATAACCCTCATTCACAATGGAGGCAAATACCACCAGGGAAAATATCTGCAGAGAAAAATTTGATAATGTAAGTGTGGGGAAATACCATGTAAAAAAGGCTCCTGTAGTTTTTCTGTTGTTGGAGGCTAATTGGGAAAAGCGCTAGGGGAAGGAAGTGCTACTTGAAAGTGTCTCTTTTGAGCGCGCTCAGACCAAAGGCATTAACCTAATTTCCCTCTTTTTCTGTAACCGACTGAAGAGGTAGATGCTTGACTTCTCCTCAAGAATCACACAGACCTGAGGCACTGTGTATGTGTATTTTAAATTTTTCTACCAAATAAGGTAATGGGCAGTTTTAATAGCACATAGTGTACAGCCTTGATTAAACAGCTAATCCAGAATGTCTTTGTAACATTGTATTTCTAGTTTTTTTTCTCTTTACTATTAGCCTTTCCTCTGTTCTGGACCAGCACACTGACACTGATCAGCTGACTAACGCTCAGTGGCAGAATAGGGCCATGTGACACACACACACACACACACACACACACACACACACACACACACACACACACACACACACACACACACACACTGAAATGCACTGGTACTTGGGGGTTTAGATCATATGATGGAGGGAGGACACACAATGGGATAAAGTCAGATGCACATTTTAACCCCATCACGTGGGGTTATAATCTGTGTTATAATCACAGGTCCTTTTAGAGAATAAATGAGACAAACCTGCTCATGCTAGTTGCCAACAATATTTTAGTTAATCCATACTATATTATTGTAGAGAAGAGTTCTATTCTTAAGTGAATCATTTCCTTTGCTGCAGAACGTTGTGGTTTTTATCTTGGGTAGAGTGGGACTTCTGGCTCTCTCTGACATTGATTTTGTGAAATCTGCAATACTAACATCCAGTTTAATTGCACTAATCCGGGCCTTTCCTTTTGTGACTTGAAATAAATATACGCTGCAAAAAAGATAAGTAATCGAAATAAGCTCGCTTAAATATTAATAGGGTTCCACTCAACGGACCGAGCGTCATGGAACCTGTGCCATTCGCTTACATTAACGCTTCCGTGTTGGATCACAAGAATGGACCACACATATTCCAGCTCTGTCCTATATCTGTGTTCATAAACTCCAGTAAGGAAGACCTTCTGTATGTCATCCAAAAGTGATGCGCTACATCAAACGTCAGGGCACGACGCGTCTCCGTGGCCCTGCGTGCGTAATGATTATCATTGACCAATCACAGGTGGGATGACGGACGACGACCGTTTAGGGTTAATAAAAAAATAAAAATAAAAAAAGGAATCATCAGCTGAAAATTGGGTTGGGAATGGTGAGAGATATCACTACGGTAAATCTAGCAGACACATTCAGACACGTATTGGGCAAATAGAGAAAGAAGAGAGAATGTGAACGTTTGAAAAGCACGTCCAGTATAGGCCCGGTTTTCAACTGCACAACCTAGGTTTGTGTTATTTGCTAAAAGGGAAATATTGACGACATAGTTGATGATAGGTCGGTGCCTGGCTCACACAACATCTGTAGTAAGAGCGGTTTGATGGTCACGGTGTCAGATAACCAGTAGGCCTTGGCTACACCCTTCCGACTTATCACTATAGGCACAGATTTAAACGTTCACAGCAGCATTGGCGTCCTTTTATTAGACAACCAGTTCATTTGTTTAAGGGGGATGTCTTGTGGCAAGATTTGCAGTGAGAACACGTCACGGGATCTCGCGCAACCACAACAACACAGAGTAGCTATTCTCCATCCACAGACACACACACATACACACACAGCAGTACGGTGAAAAGGAGCTTTTACCCAGGTAAACACTCTGAGGATGGTCGTTGGCTGTTTGGCGAAAGCTAAGGGGTCGATAGTGGACCCGGTCCGGCCCGCTCCGAACGATCCCACTCCGTCCATCTTCGGTCGCTCGCTCTCTGTGCGCTCCTGGCAGCTCCACGATCCCGGCTCCACGGCAGGATGGACGCGCTGCTGTTCTCTGCTGTAGAGGGACGGGTCTAGCGCGCACACAGAGGCGCGCGGCTACGAGGACGCACGCGGACAGCAGGGAGCGTGCAATATAGACGTACTGTGGACCACGCGCTGGAGCCTGTGATGGAATAGGGCCTTACACTTTAAGCCCAATACATACACGATTAGTCAATGGGAGCACGTAGTAATGTATATCAGAAAATGTTGTACGCACATATATATTCAAAGTAAAGCATCAGCAATGGTGCTTATGAATCAGACTAGCCTATAGAGGTCCAGCTTATAGGTCATTAAGGACAATAATGTAAAAATGTGTTATAAAGCTATTCACTTAAGTTACATCCATTGGGTACACGTTGGTTGTCGCTTATCATTGGCTGAATGTATACAGTAGCCCAGACAAATATTATGTATACAATGTAACACTGTTTTTACCTGCATTAGTCACGTGGACACTATACAAACTGAGACGCACCTGTGATCACGTATTTGGTAGAAATGACAAACATTACATAACCTACCAATACCACTAGGTGATATGTATGGTGATGATATTATGGTCAGTATTTGTGAAATAAGGGGCAATGCTAATTAATCATTGTTGGTTTTGTTCTGTGGTTAAGGTTCAGGTATCATGGGACTATTGGACATTTGGTCAGGTATTGGTTATATATGGTCCCTACACATAGACATTTTATACAACATACACAAATAGAGTTTTAAATATATGCTCTTATTTATAAATATTGTTCCCACATATTACACACAATCTTTTGAGCTGTACTGTTGATAAAGTCAAAGACCTGCTAATTGAATTATTTAGAATTTATGCTTATATGAAGAAGGACTACAGACCAATACTTATTTAAATATATCTGTCTTTTTTTAAACCAGCTCCAGTATAATTAAGTTTTAACATAAAACACACAACACCTGCAATACATTCCTCATCAATTCATTTTAAGCAAGCTAAAAATCACAGTAGCGCTGCTCAGTCACAGGAGCCATCTTTCCATCCATCTCTCCACCTCTCGTCCACTTGAGAGCAGTCAAATTCTGGCTTTCCAAGACGGACGTTGATTTCATTATGAAGATGACAGAGCCACTGAGACAGAGCATGACGGCTCCTAGTGTCTGGTGTGTTTGTTTTTAATCTGTGAGAAAATAGGGAAAGATAAGAACAACTTTTACCTAAACATAGCAGGTGTATCACACACAGAAGAGAAACATGCCCAAAGATTTAGAACACAGTGATTTCCAAATTGTACTCTGACCTGTCTCTGAGGTCTTCTGCACATTCTTCACAAGGGAAGAACTTAGAGAAAAGGTTGATGAAGTGTCCCATGTCTTGCTGCTGTGTAGAAGTTGGTTGATCTGGATAATATGCAGCCATTGTGTGCAAAACGGACCAGGTGTTACGGCCCAGCTCTTGTCTGTCCAGTGGGCATTCAGGTTCTTGTTGTGGCTCCGACTCTTCAGATGCGACCTGCAACATAGTGATCAGAAACAGTTAATTAAAAATATATCACTTTAGACCAAGAATGACAAGATGTTATACAAATTGAAAGCAGTAGCCTAGCGCAATGAAAACAATAATGTCACTTATAGAACCCCTCCAGGCCACAAGCACATCACAAAAAACGATTATTTATATAAATTCAAGCAAAGTTTAGCGGTCTCTAGCCTTCGAAGCTCGCCACCTGGCACGACCTCAAGTCACACCTGTCCTGCTGTTGCTGCCCGCTTCTGGACATTCATCCAAGTCTTAAAGTCCGTGCACGCTCTGCACAGCTTTGTTTTCAGACCCCCACTCTGGGAATGCTCGTTAACAGTCTTGTCCTCCGATGGTTTGGAGGTGACTGGAAAAGGAAAACCTTCAAACCCCGCCGGGTTGGAGGCTGGTGAATCCTTCGGTCCTGTGTGCGCAGCCATGTTAGCTTGAGAGCTTTCTGTATTTGTACAATGCTAAAAGTAAATTTCTATTACATCAGCAATAGTCCATGAACATAATTGAAATTCACCCAAAAAACTAAATTCAGCTACTTAATAATGTCTTTAGCGTATGGACCACAGGATGACTACACATTTCATGAGTGATGTAAGAAATGGGCAACACGGAACCAGAGCCTTCCTAAGTTTCCTTGTGTCAGCCGGACCGTGAAGGGTACAGGACTTGTTTCCGGGTTGTGATGTCACATATCTGTGCATGCCTTGGAGAGTGGCGTCTGAAACAGTGTAAATTTCTTTAATATATTAACATTTGACATAATTGGCAATATACAAGTTCTTTACGGTAGCTTATTAAAGACTTTCTGTGTTTACTGGCACTATTTGTAACGGGTTGCTGTTGGTTTATACGATTGTTTTAAGGGTAGCGTGTGTCCAACAAAGCTAATAACTGAGAAGTGACACGTTTCTGTTTTAGTTTTTGTACAGAAATAGTTGTTTAACAGAACCAACACAATGGGAATATTGGAAAAAATCTCGGAAATAGAGAGAGAAATTTCTCGAACACAGAAAAACAAAGGTAAGAAGGGCGTTTTGGGGGCTAAATGTTGTTCATTATGGACGAACCGGTCACTCCATGCTATTATTAAAAATCTACAAATTTGTCAAATTTTTGCCTACAATGGTAAACTAATAATAGTTTATTTATGACTCAAGTGTGTATTTTTATTTTATCATCAGCTACGGAGTACCACCTGGGTTTACTCAAGGCCAAACTTGCCAAGTACAGAGCTCAGCTTCTTGAGCCCTCCAAGTCAGCAGGGGCTAAAGGCGAAGGCTTTGATGTTATGAAATCTGGTGATGCTCGTGTTGCTCTCATCGGTTTCCCTTCTGTGGGTAAGGTATGTCAGCGCGTGTATTATTTCTTTGCCAATAATGAAAGTAAGGTTATTTGATGGTTGCAACATTAATATCTGCCTCTTGTATTCAGTCCACCTTTCTAAGTTTGATGACTTCCACTGCAAGTGAAGCTGCTTCGTATGAGTTCACTACCCTCACCTGTATACCTGGTGTTATAGAGGTACATTTTTAGGTAAATTTTATATATATGTCTAACTCGGCCCAGTTTCTTAGTATCTTGTTGCTTTTTAGTACAAGGGAGCCAATATTCAGTTACTTGACTTGCCAGGAATCATTGAAGGAGCCGCTCAAGGTACAAATTCATTTAAATTTATTACAAACTCACAAAAGTCATTAGTAAATTTAAAAAAATGTTTGGTTGTTGTTTAGGTAAGGGTAGAGGTAGACAAGTTATTGCAGTTGCCAGAACTGCTGACGTTGTCATCATGATGTTGGACGCCACCAAAGGAGAGGTGCAGAGGTATGATTGTACTGTGCATTTAAATAATGTAGAAACAAAGTAAGCATCTGTCATCGTATAATACTTTTGACGTTTTGTAGAACACTTTTAGAGAAGGAGTTGGAATCAGTGGGGATCAGACTCAACAGGACAAAACCAAATATTTATTTCAAGGTAGTATTATCTTTCTTTTATTATCGTTTATTACCAGTAATATCACCACAATGGTATAAATCTGCTATATTGTGTAATTAATATAACTTACTCATCCAATTGTTGGAGCACAGACGCCAGTCATTCATTTTTTTTTGTAATTAAATTTGAAATGTAATTCAAATTTCCTGTTTTATTCCACTCAGCCCAAGAAAGGTGGTGGACTCTCGTATAACTCCACAGTTCCTCTCACACAGTGCTCAGAGAAGCTCGTCCAACTCATCCTTCATGAATACAGTATCCTTCACTCTGTGCGAGTGTATTGTGTTTTCCCATCTCTGTATTTATAGATGTTTGTTTCTCTGAGGCTGTTCGACATTTCTTTAACCCTTCTTTATAGAAATATTTAATGCAGAAGTCCTTTTCAGGGAGGACAGTACACCAGATGAATTTATTGACGTTATTGTTGGAAACAGAGTATACATGCCTTGTCTATATGTAAGTAATAACTATTTTTACTTCAGTTTAAAATTGATTATATTAAATAACTAACATTTTGGTATGTGCTTGTCATTCTTCAGGTGTACAATAAGGTGGATCAAATCTCCATTGAGGAGGTGGACCGCCTTGCTCACAGACCTCACAGTGTAGTCGTCAGGTCCGTAGTCATCATGTCTTCAATAACAGCATGATCAACAGCAACAGTTTTTGCGTGTTTATATAGGTGAGTTTACCTGTGTTCTTGTTTTCTGCAGTTGTGGGATGAAGTTGAACCTGGATTATCTTCTTGAGACATTGTGGGAATACCTGGCCCTCATTTGTATCTTTACCAAAAAGAGAGGAGGTATGAGTTTCATTTGCTTTTTAAGATTTACCCAGCTTTAACATGCAAATTATTAAAAAAAAAAATTTCTCTCTCATTAGAGCGGCCAGACTTTAATGATGCCATCATTATGAGAAGAGGAGCATCTGTAGAACATGTGGTCAGTAAATGTTTGATATCTTACAACAGACAAGACAAAATCTATGTGTTTCTTTGGTTTGTGATGGTTGTATTCCTATTCTGTCTCAACAGTGCCATCGAATCCACAGAACCTTAGCCAGCCAGTTCAAATATGCCCTGGTTTGGGTAAGTAATGTCAGAATTTTAGTGACATGGTTGCCAACCACACAAAAACCTAATTCTTTTAAGATGCTGATTCTTCAACGACTTGAACCTATTTTTATCTGACACATAAAACAATAATATAAATATAATTAATGAAACAGTAAAGGTTCACAGAAATTAACTGGCCTCATGTGCTTTCTATGAATGGTTCTGGCCACACCCCCAATTGATTTTATGGTTTAATGGCAAGACGTTTGTGTGAAAGTAAAAAGAATAGAAGTACATACAATTGTCAGAACTTTTTTCAGTATGCTGGTGTAGGCTACCTGAAAAACAGTAGTGTAGAAGACTTTCCAACAAATTAAATTTTATCCAGCAAATCCTCAATTATTTTTCTTATAAGTGCTGTCCTAACAGAATACTTTATATTATAAACACCTTTTGTTCTCTTTGGATTTGAACCTGTTTTTGCTGGTGTTTTCTAGGGAACCAGTACCAAGTACAGTCCTCAGAGAGTGGGCCTGACGCACATTATGGAGCATGAGGACGTCATCCAAATTGTTAAAAAGTAAAACGGAGACCTGATTGGGCAGAAGCATGAAGACCCAAGTCTTTCTTTGGAAAATAAGAAAGACAAACTGTTGTACAATTAAACTTGCACAACAAGTAAAGCCATTTTCCATTCTTATTTTGCAAATTATATTTACCAAAAGCAGAGAATTGTGTGTTGTGTTTGAAGACTGAAAATGGTGTATTTTAACTGATAATACTGACATAAATGCTGATTCAGAAGGTATTGGAAAAAAAAACATAAAATAAAAACATATTGTCCTTGTGTCATTTCTATATGATCTATTCATTTTTAACTCCACCACTTCCAGCTATATTATGGCCTCATTGGTGAGTAGGCTATTGTCAAGCCGTTCATATATATATATAAAAAAAATCTTTTACCGTTATTGGTATTATGCAAAATTAATTGAAGGAGTTATTTTACCTCACTTTAGGAGAGATTGTAAGACCTGCAGACCTCCAGGTGAGCATCCTTCACATCTCTGATCCCGCCCACAGCAGCTTCCGTTCTCTATCCCTGCTTCACGGCTGTTTGTCCTTCGTACCCCGCTGTAGTGCTGAAGTTATCTTCAGCATTTTATTTCCGAAAGTGGGTGCTTACAGCCAACGCACACCATTCGGTAACACATGCCCGTGAGCACAATAGTGTCATTAAAAATTCACAAGCATCACGTTGGTGTAGGAGAGTGGGGCAGAGTAGAAAGGCTTACAAGAGAGAGTGACAGGAAGAGAGGCCACAAAGATGACCTTAAGATGTCTGGTCAGAGTGCAAGTTGGATGGAGAGATTCTGCTATGGAATAACCTGAGGAGAAAAGGGGTGTTGATTATATTGTGAAGACGCGGAGGAAATAAGGTATGGCCCTCTAGGTGTGTATTATGCTGATGAGGCTTGACACTTGATGCTGCTTGGCTCCATATGGCATGGCTAAGTGCAAGCTAGCAGTGTAGTAGTGTGTGCTAATTTTATATGAACTACTAGTAGGCCTATGTGGGAATTACATATAGTATTTTAAACTTCTAGCTTTATACAGTGGGAAACTTAAAGGTGTTTTGACAGTTTTTTTTTTTAAAGTGAGAGAAATTGACTCAAAACACTTTCAACACAAACCTTTCAGCACTTTTACCCTCTAAACTAAAGGATGATGGAAGTTTTGTTAAAGTAATGGGTTTTGTCAAAATATGTATTCAAAGTATGTATATATTAAAGAAACTGTTTAGCTGACCAGGCTGTTTATAATGGAGGGTTTATTCTTCCAGCATAATGTCACAGAGCCATTGTGATCATTTCAATCAAGACTTTTTATTTCACAATAAACAACTCTTTAAAAGCTTAGTTTTTAGTGTCAGAGATTAACAAAGAAATTATAATTTTTTAAAGCACACTGCATAACAATAACTTAAAGAAACTACAATTAACTGATGATAATAATAATAATAATAATAATAATAATAATAATAATAATAATAAGTCTATTACTGAAGGTCGTCCCCAAAGGCTTTAATTTTTGTTTGGGTAGAAATGTGTCTTGTATCAGCTGCTTGTATGGCCTTTCGTGATTATGTTATGATATTTAATCTAGAATTAGCATCACAGGCCAAACTCTACCAACTAAATGTATTTAATAAATTTAATGCAGTGTAAATCATCATCAAAAAACATTTTATCTTAACTTAAAGTTATCCTATAAATATACACCCACTTAGTTAAAGTTGATTGGGCTGTTCTTAATAAAATAAACACTATATATGTGAAGACAGTGAAGCCTATATTTGTCATTTTTATATAAATGTTTTACATTATGACAGAAAACAAACCTCTTTATGCACTAGTTAGGCCTTTGGCTCAGGAGCTTCATCTTTTTGTCTCTTCTGCCCTCTTGTGTAAAAGTATGCCTGTTACAAGTACGTGTTGCTGACAATATATACTATAACAGCAGACAAATAATTTCTTTATTTTTTTAGTTTTGTTTATTTTGGTCATCAAATAATAAAGTTAATTTTAACATTGTATAAAAAAAGAAAAACATGAACAAAAGGTATAGGTTGAAGCTTTTGTTTATTACGCTTATCCTTTCTTTCTCTTTTAGAGATTTTGCACTCGCTAAGAATACGTGAGACAAAAAAATGAATACACACACCAATCAAAAGACAAGAATTCATAAATCATAACTTCTCTCAGCTGCAAAGGACTCAATTACCTTTGTTAAAAAATGTTATTAATAAAAAAGACTTACATAACTTTAAATCATTGTCAGAATTTTTCCAAACATTTATCCCTTGTACAGACAGACTCCAGAGTTCTACAGTTTTAGTTTTTTGGTCCAGACTTTAGGTTATGCCAACCTCTGAGTTCATATAGAGTGATTTATAAACAAAACTTCTGAACACAGTCAGTTGGGCAAATGTATTTATCCTTTAAACTATTGAACTTATTAAATAGATGTCATAGGTCAAATATTTACTACTTTTGTAAAAATATATATGCAATTAATAATCCTCCATCCATTGTCACAGAGGCACTTACTTAGTAATTTATATGTAATAAATGTATACACTTTTTGTGAACAAACTGACAAATACATTTGTAGTTGGCACAGTGTATACTTTGGCGTACTGTGTTCATTTTCTGCCTTCAGTGATTGTACCATTGTTGCAGTCTCAATATGCAATTAAATGCTTGTGTGACGAAGCGAGTTGGTGATAGTGCAAACAGTGTGTGTGTGGATGTGCTTGCATGCATGTGTTTATGTCGCTCTTTCATTAACCAACAACGGAACCATTTAGTTGTTGACCTTTGCAGAGACAAAAGGCACATACTGTACGTGCATACACAAATTAACATGTTGACTATAAAACTTAATCACAGCACTTCTCTCATACTTTGTTTGATGTAATTGCAGGATTTTACCGAATCCCATGTTGTCTGTTCTGGTCCTCTCTGTTGTACTAAAATGTACAAAGGATTACAGATGCTTTACCGAAGCCAAAGACACTATTTGGTTTGTGATTGAAGCCCTATTGTGTTGCCCAAATGGCCCATGTTATTTTAGAAATTGATTGCGGGTGCGTGGGCAGAGGCCTATAAAATGATGGACAAAAGGCCAGGAGTCAGACCAGCAAGACCCAAACCAGCAAGACCCAGACCTGTCGCCGGTGCATTTTTCTCTAAATGGTTCAATTTTTATGCTGGTTTTTGGATTATAAGACAGTTAAGAGCAGATAAGGTAAGATGAGCCTGACACTAAATATGTTTTGTTATGGGGAACTCTTTTTGATCATAGCCCAGTTTGGTTATGATGCAGGGTAGATGTTCTTACAAAAATATTGTACAAACACAATCTTATCCTATTGTCTTTCATAATATTACATTTTAGTCATTTAGCTGACGCTTTTATCCAAAGCGACTTACATGAAGCTTCCATTCACCAGTGTTACAGCTGGAACACCACTGTAGGCAAGGGGGGTTAAGTGTCTTGCCCAAGGACACAACGACAGTATGAACTGTGGGGAGAGCAGGAATCAAACCACCTACCTTCTGGTTGAAGGATGACCGCGCTACACTGCTCCCCTATATTCAAGAACAATTGTCAGTCATAGTTGCTGCTTTATACTTCATGGCTGTTATTGCGGTTTGTGTATTGTCTCATACTTGTAGTGACTGTAGGTCACTGTGTGAGATTATTCCATCCTGTTTATGAGGGTTGTCTAATGCATCCACTTTTAAGAGTAGGTACTCCTACTAAGGAAAATAACAGCTTGTGCATGTTTTGTACTTATATTTGCTCCAAGTTAAGTTCATTGTGTAAACTATTTTATTATACATAACTGGATATCACATACAGAGAGACTATTATTTAGAATTACAGTGCAGTCAAGCCTTGGTGTTTGATCTGTCAGGTCTTGGAACAGGCTTGGTGTTGTCACTGGTCAGGTTTCTGGATTATCCGGCAGTGAAGGTTCAAGTTTGAATAGGGCTTAGCAGCTTTCAGGAAATTAGAACCCATCCTCCTGTCTCACCTTCTCTCAGTCTCATATTAGTACGAATACTACCCTAAGTTTCGTCATACACCAAAGCAATTCATTACAACATCTTACTGTCGAGCACTGTGACTAACTGGCCATTGTCCATGGTGTACCCCGTCTAAGGCAAAAAGCTGCTCCAGTCACCCACGACCCCTAACGGGAAAATGAATAAACGGATAAATAAATATTACTGTCATTTGTAGCAACAATAGAGCTTAATATTGGCAGTGAGATTTAGAAGATATGAATGAGTGGTCATACTGCCTCCATTATAACGAAGCTGCTGAGGCTCTATGCTCAAAGTCATTAACTGTGCATGTTGGCCCTGTCTGCTCAGGTGATCTTCTTTATTATACTCGCTGAGTGCGTCCGCTGAAAGCACATTGTCAGGCATTGGCACACACTTTCCCGTACATCTTTCACTCTCTCCATCCTATTATCCTCACGACTGTCACGCTATGACTGCGCACCATTACTTCACCCTTTTTTGAAAGGACAATGTGTAATTTGATCAGCTTGTTAGGACTTTTAGGATTTTTTGTCTTTTTTTTTTCTGAATCATAATTCACTAGTGGCTCATTTATCTCTGTGCACTTTTCTGTTGTTTCACATCAGTTTATTGTCTTTTGAACTCATAGTTATGCTCCCATGCTCTACTCTTATCTCACTGTGTTCTTTGATGATACTGGTTTTGTAGTGTGTTGTTTTTTCCAGTGCAGGCTACAGACAGTTTAGTTGTTTGTCACTGTCACTGCATGATACAGAGTCCTTTTTAACTGCTGTCATAGGTCAAGACTGTTTATTCCAGAACAAATGATCAGAAAGTTTGAGAGTAAACTTGCAGCAATGTCAATAAGCTCGCCTTGTTGTCCTCATGTTCTGCTCTCTGTCTTTGATTTGATCTTTTTGACCCTTGAGCCTACTCTAGATGTATTATACAGTATATTGGCCGAGGAGCAGTCAAGGGTAAAGATGACCCTTTGCGATATATTTAGAACAGCAAGCGATAAATGTTTTATCTATGCTGCCGTAGGTAGAACACAGGGCAGTCATTAAACATTCATATCTGCCATTGAAATGACCTAGTGGAATATCAGCAGATCATCAATGAATCAACATCATGAATCACCGGACAGTCATTAATGAACTTAGATAATTTGTTTGGATACTACGCATTACAATCAAGGGTATGGAGTTTGTATTGAACTTCAGTTGACAAGATAAATTACACTTTATATAGAATTTATTCTACAATTCATTCATACATTCAACTGTTCATGACAAGTTAGAGTAGTCCTAGTGTCCTTTAAGAACAGCTTTAGTGTATAGTGTGCAATAGAATTATTTACAGTATATGAGAGATGTCAGTGTTGGTTGAACATTCAGGTGATTCTCAATCTTTGGTGCTTCAGTTTGCAGCATTGCCCTTTACTTTGTGGCATTGTTTCTGGTGTGTGTGTCTGTGTTTTAGATTTGTTTGCATGTGTGTGTTTTGGCTTTGCCTCTCAGACACAGTTTAGCAACAGCTCAACTATTCTGCATTATTGATACGGGAATGAGCCTGCAGGTAGGGTTACTCTGTGCCAGCAAAGCTGGTACATTTATGTGCCCTTTGCAACTCTAACCAGGCGTACTCAACTTCTGATTCCCATGTATAAACACAATACATATACTCTCATACGCAAGTTCACAGGCTGAGTATTTGACAGGAGCTGAAGTTGAGACGCTAAGGGGATGGGTAATGTCGTAGTAACTAGAGAGATGCTGCAGGTTGCAGGAGGTCATAAAGGTAAGCTGACGTGTGGGAGGAGAGGATACCACCACAAATTGGACACACGCTTTCAGGCTCAGACAAAGAGGAGGACAACCCTAAAGGCCAAGACTCACACCGGCAAAATAAACTCAAGCCCTCCTTGCTGGGGGACCTCCTGCCAAAGTTGGTGCAGCGGCCAAGATGAGGATTCTCTTTCAGACTCACAGGACGCAGTAACAATGCAAGACACACAAAGAACTACAGCTACTTCAAAGGGATAGCAGTCATTTATTCTTTGTTTGACCCTGGGAATTTACCATACTCATTACTCTCTTAACACTGCAAAGACCAGTCAGAGATGAAAACTATGGTGGATTCAAATTTTGTAGGGATGTCTGAAGAATTCTGCCGGATGGAGGCAACAAGTGGGTAAGGTAGATGCAATATTTTAAAGCAACTGAGCATCCTGATGAAGGTGCTCACCTCTGAACTAAACTTAGACAACACTCTTTATTTTTTGAAGACAGAAAGACAAGCTGTTTTTCGGAGAAATGAAGACTGTAATGCGAGTGAACACCAATGGCTGAGATTCTGACCCTGTTACTAGATCGTGTTTTGAAAGACTGTGGTTTGCGTCAGTGTACATTAGAGGACGTCTGACTTGGGACAAAGTGTGCTTCAGTGTAGTGTGAGTTTCTGGCAGTGTTACAAGGATGGATAGATTGCACAAATAAGCACAGAAGATTGGAAATGATGGAAAGTTGCAACAATTTAAACTTTTTATCACAAAGAAACTGAGACTCAGCTGACACTAATGCAAGTTGCACAGATTTTAAAATGATTTGACATAAAGGAAAACATAATGCCTCCCAAAAAGGGTGACTCAAAATCCGCTGCCAAAAAAGGCAAATCAGAGGAGCCGAAAAAGGCTGAGAAAAAGGGGGCTAAGAAAGTTGAGGATCCTCCGGCCAAGAGCAAAGGGAAGGATGATGGAAAGAAAGGGAAGAGTAAAAAACCTGTTAGTGAGTCAGAGGCATCCGAGCAGGATGAAGGAAAGAGTGAGGATGAGAGTGAAGAAGAGATCGCACCCAAAAAATCAGCTCAGCCAGATAAAGGAAAAGCGAAAGCTGCTCTGAAAGGCGCATCAAAGGCCATGGCTGTGAAGGGTTTCAAGCCTCCTACTAAACAAGCAGCCGTGTCTGACGATGAAGAGGAGGAGGACCCGCGGAAGGCACAGATGAAAAAGGGGTTGGGGGCAGTAAACTTGAAAAAGATGGGTGATGTCAATTTAAAAGGGGCTTCTAAGGTAATGATGGGGTTTGCCGCTGAAGGACAAAAAAAGAACATAATGGCACCAAAACCACAATCGACAACAACACAACTTAAAGGGGCATCCAAAGCTCTCTCAAGCCTTACAGGAAAGGGTTCCCCATTTAGCTTGCCCACTAAACCTGCCGAAAAGGCTAAACCTAAGAGAAACCTTAAAAGCACATCCCGGCTATTTCTACGACTCTCCAAGAAGAAGAAGCCAGCTGCTAGTGGCAAACCACTTCTTGGCGCTAGCAAGCTTTTTGCTGGGCTGGGGGCTAAATCAGGAGACAAGAAACCAGGTCTGTCTGGGTTCAGCTTGTTTGGTAAAAAAGATGCACCAAAAGACACAGCAGAAAAAAAGACGGTCAATCTTTCAGGTTTGGCGGGGAAAGGGGCGAAAATGGCAACTGAAGCGAAGGGACTGGGAGGAAGGTTTAAGGGTATGTTTGAAAAAAAGAAAGCAGGAGGAGGTTTTAAGATTAAAAGCAAGCTGTTGGGAAAGATAGTTGCAGCAACTAACTGGCTGACAGGAAGATTTTTGACTTCTAAGGGCCAGGGCAGGCTGGGGGAAAGAGCTGGGGGGCGAGGCCGTAAACAGCTGTCCTTTGCTCACAAGGACAATAGAGGGAGACAAACACACTATTACAATGATAGCTATGAGTATGATGATGACGAATATGATGGTGAATATGAATATGAAGAAGATTACTATGACGGTTGGAGACCTAGAGGCTTTCACAGACGACCTATGACCTATGATGCATACGACCCTCATGATCCTTATGACCCATATGGAGAGGACATGGATTACTATGATGGTGATGAATGGGAAGATGAATATGGTTACTATGATGATGAGGGTAACTTTTATTATGAAGACGATTATTACTGTGATGATGATTACATTGATGACAATTACGGTTATTATGAGGATGACTATGACAACTACTATGAAAATGATATGGAGTATTATTATGGTGACAACGGAATGCTGTATGCAATTGAGCCAGATCCACATGGTTACTATGGAAATACCATGAGTGGTTTTTATAATCCGTATGAGCAGTATGATGAATATGAAGATTACTTTGACCCATACATAAGTTATAACTATGCAGTGTCTGAGCCGTATGAAATGATGACTAGTGGTTATGAGAATTCTTTTGGCCAATATAGCGATCCAATGATGGAATATGTAGACCCTACTGCTATTTATAATCCCTATCAGCAGTCTTTCTATGTTGATCCGACTGAAACGGAACAATATTATGGTCAGGAGCAGCTGTCATATTCTGTCCCTCAGCCATTCGTAACAGAACAATTCAAAGTCCCTAGGCCCCAGGTAAGGCTGTTTGGACAAGAAAGACTGCATGTGCAAACCCTGCCACCTCCACCTCATTCTAGTCCCACTTTACCAATGTTTCCCCCCAACCCACCCACATTTGCCCTAAACAATCAAGACATGATGTCAGATACACAATACGGGCAACCACTTCCCACATACCTACCTACACAGCCCGAATATGTGACTGTAATAAACCAACAACAAAGCCCCATTCTTCCTAGACGAACTCCTTCACCAACAGCTATGATCCAGCAAAAGCAGTTTCTTCCACCTCAAGCTACTTGCCCTCCAATGTCAGCCTTTCCAAGTCCGCTGCCCCCAGCTCATTTGCCACCACAAATGCCTTCTCCTTTATACCAACCCTCATTTTTTCCTCAAGATCCACAGATCTACCAAATGGGGCCATTTGCCACACCAGCAATGGCACCAATGCTTCCACTGATGCGCTCTCCAGTCCATTCACCAGTGGCATCACCAAGGCCAGTGAGACGTATGAGTCCTCTTCCATCGCCGCATCTTTCACAAAGACCAAGATCTGTGAGACCAATGGCACCTAGTTCACCACGCCTCTCTTCAGGTCATATGGATTTTCAGCCAGACATGCAGCCTGAGCCTCGCTTTTCTCACCGCTTACGCAGAAGAGAACCTACATCTGAGGCCTCAATGGCAAGCCCAATGCCAACTTCACCCAGAGCGCGCCAAAGATCACCTAGTCCACCTCCATCTCCCCATCAACAACGGCGCGGAATGTCAGTAAAAACTCAGCCATCTCTGGCACGTGGGAGAAGGGGCACTGGCTTGCATAGGGCTCCAACACAAAGACCCAAATCACCACTTTCAAGTCCCCTGTCCTCTCCCAGAGGATCATTTAGAAAAAGAGCAAGCCGGCCTCCTTCTCCAAGACTCTCTTTCAGACAGCAGCCCCCACCAGATGCAATACGCCTCCCATCTACCAGACCAAATTTGTTCAAAGGAAGAAATCAAACATCCAAGATGAGACGTCCAGCTTCTCCTGCTCTCCCATCCCCACAAAGACGAAGCCCCCCTTTTCCTGACAGACCTCAATCACCACCTCGGGCCTTCCGTCCTGCCTCCCCTCATCGTCCAACCTCACCTTCATCACTTATGAATAGACATCATCTCCCCACCAGGACTTCTACTCGCAGACATAGAGGTGGCACAGCGAATCGGAGCCAGGTCCCAATGGGGGCTGTCAAACCCTCTCCCGCTAACCCCTATTTAAACCAACGGAGTAGACATGGACCCCCTGCCACTCAACATGTAGCTCCATTTAGATCATCTATTCATAGTGGTCCAGCCCCTCCCACAGGACAGATGGGCGGTGTCACTGGACCTCCCATGCTAGCTAGAACAGGCTCTCGGCCAACAGGTTTAGTGGGGCCAGATCGAATTGGTACTCCTCAAGGGGTCTTTCAGAGACCTGTAGGAAGGGGGCAGCCACTGGTTCGTATGCCCAGAAGTCAGTCTTCCCTTCAGTCTAGACAGTCATTTAGAGCACATCCTTCTATGCCCCCTGTTTCCCCTCAGCCTTCTTTAAAACACAACAGCCCTTCATCTCCACAACCATCAGTGCGTAGGCTCCAGAGTCATCCTGCATCTCCTTTGCTCTCCCGTTCAGCCTCTCCGATGCACCAACTCTCTCATCGAACATCTCCCTTGACCCTCAGAGGCATGAGTCCCCAAATTATGGGGCAACCACTTCAAGCAACTCAACCTTTTTTACCCATGGGATCACCAACTCCATTACATAACATTACACAACATGGCCTTACAATGATGGAACAAGGACCTTCACCAATGCTGACAAATGTCTTACAAAACCCACAAGCAATGCCAGCTCTATTTCCTCATTCTCCTCTTTCTAGACCGTCCTCTCCCCATGCACCACTATCACCTCATTTGGGACGTGCACTCCAGAACCCTTATTTGCAGAACGTCAGTACCACCACACCTCTACAAAGAAGTACATCACCAGTACCTGATGGGCCGTTGGACATGATAGCCAATGAACAGGTGAGCCAAGAGATGAACCCTCACGTCTCTCTTGGTCTGTCCAGTGTGTTAATGCAGAACTCCCAGGTTCACAGTGCTTCTTACTCATCTCCTATGCTGCGCAATGCTAACCTCTATACAAATGTTCTTACACCCCCACAGGTAGCGGCCCCTCCTGCCTCCCTTCTACCGTCCTCACCACAACTGTCTTCAGCTATGCTTACATCCCAGCTACGTAATGCTTCCTTTGTTTCACCTCTTCAGCGTCACCTTTCCCCAATGTCTGTTGCCTCTTCTGCTCCTCCCCCAACACCCCATCAAGAGGCCGTTAATGGTACTACTCCTCTTTTCTCTGGGGCACTACGGACTTCCCAGATCCAGGGATCAATGTTCAGGTTTCCAAGTGGCACTTTGAGGATGCCCCAGAGTCCTGTTGCTGCACCTTCTTCAGGTCCTTCCACCCTCTCCTCTCCTATGCTGTCATCTGCTTTGCTTAACCCCGGTTTACGACAGGCCACATATCGTTTGCCTGATGGAACACTAATTACCAGAACAGAGCCGGCACCAACTCCTTCCCCTATGTCACCAATGCTTTCCTCTGCACTGCTGAACCCCAATGTACGTAAAGCCACTTATCGTCTGCCAGATGGAACTTTAGTCACACAAAATGTGCCTGCATCTGACCCTGTTACTCCCTCTTCTCCAATGCTGTCCTCTGCTCTTCTCAATTCTAATGTTCGAATGGCCTCTTACCGATTACCAGATGGTTCAATTATGACTCATCCAGGTGGAGAAGATCCAAATCCTCAGAGTGCAGTATCTTCACCTGGGTTGTCTGGTGCCTTAATGAATGCTAATTTGCGTATGGCAAAGTTTCAGCTCCCTGGTGCATCATCACTTTTTCGACAAAAACAAACTGAGCCTTCTCCCCCTTCTCCCTCAGGGCCTAGGCTTTCTGGTGCCTTACTTAACACCGGCATCCGTGGGGCATCCTACAGACTTCCAAACACATCACTATTGAGGCAGCCTGGTACTGGTGACTCATCTAAGTCACGTACTCTTGATCTTTCTAATGCTCTCCGTAATCAGAACCTTCGATCTGCCACCTATCGTTTGCCAGATGGATCACTTATGAATCCCAGACAGCAAGCTTCTGCACCACGAACCTTTGACCTGTCGAATGCTCTGTCAAAAAACCCAAACCTTCGTCAAGCCAAATACCGTCTTCCTGGGGGTAATATTATGACCAGGCTTGGTGCTCCGAGAACCCCAGAACCCCGCACACTTAACCTCTCAAATGCCCTGCAAAACCCTCTACTACGGGGAGCCGCATACCGCCTGCCTTCTTCATACGCCATAGTCTCACCCCAGGTTCAAGGAATTGGGCCTGAACAACATTGGGCACATGGTTCGGGAATGGAAGGCTTGAATATGCAAGATGATAATGTGTGGGGTTCAGAGAGGGTTTTACCACATGGAACTGTGCAGAACTTAAATAAGTGGTCCATGTATGGAGATGGGGTGCTGCTGGACCCACATGGCCTCATGGGACAGGGGCAAATGGGACAGCAACCAGGGGAGTGGAATCTAAGCAGGGAGGGCGAACCGCAGGGAAACTGGTATGATAAGGTAAAATGGATTGCATGACATCATAACTAATAACTAAAGTGTTCATATTTAACCTAGTAGTGATAGTCATTTATAAATGCGCCACATTAATGCTTTACTATTACAGGAAAAACTTCTACACCGAGCTGTTTGCCTACATTTATAACATGTGAAATATTACATCTACAGATTTGTAAACCCAGAACTAACTGCTAATTTAGAGTGAACACTGAAAATATGCTATGATGTTAAATTGATTCTTTGGTAAGTATTCACCATTAACTGACTTTATTTTTTGTAGATGTACTCAATCAGAAGTTTGCCAACTGTGATTCAAAGGGAAAAAAGAGATGAAGATGGTGTGGAAGATATGACTCAGCTGGAGTAAGTAACTCTTTACACCCACAACATAAAATCTTAGTACATCAGTAACATATTTATACATGTTAATTATGTTTTAATATATATTTACAGGGAGATGCATGAAGCGGCTGTTCTGCTGAACATAAGGAAAAGATTTCAAAGAGAGCTTATTTATGTAACTATCTGTACAGGTAACATTCCTGCAACATTAATATTTATCAGTTTTTAATCTATTTTTCCCTTCTAGACATATATAGGTAGTATTTTGTTATCAGTGAACCCCTATAAGATGTACAACATCTATGGAACAGACATGGTGCTACTCTACAAGGGCCATGCTCTTGGGGAAAACCCTCCGTAAGTTAGACTTTGAATTATTCAACTGTAACAAAGACCTGTCTTGTAATATGTAGGCAGTATTATTAAGTAAGCATAACAGATTGATGATAGATTGTTAGATTGCAATTTACTTTATTTTAGCTTGTAACAGCAGGTAAGATGCAATCAAATGAGCAGTTTGACAATGTTTAAAAACATAGCAAGAAAAAACTATTGTAAGTTCAAAGAAATACTTGTTTTCCCTTACATTTAGTTCTTTCGTTTACAGGCATTTGTTTGCCATAGCAAATGCTGCTTATTCCAAATTGATGGATGCCAATCATAACCAGGTCATAATAATCAGGTAAGATGTGATTTAAAAAAAAATACATTTACAAACCAATCTTATGAAACAAAAAGTAGTTTATTTTCATCTTAAATTATCTTTTTAAAATTTATTTTATTTATTTTTCTAGCAAATTTAGATGTCTAGCATATACCCTTTATTTGAAAATATTGTCTTTAACATTAGAGTAAAGGTGCAAAAGGAGCTTAACCTTGAGCATGAAACTCATGAAACATTTTCCATCTCCAGGTGACATAGTGTTTGCAAATTCATGAGTTTCTGTCTGTGGTTTACTTGCCAGCAAACTTAATACATAGTCATCAGAGTTACTCCTGCTGTGTTTGGTCTAGCGGGCGTCTGTCAAAACTGATCTCTTTTGAAGGAGTAACACACTCGCACATATAGCAACTGTAAGTATATATGTTGGAGCTGCCCTTAGATGTAATTATACAGTACAGTCATGTGCATCAGCAAATCTCTACACACACGTGCCAATTTCAATTAGGCCATAAACGGACATTTGTGCACACATTGTGTTCTCAAGGATACACCTGTAAGGAAAGCCCAGATTGGTTAAGCTCAGATCATGTGTCTATAGTGTGTGTGTGTTGAGTGCACGTGTGTTACTGAGTCATGTGTCATTGAGTGCATGTGAAGGGGTAACTGAGGTCTGGTGTACAGTGACCAGTAATGTTTTTAGCTTAGCAGCCCGTGAGTTGAAACCTAATGTGGTCAAGGTGCCAATGTCCTTAAACACACACCTCCATCTCTCTCTATGATAGTATTTAGTGTTAAGCTGTTGGCAGCATAGTACACGTGTGTCTTTCAAGCGGTTTAACACAAACGTGCAATTGAGTCCCACTCCCAATGCAAGATTAGCCTGATCTCGCATCACTTAGTTACTTAGACCAAAGGCCACATTAGCTACTGGGTGGGAAGGTGATAAGGATTAAATAATGGACTGTCTAAATGATCTGTAAATGTCTAAGTGTATATTTTGTTTCAATTAATGGCAATTAATTCACAATCCCAAAACCTAGTTTGGAAGTTTCAGAAATTTTTTAAGGACAAAGGCTTCATTAGATTGCTGTAGACCTGATATAATACTGTTTCTCTAACATTACATCTCTGTGTCATGTTTTTAGTGGAGAGAGTGGTTCTGGAAAAACTGAGGCCACCAAACTAGTCCTTCGCTACCTAGCAGCAATACATCACACAAGCAATGTTGCACAACAGGTACATGCATCCTGTCATGCACACTGTACTCCAAACATTTTTGAAAACTCCATTTATACTTTCAGCAAATAAAATGCCATGTCCTATTTCTGTTTTTGTCTTTTTTTCCACTGACTTGCTTTGAATGCAGATTGAGGTAGTGCAGTGCTTTACTACTCCCCTTACATATTCATAGAAGATTGTTGTGTTTTGCTGTTTTTGTGACAGTAGACTAGCTATGTTTTTATCATTTTATTTTATTCCTAAAGTGAAATATCAATCTTTAATAAGTCTGTGTCTGATAATCGAATAGTTTTACCATTAGGTGGGGTTGCTCTGTCTAGTGGTAGCCTTTAACATACACTCTGTGAATGTTTGTTTTCTGATATACTGCATATACCTGACTGATAGATACTTGAGGCGGCGCCTCTGATGGAATCCTTCGGAAATGCCAAAACTGTGCGAAATAATAATTCCAGTCGCTTTGGAAAATACATTGAAGTATTTTTGGAGAGGTAAGTATAAAATAAAAAAGTTTCTATTTTTTACTTTATTTATTTTACTTTTATATCACTCACTTTCTCATCTTTCTCTTGGTAATTCAGTGGTGCGATCAGTGGTGCCATAACCTCTCAGTATCTGTTAGAGAAGTCTCGTATTGTCTTTCAGGTAACACAGACTATGAAACCTATACATTTCAAACCTTACTTTGTGTAGATGTTAAAGTCGTGTGGATTCCATTTTAGGCCAAAGATGAGAGGAACTATCACATCTTTTATGAGATGTTAGCAGGTCTTCCATCACAGCAGAAGCGGGCTTTCTACCTACAGGGTGCTGAGACCTACTATTACCTCAATCAGGTATAAAAGCAATGAAGAAAATAATTTTTATTCAGTTTTGTAAACACCTTTCTGAACTCTATAGTGTCACATTTCATAAAGGGAGGGGATTGTGGGATAACAGGAAAAAATGATGGAGAGGACTACCGACGACTTATTGCTGCCATGGAAATCCTTTACTTCAGTCCTGAAGACCAGTCTTCAATTTTTAGAGTTCTGGCTTCAATATTGCACCTGGGAAACATCTTCTTTCAAAGACATCAAGTACATTTACACATTTTTTACTGTCATGTTTGTTTTGTTTTCTGCATTTATGGCATCACTTTATGCTCTGCGTCACAGGCGGATGGCCAGGAGGTGGCGACAGTGATCAGTGCTCAGGAGATCAGAGTGGTTGCAGAGCTTCTGCAGATCTCACCAGAGGGGCTACAGAAAGCCATCACATACAAAGTCACGGTGAGTGTACATTTAGAATAGGAAAATGAATGAATTTATATTCTACCTCTTATCCTTTATGGGTCACCTCAGGCCTATCCCAACTCATTTCAGTGTGAGATGGTGGACACCATTTTAATCACAAAGCTCGACAGAGAGAGATCAACAATGAAAGACAAACATACAAATTTAAACTGATTACCTTAAGAGATGCTCTATAGTTGTACTAAAAAAAATACATATAAGGTAGATGGATGCCAGTTACCTTATTATTTCCTTCTGGACTCCTTTAATCATTCATGTATTCATAATGTTTTGAAAGGCCATCTAACCTATGCAGTGTTGCTGCACTATGTTTCAACAGAATAACAGTCTCATATTACCACTTACTACAGATGGATTTACTTATGTGAGGGTATGAGTCACTTCTGAAAGTCAAAAACACACAAACAAGTGTTAAGTAAAGTGCTTTTACTCGCACAGAGCCAGAAACTGAACTAAAATAACAAAAATAGAAAAATAAAATTTACAAAAGTAAAACATATTGCAGCACTTTCATAGATACATAGTTGCTAAAATATATATATTTTTGTTTTATTTGCATTTAGGCAGATCCATATACTGGTTTACCGTATTTTTCGGACTATAAGTCGCACCTGAGTATAAGTCGCATCAGTCCAAAAATACATCATGACTAGAGGTAAAACATATATAAATGTGGTTTGGACTATAAGTCGCATTCATTTAGAACCAAGAGCAACTGAAAACTGTTAACTGAAATATTAACTTAATTTATTTAAAATCCAAGACCAAGAACAGATATTGGTAATCTGGCAAGTCTGGCAAGGCAAGTTATTCAGCTAATGGTACACAATAGTACACAGAACAACAGGCTGAATATGTATGTTAACGTAACACATTAACAGTTAGCTACATATTAGCATAGCACTCACTCCAAACTGTCTTTCTGCTGCTCGATTACCGCTATATTTTACTATCTGCAGTTTGTAATCTGCAGAATAGGATTTTCTTTTGGCATTCAGTCTTTCTCAGTTGTCTTTAAGTTAATATTTCAGTTAACAGTTTTCAGTGGTAGGCTACAGGAGCACTGAGCAGCATAGAGCGCCCTCTCGTGGCTGTAGACGGTAATGTTTTCTATTGGTTCATTTCTCTCGGTTCATTTTTATCGGTTCATGTCAAATAAATTGATAAATAAGTCGCACCTGACTATAAGTCGCAGGACCAGCCAAACTATGAAAAAAAGTGCGACTTATAGTCCGGAAAATACGGTATTAGTTTTTTGAAAATCCCTTTCTTCACAGGATACAATGAGGGACAAGATATACACACCGCTAACTGTAGAAAGTGCTATTGATGCCAGGTAAGACAGAAGCATGGGCAGTGTGTAGAGGTAGTACTGTGCTGTGTTTTATTTTAGTTGTAACAATGTGGTTGTTTTATTCATTTGTGGACCAACACTTTTCTTTCATCCCAGAGATGCAGTTGCCAAGATATTGTACTCACTGCTCTTCCACTGGCTGACGGAGAGGATCAACTCTCGGGTGTATCCCCGACAACATGCACTCTCCCTCTCAGTCTTGGACATTTACGGATTTGAGGTTATTCCTGATCCACTTTCTGACACTGTCCCATTAACTCACATTAAACTGCTCAGAATTTTTAACCAATTGATTTTGTTGTGTGTGTGCATTGGCAAACAGGTCCTGGCTATCAACAGCTTTGAGCAGCTTTGTATTAACTATGCAAATGAATATCTGCAGTTTTTCTTTAACCGGATCATTTTCGGAGAGGAACAGGTACATCCACTCAAAACAATAACACGCACATTATTTACATAACTTCCTAGCAAAAACACATTTGTGACTGAATGCTAATATTATATTTGATTCAGGAGGAGTACAGCAGGGAACAAATTCCTTGGCAGAACATCCCATTCAATGACAACCAACCCTGCCTTGATCTTATAGCTGCAAAGCCTCATGGGATATTGAGGATTTTGGATGACCAGAGCTGTTTTCCTCAGGTAGAGCAGTAAAGAAAATCTAAATCCACTTCCATGGAATGAAAAGCTGATGTAAAAGAACTGTACTTGCTGATTGCTTCCAAGGCGACAGACCACACGTTTCTACAAAAATGTCACTATCACCATGTCCACAACCCACTGTATCAGAAGCCAAAAATGCCTCTTCCTGAGTTTAGCATCAAGCACTACGCCGGTCGGGTCACCTATCAGGTATGGGATTAATTAATTTTAGACATTGGTCATATTGACTTTTATGCAGATTTTTATCTAGTCCATTTTACACACATGCAGAAAATATATCCATTATATCTTATCTATGCAGGTTCATAGGTTTCTTGATAAGAACTATGACCAGGTTACAAGGTGAACTCAAAGGTCAACATAACCAAATGTAATTAAATCAGCATAATTTCTAACATATAAATGTGTTTGTGTCTAGATGGTATCAAACCTCTTTGTTGCACACCTCGAGTTCTTAGGTCAACAGAAAGGTCACAAGAGGAAGAGCAGCACAGTGACTAGAAAATACCAAGCGCCCACGGTCAGCAGCAAGTTCCAGCAGTCGCTGCTTGAGCTGCTTGAAAAGATGGAGAGGTAGAGGATTTAATGAAATAGAATGTCAACAATTATAAAAAATAGATTAGAAAGCATTGTCACTTGGCTGTCTTTGATTGTTCTAGGTGCAACCCCTTCTTTGTTCGCTGTATCAAGCCAAATAATTTGAAGGTAGTCTATTATTTGGTATTCCTTTTGATTATCTCTGTATACATTTTACTCTGGTATAATTTTGCTTAAAATTGTTAATCCTCATTTGTATATTTTTGTAGGAACCACGTGTGTTTGAGGACGACTTGGTTAGCGACCAGCTACGGCACTCTGGTGTTCTAGAGACAATTAGGATACGAAGAGAGGGATATCCTGTCAGAATGCAATTCCATGTCTTTCTTTTTAGGTAACATACACATAAAAATATGGTCTGCACATGTTTTTAATCTGACTGTGGTCTCAACCTAGCTTGTGGTGTATTTCCTAAGATACAAATCGTTAGTGGGGATACATCAGATTCCTGCTGCCAGTGGTGAGAACTGTGTCACAATGCTGAGTAAACTGTGTCCACTCAGACCGGGATTATACCACGTTGGCGTCACAAAGGCAAGGTTTCATTTTTTATATTACTGTATGTAGGTTTTGAAATGAGTTGTTTTAATAGTTAGACTTGTGTTTATGAATGGCAGATCTTCTTGAAAGAAGACATTTACCAGCTGTTGGAGTGTAAGCGAGAGCGCTCCCGTCACCTTGCTGCTCTCACACTGCAGCGTTACACCCGCATGTTCTTTGTCAGAAAACGCTTTGTGGCCTTCCGCATCAAGATCATTAGGCTACAGGCCCAGTGCAGAGGTTTCCTTATCAGGTGTGTCATTGTTTATAGCTTCATACTGATTGGTGGTACTTCATCTATTCATCATCTATTACCAGATTACCAGATTCCGCTATTTATCTTTAGGTTTGAATACCCATTAAGTAAACTGAGTGATAACATGTATTTCACAGTGAGATGGTAAACATAAATTATGGCTGTTTTATAGGAAGCGCTATATAAAAATGAGGGCAAGTCTGGTGCGTTTCCGGTCCCTAGTTCACATGTATGTCAATCGCAAACAATACATCAAGGTACATGAAGCCTGTTTTAAATGAAGACCCACTATTTTTGATTGAATTATTTTAATAAATTGAATATACATTAAACTGTGTATTATAGAGAAGGTTTGAGGCCAAAAGGAAGGCAGAAGAGGAGAGAAGGAAGAGAGATATGGTAAAGAAGGAAGACTACATTTGTGTATGCAGGAAAAAGACTTGCACGTTTATTCTCTCATCTTAATTTTTCAAACAAAATAAAAATATTCCTTTTTTCAGGAACTGACCAAGAGGGAGGTGGTCAATGTCACACACCTGGTGATCCCTGCAGAGCTGGGCACGTTACTGCAGACCACAGGAGGTTAATGTAGATGCCTGTGTTCCTTTGTAATGTTTTGTTGTACAGCTTTGAATGTATTTTACACTTCGGGACAAACGAGAATTTAAGAGTTAAGAATATGCAATAGCGTTATAGCTATGTTGATTTATTTATTTATTTTTCAATCGTGCAATGTTATATTCTTCCATCCATCTTCTACTGTTTATCCGGGGCAGCAGTCTAAGCAGAGACGCCCAGACTTCCCTCTCCCTAGACACTTCCTCCTGCTCTTCCGGAGGGATACCGAGGCGTTCCCAGGCCAGCCGAGAGACACAGTCCCTCCAGCGTGTACTAGGTCTTCCCCGGGGTCTCCTCCCGGTGGGACATACCCGGAACACCTCCCTAGGGAGGCGTCCAGGAGGCATCCGAAACAGACGCCCGAGCCACCTCTACTTTGAGCTCCTCACCTTATCTCTAAGGGAGCACCCCGCCACCCTGCAGAGAAAGCTCATTTCGGCCGCTTGTATCCGGGATCTTGTTCTTTCGGTCATGACCCAAAGCTCAAGACCATAGGTGAGAGTAGGAACGTAGATTGACCAGTAAATTGAGAGCTTTGCCTTACAGCTCAGCTCCTTTGGTACATCGACCGCATCACTGCAGAAGCTGCACCGATCCGTCTGTGTCACGTTCCCTCCTTCCCTCACTCGTGAACAAGACCCCAAGATACTTGAACTCTTCCACTTAAGGCAGGAGCTCTCCACCAACCTGAAGGGGACAAGCCACCCTTTTTGACTGAGAACCATGGTCTCAGACTTGGAGGTGCTGATCCTCATCCCAGCCGCTTCACACTCGGCTGCAAACCGTCCCAGTGCACGCTGAAGGTCCTGGCTTGATGGAGCCAACAGGACAACATCATCTGCAAAAAGCAGAGACGAGATCCTGTGGTCCCCAAACCAGACTCCTCCGGCCCCTGGCGAGAAATCCTGTCCATAAAGATAATGAACAGGACCGGTGACAAAGGGCAGCCCTGCCAGAGTCCAACATGCACTGGGAACAGGTCTGACTTACTGCCGGCAATGCGAACCAAGCTCCTTCTCCGGTCGTACAGGGACCGGACAGCCCTTAGCAAAGGGCCCCGGACCCCATACTCCCAGAGCACCCCCCACAGGGCGCCACGAAGGACACAGTAGAATGCCTTCTCCAGATCCACAAAACACATGTGGACTGGTTGGGCAAACCCCCATAAACCCTCCAGCACCCTGGAGAGGGTATAGAGCTGGTCCAGTGTTCCACGACCGGGACGAAAACCGCATTGTTCCTCCTGAATCCGAGGTTCTCCTCTCCTAGTACCAGTACCCTGGCATAGGCTTTCCCGGGGAGGCTGAGGAGTGTGATCCCTCTGTAGTTGGAACACACCCTCCGGTCCCCCTTCTTGAAAAGAGGGACCACCACCCCGGTCTGCCAGTCCAGAGGTACTGTCCCCGACCGCCATGCGATGTTGCAGAGGCGTGTCAACCAAGACAGCCCTACAACATCCAGAGACTTGAGGTACTCAGGGCGTATCTCATCCACCCCCGGTGCTTCGCCACCGAGGAGCTTTACAAATACCTCAGTGACTTCGGCCTTTGCTTTTTCAGTGGAAGACGTGTTGGTGGGGTTGAGGAGATCCTCGAAGTATTCCTTCCACCGTCCAACAATATCCCGAGTTGAAGTCAGCAGATTCCCACCTCCACTGTAAACAGTGTTGGCAGGGCACTGCTTCCCCATCCTGAGGCGCCGGACGGTTTGCCAGAATTTCTTCGAGGCCGACCGATAGTTCTTTTCCATGGCCTCACCGAACTCCTCCCAGACCCGGGTTTTAGCCTCCACGACCACCCGGGCTGCAGTCCGCTTGGCCTGCCGGTACCTATCAGCTGCCTCAGGAGTCCCACGAGCCAACCAGGCTCGGTAGGTCTCCTTCTTCAGCTTGACCGCATCCCTTACTTACGGTGTCCACCACCGGGTTCGGGGGTTGCCGCCACAACAGGCACCGGAATTTTTATGGCCACAGCTTCGAGTGGCTCCAGCCACAGCTCCATCGACAATGGAGGTGGAGAACATGGTCCACTCGGACTCAATGTCTCCAACCTCCCTCAGGATCTGGTCGAAGCTCTGCCGGAGGTGGGAGTTAAAGATATTTCTGACAGGGGGCTCTGCCAAATGTTCCCAACAGACCCTCACAGTACGTTTGGGCCTGCCGAGTCTGTCCAGCTTTCTCCCCCGCCATCGGATCCAACTCACCACCAGGTGGTGATCAGTTGACAGCTCCGCCCCTCTCTTCACCTGAGTGGTGAGCCCGACTATCTCTAGTCGGTATCTCTCAACCTCCCGCACAAGCTCAGGCTCCTTCTCCGCCAGCGAGGTGACATTCCATGTCCCTAGTGCCAGATTCCGTGTCCGGGGAATGGGTCGTCGAGGCCTTTGCCTTCCACTGCCACCCAATCCACTTTGCACCAGCCCCTTACGGTTCCTCCCGCAGGTGGTGGGCCCACGGGAGGTCGGCCCCACATCGCTCCTTCAGGCTGAGCCTGGCCGGGCCCCATGGGGAAAGACCTGGCCTCCAGGCGCTCGCATGCGAGACCCAAGCCTGGGCCTGGCTTCAGGGTGGGGCCTCGGTTGCGCTATACCGGGCGACGTCACGGTCCTTGATATTCTCCTATCCATAAGGAGGTTTTAATACTTATATTCTTGTGAATTGTTATTATTTACCCTAATACAACTTTTTTCTTTCTGTTCTGTCTCCAGCGAGGAGGGAGTTGCACTCAGACTGTTTGGCTCTACTTCAGGCTCCTCACATTCAGGAGCAAGCTCAACTCACGCTGCCTTTGGACATCAATAACTTCCCTTTCTACCGCTATGTACAGATACACTTTAAGGTGAGTTTTACTTTGCATATGTGGCAGAGCGTTTTACACATTGTATAATTTGATTTGATATATTGTTTCTCACTTTAGGAACCAAAGTTTGGTTTGTTGATGGCTCCATTAGAGAAGCCTTTGACACGTGTAGAAGAGGACCTCAAAGAAGAGGCTCTGCAGCTCTTCATTATGGTAACATCATGACCAGATTATTCTATTAAATTCTATAAAGTCGAACAAAAAAATGTTTCATGCCTCTCTTGTTGTGTATATTTCTACACAGGTTTTAAGATTCATGGGGGACCCGCATCTAAATGGGGCACAGGAAAATATGTTTGGGAACTACATCATCCAGAGAGGTCTTATGTCTCCAGGGGTTCGAGATGAGATCTTTGCTCAGGTGGTCAATCAGGTATGGAGGAATGCAAATGCAGACAACGCTGAGAGAGGCTGGCTACTACTGCTGGGATGTGTCTGTAGCTTCACCCCCTCAACCAAGATGGACAAGTACCTGCTCAAGTAAGATATTGCAATATCTTCAGAAGATATTACATTTTAATAGTGAAGTGATGGACGGTATCTGATTTGTGATTTTCTTTCCCAGGTTTGTGTCCGACCATGCCCCCGCTGGTTACCAAGCGATGCTGCAGCACAGGCTGATCCAGGGCAGCCAGAAGACACAGCTCGGCTCTGGCTCCTCTACAGAAACAGCACGGACCTATCCGCTGTCTCTGCTCGAGTGGACAGCCAATAGAAAGAAGGCCAACATGGCATTACACGTGCACTGTTTTGACGGTGAGCCACACCTCGTATTTGTGGGCATTGCCTTTTATCTAAATTGCTGTAAACATTTGGTGTAAATTTTTCAATACAAGCCAAAGATCAATGTAAAGGTTTGTGAAATATATTACATAACATTATATTTCCTAAGGAGTACACCCACAGTACTCATTTGGCTGGTAGTACTTGTTGTTTGGATCAGTTACCCCACCTAATCATTTATTATTTATTGCCTGTCAGCATCAGGTGACTCTGCTCTCTGCTTTAAACTGTACAACTCACTACTTTCAATGTTTAGCCACTTCACAAAGTTAAATAAATAATTATGAAATTTGGGTTTTTCCCTTATCTTTTCATTAGGGGGCTCATTCTTATGTCCAGTCCACTCATGGACAAGTGGGGAGGACTTGGCAGGAGACATTATGCAACACAGGTGCCAAATGTGTTTTGGGTTAGGGTCTGATGATTAACAAATTGATTACTATATTTTGCACAAAATTTGTTGTTATCTTATGGTACAGTGTTTGAGCTTGATTTTCTGTTGTTGTAGGGGTGTGGCTGACTGGTGGATGGGGAGTTCAGTCCTGATGAAGGAGCAGGGCCAGTGGGTAGAGTTAGCAGGTCACGATTATGTGATGGACCTGATTGCAGACCTAGAGCTTCCCTCTCACTTCCCTAAGCAAAAGAGTTACTTCATCATCAGCACAGATGACCCCACTAAAGTGAGAGCTAATGCCAGCCTGTAAGTACGCACAGCATACTGGACAGCCACACACAAGTGGAAAAAACGTGACAAGAATAAATGTTTTTTTTTTCTCAGTGCTATGGTTGGCAGTGGATTTGACTCAGAAGAAGAAATGTCTCCTTCCTGGATCGAGGTGGAGGCAGACCAGCTGGTAGTCTGCCTGACTCAGATGGTTACTACAGCCATGGTTATACACACATTATGTATACAGCTATATACATACACTGATTGGAAATATTATTTATAGTAGAACATTTTTCTACCAAGATTATATTGTCCAATGTCATTATTACATATATTTTCTAACCTTCATCATACTTTAGTATATTGCTTTGTCTGGTTTGTGTCAATGCTTTTTTATTGTTAAGTTTTTAAACACTGGTTGAAATGTATATGTATGTATACTTAATATTTTTGTATTTATGTTCAATAGAGTCAGATGCATGGAGTAATGGTCAGACTCAGAGAGGTATGGACCGTTACTTGGACTCTTTATTTGATCCTGTGCTGTCTGACAGCAACACAGTGAGTACACAACCAATATACTAAATTATGTTGAAATGTGAGTGCTCTTCAAGAGATAGTTCAATATTTTATATAGAAAGGGGTCTTCATGTGGACAACATCTTCAATAAGGTTGTCTAATATTTTAGATATGAAAATGGAACATTTTATTTCAATTTTCAATATATAATATCCTATTTACAACAGTACATATTTCAGTTAACTATCCTTAACTATCAATAGAACCACTTTTACAAAATATTATACTACCCCATTATATGGTAGCCTTTTTTTGTATTGATAGCCACAATAAAAAAAGACAAGCTATGAAATTTGTGGGTTTGGGGTTAAATTTTGGTTTACTGGTAATTGCCCTCTCCACTTGAGCTGCCTGGATGTGAATGGAGTAAAGTGATGACAGATGAGTTAATCATGTGACCTTGGCGTATGAATGGAGCAGACATTATCACCCAGCAAGAAGGATGATTAGGTTACGGTGCCACATACCGTATTTGACTGTAATAGCAGGCAGTGGACATGTTGCTCATTGAAATGTGCAAGGATGGAATGGGGTTGAAATCTGAATGAAGCAAGGAGGGAAATATTACTACTTGGGTCTTAAGGAGATTTTTGAGGATACTATTAAATATGGACGAAATCTAATATCTACAACAGCCGTTTTGTAAGTTAAGTTATGCTCCACTTCTGTTCGTGGTGCTGTGGCCTTTCCATATAATTGTGTGGTTTAAATTTTGAGTTTGTTCAAGTCATTTGTGTGACTTGAACCAACATCCCGGGGAGTATTCAGTTCTCCCCCCCCAACACATTTTACTCTCACTCTTTTTATAAAAGACACACTGCTGTTGTCTCATGTACTTTTATTGTTATTTCTGTCTGCACTCCAGGACATGGAAAGGACTGGGACTTTGTCGGCAAGAATGAAAGGAGGAGGAGGTATAGGCATCACAGAAGGAGGAAGAGGAGAGAGAGCGCCTACTCGGCCTTATCCACCAGGAATACACCCCGGAGGTAAACACTTTGCTTACAGCTCTTTTTATGGCAAATGCAGACTCAACCAGTTTATTGTTTATTTTGTCTTTTATCCAACCCTCTTGCATTGTCTCTTTCTCGACTATCATAAATAATTTAGTGTTGTAAATACACATAAGGCAATGCTTGATAAATAAATTTGGACTGGTTTTGCAAAGCATGAATAAGGCAACAACGTTACATAGCCTCAAATTAATTAGTCATTCAGAACTAAATAACTAAGTGTGTAATTACACTAAAGGAAAAAAGATGTTCTGGTGTTTAAAACAAATACATGTGATATGATATAGTCTATAGAGTTGCTAATGACACTCGATAAGAGTGTTGCTGAGGTGTAAAGGGTCAGTTATACTGGTTGCCAAAACTTAATCTGTCGCTTAGACGCTTAGAGGCTGTAATGAGCAGTCTGGCCACATCCATAATACATGGGCCGCCATTCACTGTAACCACAGATGACTCATTTAACCTTGGCCTATAGGGATCTGTCATTGTCAGCCTCCTTTATTCTCCCATGCCCTTTACCCTGTTCTCTGCAACATTCAAAGTGAACATGTAGTTTGGAGTCTGAACTAATTTGTTCAGTTGTGTGGCTTTATAGAGGTGAAAAGACTCACATTTTTACTCCCCTTTAGGATAAATATAAATATGGTAACTGGAGTAGGGACTGGAGTGTATTTAAAAACCTCAGAAATCATTCATCACATTTAAAAATAGTATCTTTTACTTTGCATACAAACTGAGACTTGCAATTGTTCTGTTTTGTATGAGTTGAATTTCATGAATTGTGACTGAGGAACCAGACAAGAAGGCTATAAGGAAGCAAACATGTCATTTTAGTTATATTCAGCTTGTTAAATGAACCTTCAAAGTCCCCCTAAATGACACTAACTGTGAGTTGTTACCTGCCTGTGGCTCCTCAAGCTGTGCCAGTGCTCCCAGTAGCAGGAGGAATGATGCCACCCATCCCCACCATGCCTATCCCCTCCCACCACCACCACCATGAACAACACCAGCAGCAACAACAACAGCAGCCACCGGAGCCACAGTACCACCTGTACAACCAGCCACAACAGCTGTCCCGCCAGAGGAGTCTCACTTCAGACACCTCTCCCTCTCATGTTTCACCCTTTTCATTAACCGCTCGGGCACCCACCGCTTCCACTGCTCAGGGTACAGACAGAGACACTGAAGTGGCAGCTCATGTCAGTAGTGCCCCTGGTCTGTCAGGGGTAAACTCACTCCCGGGGACATCGGTAGTTCCTGGAATGCCTGTGATGACAGGTGTGCCAGGTACAATTCCTTGGGTGTGCAGCATGTTTGGCCTAAAGTTTGGAGGCATGGTGACTTTTTACTAAATACCATACCAATTTTATTGTGGTTACATGTGTGTTTGATTGACGCTGAATAGTTCCTCTGTGGGCTCTGACTGTTCTGTTCTAGATGTTTGCAGTGAACTGCCAATAATTTCCTGTTTTTGCAGTTTTGTGGTAATGTTTTTTTTTTTTTCATATACATCAGAACAAGCAGTGCTGACACAACAGCAGCAAGCCATGATCAATCAACAAGCTATTATTCTGGTATGTCACATATTTTACATTGAAGACTAGACCGTTATGTTTACAATTACAAAAAAGTATTCAGCTACACATCAGATAAATAATATTTTCTAGGAAGAATATATTTAGGAAGTCTATACAGGATTAGGATTATTAGCGATGCTATGAATGATTATATATATTAAAAATAAATTTTATTTAATAACCTATGTTTTACAGTAGCTAAGTAAATTTTTACTAAATACAAACAAAGCCATATTTGTGTATGTGTAATTATCTGTGTCACAGGCTCAACAGATGACTATGCAGGCCATTGCGATCCAACAGCAGATGTTGTCATCCTTCCCACCCTCTACACCAGCTCCTCAGTCACCTCCCTCTCACCATCACTCATACCCAGCACAGCGCTACCACACCTTCAGTCCTGTTAGTACACAGATATTTATATTCCATTATAGTTCTCCTGTCAGCACAAAACTGAAGTAAACAATGGGACTTTCTATTTGTGTGTAGACAAAAGACAGTGATGACTCACCTTCTAGGCCCAGCTCTACACAGAGGAAAACAAGTATGCTTTACACTAACTTTGCTCTTCAAAGTAATCCCGAGCCCCTGAGGATTTTCCATAATCTAATACTAATCTTTATTTACAGGTACCACACAAAGTCCTTCTTCTGAAGATGTGGTGCGCTCCAGTGTGAATAACGCGGAGCGCACGGATCCCAGCCATGACATTAAAGACATCATCAAACATCATCAGCCAGCAAGCTCAACATCTTCTGCTGGGTCTGCTCCAAAAGTAATAGATACACATTACCAAGACAGGATTCTTGTTAACATTTATATTTCTCCACTGTTTTCAGGAAAGGTGATGGAAAGGTTTTTACAAAAAAGCCGGACCCTCATGATGAAGCAATGGAGATCCTTAAAGGCCAAATGACAAATCCACCACAACCGGTACGCAAGTCTTTTACCCAACACATTGGTATATACACAAACCAAAATAATCCTAGACTTTTTATTTTCTCAGACTCAAAGAAAACCACCACCGTCTCAACAAAAAGAAGACTTAGGACTCAAAGCAACTAAATCAACCAAGGCTCGTCCTACAGGCCTCTCTAGCGTACCAGTTGGCCCTGCCCCTCCTCTAGGTGATCCTTTAACATAGGGTGTAAACCAAATCAAAACCTGAGGTCCATTGGAGACCAGAGATCATCATAAATGTGTTATTTTTACCACTAGTATCCAGAGAGCTGCCCTTAGAGGAGGAGGTCATTCAGACTCAGCTCCACAGCCGGACCAGTGATGAATACTACACCTATACCAACGTACCCTGGAAATTGTACATGAGGAAAGAGGTGTTCACTTCACTTTTTAATTTTATTCATTGTGTTAAATGTTTTTGCAAACTCAATATAACACTTTTCATTTTGTTTTGTGTTTCTCACAGGTTTTTTATCCTAAAGAGACTTTTAACAATCCACTTGTTCTGGATCTGCTCTTTAGACAGGTTAATTTCTAAGTAATAGTTAACGATAAGAACTAAATTACCATTTCAATGGCTACTCCAGTATGTTTAATGTTTGTATATACTGTATGTAGGTTGTACATGATACCGTCTCAGAGGCCTGCATTCGCATCACTCAGGAGGAGCGGCAGAAGATGAGAGCTCTTTTTGGTATAGACATCATCCGTTCGGTTTATTTTGATGTACTACTGAATTGATAACTTTAAAGCTGACATAGTTTCTTGGTTTTCCAACAGCGGAACACAAGATAGAACAGGCTTTAGAAACGCATGATGACAATGTAAAGAGGCTAGTGGTCACTATGGCCAAAGATTCTTGGGAGATCTATTTCTCCCGGCTTTTTCCAGCTTCTGTGAGTTGATCATTTTGTTTAAATGTTATGTAAGAAACCTTAAGCAGGTGATCCAAACTTCCTGTGTGCATATGTACTGTATATGTGTTTTCAGGGCAGTGTGGGGACAGGCGTGCAGATGCTGTCTGTCTCTCATAAAGGCATCAAACTGCTGAAGATGGTGAGGAGCAGCTCTAATGCCCCAGACTACTTCAGGGTGCTGCGGCCATACAGGTGACTGAGTGCTTTAATCTTACTACCCTCACACACTGACTGGTCTCATATACATCTTGGTGTTGTGCCCCACTTTTCTGTGCAGCTACACGGACATCTTGTTTGTGTCAATTCCATCTACAAATATGTTGGAGTTCAACTTGACCAACGAGAAGCTTATCCTGTTCTCTGCCAAAGCCCCGCAGGTCAAACACATGATCGACTACTTCCTTACAGAGCTCAAGAAGGTCAGAGGCCTTTTTATACAGTATATATGTTATGTATATAAGTTTTGATATGTAGTGATTGTTGATATTTCGAATTAAAAAACAGATTTACTTCCAAGGATAACCATTAAGATATTGACTGCAAATTACAATTTTGTACCTGCAGAGGTGTCAAAATATTTTGCAAAGAGGGCCACATTTGATGAGAGGAAAATTTCTCTACAAGTAAAGGTTTTAGTTTGATTTTAACAGGTTTAAGATGGATTTAAACAGGTTTTAGGTGGATTTGAACAGGTTTTATCTGGATTTGAACAGGTTTTAGTTGAATTTGAGCAGGTTATAGTTGGATTTGAACTGGTTTTATTTGGATTTGAACAAGTTTTAGTTGGATTTTAACGTGTTTGTATAAAGTTGCTGCTGTTGGGGCCTTAAACAAATCATTTTACCTCTAAAGTTGAGGGCATAAAAGCTCACCTTGCGCCATGATTGGCCCCTGGTCCAGACTTTGGACATGTTAGCTCTATAGCATTTCTTGTTTGCATGATTTCTCAGGACTCTGAATATGTGGTGGCAGTAAGAAACTACATTACTGAAGACAGAAACCTCCTCAGCTTCCACAAAGGAGACATCATCAAACTCCAGCACATGAATGGCCTGGACTCTGGTGAGACACACTCACTAAAATACACTGAAGAGACATGCTGCTATTTGCTTCTGTGATTCACTTGTAGTAATGCTTCTTTGTGCTTAATGTCATGCTTACATCAATATGTGTTCAGGCAAATATTATGGCTGCATAGTAAGAAAGAAGGTCATGCTACTGGAGGAGCTAAAGAGAGACACTCCAGAGTTTGGTGGGTTGCTGGGCCATTTCTAGGGAGTGTGTTTAGTTTGCTTTGCTGTGCTTTGATTTGATGTTTTTCTCATATAAATTATGAAATGTGTGAATGCATTTCTGTCAGACATTTATCTTCTGAATGCCATTTTGGGGTGATTTTAGACATGACTATGCTGTACACTAAAATTAAGTTAATGATTATATAGTGACTGTGTGTGTTATTGTTCGACATTATTGCTGTCTTGTCAAAGCTTAGACCATTTTAACTACTGTGTGGTTGTGTACAGGCTGGCGCTTTGGAGCTGTCTTTGGAAAGTCGGGAGTGTTTCCCTGTGACTATGTTCGACCTGTGGCAGCCCCAGACTTTCTGCTCCTCCCTGCCGAAAGAGTGGAGCCTCGGGACAGACACGGACGAGTTGCTGCTTCGGCTGCTGTTGCCGTAGCAATGGGTTCAGCAGTAGCGGCCCATGAGCTTGACATCTCCACAGAGGTGCGGACTGATTATTTAGCCGCATCAGTATTCATTATTTATATGTGATTGAGCATAATTAGCAGGTTTAGATGCTAGATTACCAACTCCCTTAAATTATGGTCACAGCCAGTGTTTACAGAGTATATGATGGAAAATGTTGGTTTGATAAAATATTTTTCACAAAAGGACATGTTTGGTAAATGTTTTATATCTTTGCCTGTATTAGGTTGAGATGTTTGGAGAAAGCACTGAGCTAGATGATCTGCCTGTGCACAGCAGTCAGTATAACATGTCTGAGTTTGCCAAGAAGTACTTCAGAGAGGCACAGAGGAACAAGAGGTCAGACAATGCACATCCATACACAAAATAAATAGTAGGACTGTCATCATAAACTGACTTAAAAACTGTGCCCCCAGTGATCAGAAAGCCAAAAAGGGAAAGGAGGCTAGAGATCCAGCTGACTTGGTCAAATTCTCAAAGGTAAAACAATAGAAATATTAATATTACCCAAAACATGAGCAATGCCTTTATGCTCCCTTTTCATATTTACATTTTTCCCAGTCTCCAATCCATGAATCTTTGATCGACTTCTCAGACAGTGGAATGAACAGAGTGGCCACAGATATCTTTTTAGGTGAGTGGAGAGTATTATTTGATTGATTTGGTTGACATAATGGGGATCGCTGCTTTAGATGTTTGATTCTGGTCTTTGCACAGCCATAATGAAGTTCATGGGAGACTATCCCCTGAAAGGTCTGAGTGAACAGGATGTGGTGACCACTATGTTGAAGGTAAGTAATAAATAAACTTGTATTACATAATGATGATTAGTACATACAGTAGTGCAATATAATAATAATAATAAGGAAATCATCAAAATAACTATTTCCAGTTAAGCAGTGACCATGGCCTAATAAAGGATGAAGCCTATTGCCAAGTAATGAAGCAAGTCACTGCCAACACCAGCTCCAAACCGTAAGACTCTACATTTGACATGGAATATTTGGACATTGCTATTTTTTTCCTTTAAAGACTTTGTAGAAGAATGCATCTAGAAGATTGGATTTGTATTTGTGAGCTTAGGGACAGTTGTCAGAGGGGTTGGAGGCTGCTGTACATCCTAACAGCTTTTCATCGATGCTCTGATGTCATGAAGCCATTCTTAATGAAGTTTCTCCTGGACGCTTGTGCGGGCCCCGGAGTTCAATACCAAGGTTAGAATATCAACAAATGTCCTTTTAGTCCTTTGAGTTCTTATAGTCAAAATATTTGTTTCATTGACACTGTCTCGGTTTCAGGTATTGCAAAGGGGTGTGAGCAGAATCTGAGGAGGACTTTTCAATATGGCGGACGTGTCCAGTATCCAAACAACATGGAAATCAAAGCCATGCTGGTAAGTGAGTTTTGTTTTCAGTAAATATTTTCCCTACTACAGCAGGGGTTAGTCATTTCCTTTTCTCTTTTTGGCGTGCAGGCAGGGAGGAGTTCCAAGAGACAGCTGTTTTTGTTGCCGGGTGGGATTGAAAGACCCTTGAAAATCAAAACATGCTCTGTAAGTTACTCAATCCAGCCTATAGTAATATATAAGTTATATATAGTTTCAACAAGCTATATATACAGTATGTATTTGTAGCTCAAAATTATAACCAAACCTTTTATTTCAGGTTGCTTTGGACGTCATTGAGGAGCTTTGTTTTGAGATGGAGCTTCACAGGGAGGAAGCGTTAGATGAATACGCTGTCTTTTTGGTCACACACAGAGGTAGAGGGACGAGGAGTGGGCTTTTCATCATTTGTCATATTGATAATATCATGACTGTTGAACTACACCTCTGTGTAGGTCAGAACGTGCGACCCCTGAATAAGCGTGAGTACATCCTCGACATTACTACAGAAGCAGAGACGGTAGATGCCAACTACAGTTTGTGGTTCAGAAGAGTCATATGGAGTTTACCTCTCAAGTTGGACAATGAACTTTACGTCACCATGCACTACAACCAGGTACAGTGTACAAACATGCTGTGTAAAAGGCAGTTGCAGCTTCTGTGCTTATTCTAATCACCAATAACATATAGGAGGATAGTAAGAGAATTTTTTGCGGTGTCTTTGTCAGGTGTTGCCAGACTACTTAAAGGCTTTGTTGAGTTTGGTACCTCAGGGTAAAGCCAGTGAACAGCATCTACAGCAGATTGCTAGACTCTCTGCCCTACAGCACCGTGCCAAAGATACTATCTACCTGCCCACTCTGTAAATATTAACACACATTATAATGGATTATCTTTATGTATGTAATGTTTATATATCCTCTTGTTATCTACTTGTTTTTTTTAGACAGGGAACATCTGCTTCTATACACGTAATACATGCATAAACCTTTGTCCTGTTTTTTGTGTGTTTGTTAGTCGTGATGTGCAGGAGTCTGTCCCAGTACAATTTTACACTAAACAAGGTCCACAGCTGTGGTTGAATATGGCCACTCAACAAATGCAGCATATCCAGCCTTTAAACCCCCATCAGTCCCGTGCTCAGTTTCTCGGTAATTTTTTTATTCTATTCCAGTAATATTTTTGGTAATAATTGAGTGGTGTTCTAATAATACGGTTTTCATTAGAATAGTCAAGTGTGTGTGTGAAATTGATGCTGATAATTTATCTACAGGTCTGGTCAGTGCCTTCCCCATGTTTGGCTCCTCTTTTTTCTACATTCAGAGTTCAAGCTCTGCCTCTGTCCAAACCCCATGCATCCTGGCTATAAATCTGAACGGACTCCACTTTCTCCACAAAGACACCCATGTGAGATACACATTCAGACGCATGCGGACCCAGTCTTTATTCACATTTTATTTGTATGCCTTTTGAGCTTGTGAGATTGCTTAGAGGTAGTTCAAAGATAAATGTCTAGCTCCCCCTGCTGGCTATGCTGTTGACTGTCTGTTTTTTTTTATCTACAGTTCTACAAATCAGAAATCACAATGTTTAAATTCTTGTGCATGTTTGTTCTGTCCTTTCCTGGTAATGTGAATATTAATGAATAAAATGTAAATGATATATGTATATATGTAGGAGGCCATGGTACGGTTCCCTCTGAAAGAAGTCCAGTCAACAAGGACCCAGAGACCGACGTCAGGCTCCAGTTATCCATATGTTGATATCAGGATCGGAGACCTGTTGAACCAGAGGATCACCCAGCTGCACCTGGAGCAGGTATTTTTTTGTCAAGGACAAAATTATGTGAAAAAATCTTAATTGTTGTATAATTTTCTACTGTGTATGTTTTCTTATCCTCTCCACATACACTCTGTTTGTGTTGTTAATCCAGGGCTTGGAGTTGTGCCGAGTCATTGCTATGCACATGGAAAACATGCTGTCAGTCAGAGAAAAGAGACTCACTCTGCCACCAAGTGAAATCACCCTGCTATAGCACAAAATGTTGGTTACATCTATATCTACCTCTAGATTAAACATATTATTGTATGTAGAAGGTATATAGCTTGTATTTTTGTAAATTATAAAGATTGTTTTTTTCTGCCAACAACAATTTTAGTTTTTCTCAAACTTGATTCACAAATAAAAACATTTATTAGGCACTGAACTAAAGCTATTTGTTGAATTGTAAATTATAATGTTTAGTTTGTTTCGAAGTGGTCTGTACTAAGATTTTAATTAAATATTAGCTTTTTATATATCAGCATTGCTCATTTTTTTTAACTTGCCCTAACCATGGACATACCTTGTATAAAACTGTTTGGGGATACACACAAAGTTTGCACTAGGGGGTATATAGCATATAAATGCAATCAATTTTGTTGTAAATAAGTCGATTGTAACTATTTAATGCAATAATGCTGTATATTAAAATTTACACAAGTTAATCTGCTGTCAATTGTTTTTTCTGTTTTTCTGGTTCAATTGACAAACTATATTGTGGTACTTCAATTGAACAAATAGATGTTAAGTTTGTATGCTTAATAAAATAAATGTTTCATTTCATGTAAGGAAATGAAGTTTACCAGTTGGCTGTGTATTCGGTGTACCCCCTGCTTTAAACCGAACCACTCTCCTCAGAGTCGCTCGCTGTGTGGGTGTTTCTCAGTAATTGCTCGCAGATTTCTTCACACTCATTGGTTAACAATGGCGGGGTCCGTGTGAACCGATAGGAAGGGGTCCTGCGGTCAAACCCACCGCAACCTAAACAGCTTTAGGAGGGAGAGAAGAGGAGGGCGGTGAGTCGCAGCAGCAGCAGTGTTGCAGCTCGCCAGCCCTGCTCCCAGCTGCATGGGCTAGTCTGTTAGCAAGCTTAGCATCGCACTACAGACCCGCACCGCCTCTTGTCAACGAGAAGCCCGGTCTATCATCTCCGGCTTGTTCTTTACTTTCCCCCCAGTCCTGCATTCTCCTGCCTGACTTCAAAATGATGAAGTTTAGGTTTCGTCGGCAGGGCACTGACCCGCAGAGAGAGAAGATAAAACAGGAGCTTTTTGCCTTCAACAAGGTAAAGTAACGGGACAGCACCGGGTGGTTAAGAGACTGGGGTTTTCACTTATGCGTTAACTTAAACTATTCTTGTTTGTAAAATGTAAGCTACATTTAAAGGCAGGTTTGTAACAGGATTTGGCCTAGCCTTCCTTTGTACTTCAGATAGAAAAAAACTCTAATTAGCTGTAAACTGGATGTGTGGACATGCAGGGCGCTTTGTTGATAGTGTTTGTGTGGCTCATTAGTTTTCACGGCGTGGTAATTGTCTTTCACCAAACCCAGTCCCGCTTGAACTGCACCAACAGCAGAGGAAACTTATCGCAGCAAAGATAACTAGCATCAGATTATGATAGTGATAGTGATAGGGATTACCAGGCTTCATTTTAACAGGATTCGCTCCTTTTGGTGTTGCAGAGGTTTGATGCATGACCTATATCCCACAAATTAATCAAGATGGCTGTCACTGTGAGGTTCATTTGCAGTGACCATCAACAATGTTGCCTTTTATTTTATTTTTTTTAGTAGTGTGTATCACTGCCAGTGTTACCCACACTATAGGTAATGGTTTATGAAGGTGGACTTTTCACTGTATTGGCATCAAATCCACATACAATCCACAGCTGCTCGTGCATATGGTAATTATTTAATTCTCCCAGCTTGGCCTTTTAACAAGTATCCTCTTTAAAGACGCATCACCCACCTTTTAACCACTGTTGTTCAACTGGTGTAAGGTGTAAAATGTAGTTCACACAAGTCATTTATGAAGTCATTCGGGATGTACTGACAAATCTCAGTTGCAGGTAACCTTAAGGGATGAGCAGCCTCTGAGCCAACAATAACTACTCTTGCATAGACGACTGCAGTGACTTGTGGCCTTGAACTGTCTGTCTGTACACTGTTTAGTAGAGCAAAGTGTTACAAGCATGCCTGTCCAAACTTTAGGATGTTGAAAGCAAAGACTTTGGCGTTGTCAATGATGTGGTGAAATACTGATGTCAAAATAATGGGTACCGATGCCAATTAATTTATATATATATGTTTGTTTTTCTTATTATGATTATGTTTTTGCTCTATAAGACATGGTTAATTTTGGGCATCTTTTTTGATTAATTTTGCTGCTCAATTTATTGAAAATTCAAAGGATTACATAATCAGCCATAAATCTGTAGCCAGTGTGTGTTCTTTAAAAAAATAAAGTCTCCAGCCTTTTGAGTTTTAGTGGTGTCCATGGAAATGCATGCTGCAGTGTGACAGGTCGCACACTCGCAGTTTAAGGTCGGCACCAGCTGCCACAACTATCTGAGGTGGTCTCTCAACAGGAGTGTGACTTTATCTCTGTGTGCACATAAGAGACATACCAGAGAGAAGAAAGGGTGTCATCTCTAATCCTTGAACCTCACCTAGTTGCAGAGCCCTGTTAGGGGTCTGTGATTGGGAAGTTTAATGACACACTCTGTTTTACAGTACAACTTATTTTATTTTTTTTTTTAGCTCTAAATGCTTTTCCAGCTGTTTTTCCTTCTCTTAAAATGGGCCCAAACAAAAGTTGTAAATTTATGTTAATCCCATTTAACAAGGCTATGCTTCTGCCATCAGTGCTTTTAAGAACTTTCCTCTAACTTTATTAAAAGGAGTCCTCCCTTTCAGACGCCCCACTGACTATAAAGTCTGACAGGCATGAGCACCCACAGCGCATGCTCAGAGCAGAGTAGATATCGGGGAAACTGCAAATGTGACATTTTTGTGAGCGTTATGTCTTGAAGTTTCATCTGCTTGTCTCTGTTTCTCTCGTAGACTGTGGAGCATGGGTTCCCCCATCAGCCCAGCGCTTTGGCTTTTGACCCAAAGCTGCAGCTTATGGCCATTGGCACCAAGTCAGGAGCCATTAAAGTGTATCCTTTCAGTTTGTCACTTTGCTGGGTATCTGCAGTCTACATTAAATAGGTCTGTGGTGACAGTACAATACTGTATGTACTGATAGCTGCTGCACCAAGCTGTGCTGTCTCTGTAAGACTGTGCCATTTTCACTTATTTTTTTTTTATAAATGTAGGATACGGTTAAATAGTGTGTAATGTTCATAAATGTGAAAGCTGTAAACAGACCTGTTTTAACCCAGTACATTCAGAGTCTAGGCGGCAATACAAATTAGTAGACATGAGAGTGGAAAAAAGGAGTGCTAGGTCCCCACTGTGTGATTTGTGTTGGATGTTTTTTAGACAATACAGTATTAAAAAAAATTGCATATTTGTTAAAATATCACAAATGCATTTTTGAGTTTGTGGCCAGCTGGAATGTAACCCCATGCCTGTCTGTCTCTTTAAACGACACAGGAGCTGGAACATTGGGTAACATTTAGAGCGTTGGAAATTAATATTGGTTTGGCTTTGCGGCAAAACCATAATTTGGCTCAACGTGTCACTAGTGTCCAATAACTTAGATGAGCTCACGCAATGTCCACACCACTCGTCTTGGTGACATGTTATTGATTGTAACAGGCTCCATTAGTCGGTTCACCCTCTGTCAGGCTGTCCTCTTGGATAACTCTGGCAGACAAAGCTGATACCTGTGGGAAAAGCACAGGTATTTGGAACCTCTTTTAAAGTTTTAATGTTGCATATGTGCCTCACATGTTTCAGGTTTGTCTTGTGTGTTTGACTCGACTGTGTGAACTGTAGAGCAGAGCAAGTGAAACGATTCAGCAACACAAACATGTCACTATTTATCTAAATGTAACTGTGTAGAGAGTCTTCTTGTACGTTTTTATCAGTGTCCTGGTGCTGTGTGTGAGTTACATGCTGATGCATTAGACTGGAGAACTGACTCTCTTGAGCGGTGCATAGACGGAGGAGGAGAGAGCCTGGTGGTACCAGGCACTATAAAGGCAGATGGAGGAGGGGAGATAAACAGTGGCAGTAAAGACCAAAGAGTGTGAAAAGATGGAGGAGGCAAAATAACATCTTTACCTACTCTAGAGCATGACTGATGCAGCACAATTTATACTTGTCATCCTACTTTTTAACAGACTTCCAGCTGCTGTCGGAACTTCCTTAAAGTCAGCTTGGAAGCAAGGAATGAACACCCTTAGGAGAATATATACAAATATTGCACATGAATGACTTGAACTTCACAGTCAGAATTGTCCAAAAGATGCACATAAGACTTCTAATTCCATTTAAACCTTTTTTTTTTTTTTTTTTTTTAAAGCTGTTTACACAATGCTTACACAAGCACTCACACACTTGCACTGTGGTGGTGGTAAGTTACCTCTGTAGCCACAGCTGTCCTGGGGCCGTTTGGCGGAGAGCTTATAGTGATATAAATAACAACCTGTCCAGAGTTTTGTAAAGCTGTAAAATCATCTTTTAAGAATTATGAAATTATTTTGTAGTTCTGTGGCGTCTATAGTCCCATCTACTATGAATTGTTATGAATGTTTTCTTTGACCCCCGCTTCCCACCATAACTGCTGGTTACTTGGTGCACACAAGACTTCCAGACTGGTGTGGTTGAGCTCTTTTCACGCCGGTGCCCAGACTGGAAACCAGTACAGTTGTATAGAGCACTTTGGGGTTAACACACAAATAGAGTTGACCTAGAGTTTATTGACACGGTTACAAAGAGAGTGGAAAATTGCAAAATGTGTGGTCTTTCTTTAGTTTGAATCTTGGCTTGCTTTCTCCTCTTGTTCACATGAGATCTTTTTTCTTGCTAACATTTATCTTTTGCTCGCTCTCTGTGTGTTTATAAAGGCAGAGTCATATTACGCCATGAGAGTTTCTGCTTTGTTCACCGGCTGGGGCTCAGTGAGGGGAAAGGGGACAATATGGTGTGGAGTTTTGTGGCGGGTGGGGGTTTCAGGGGCGATCTCGAGGACTCCGTCTCTTGTGGTGGAATGCATGTTGAGCTGCCCTAGGTTAACCCTCCCTGTGTGTCTAGATGTGCAGATCGAGTGAGTGAGAGCTTTGTTGCTGAGTAGTCTTAATAAAGGGAGCTTTTGAGTGGGTTTCCAAGACAACCAGCACAGTCGCCTGGGATGAGCAGTGCTTGCAGACTGAAAGATTTTAAAGTCGACAGCTCAGCACATCAGTTTTGATGTTTAGTTTTGAATATTACTGTGTGTGTGTGTGTGTGTGTGTGTGTGTGTGTGTGTGTGTGTTAATGTTGAATGGATATGCCTCATTTACAGATAATTGAGCAGTCTATGTTGTCATATCCAGTCAAGACAGTACGTGTTGAATCACACCAAAACCATGAAGTTCTAGTATCAGTATTTCTACACACAGCTAATATTTGCACACAGAAGATCTTTGAAGCATTGCTCACACCGTCTCCATGTTGTGTTCATCAGAGTGTCACAAGGGTGTAACTCAATTTGTTAACATTGTGGATTAATCTGGACTTTTGCACTCTGACTCATGGCCTAAAAAATATAACTAACATGACACCCTCATGTGGACAGCTGTTTGAGTTTAAGGAAACTACCAGTGTTTTTATTCTTTCAAGTCAACAGCTTTTTTGTGGTTTGTGGCTATATTTATTGATTTTTCTGATGCAATTAGATGACAGCTTTTTATTCTAACTCCACCATTTTGCAGCTTTTATTTTGTACTTCGTCCCATTTATTTGTTTGGAGGCTTTGTTAATACTGTGGGTTGTTTTTCAGATTTAGTTTGCAAAATCACATATTTGTTTGTTGATGGCACCAAGTCTATATTAAATGGGTCTTAAAATACTTGTTACTACTTAATACTTTTTTTTAATTGTGTGTGGATTATAACGGGTGGGTAGAATGTATAGGAAGTGTGCAGAGGATGAGTGGGACAGAAAGGAGGAGTGTGGGAGGTGGAGAGGTACCAGCTGAGGGGGAGGATGCAAAATAAGCCAGGATTGTTTCTCGAGTGGGTGGGTGGAGTTGTTTGGCTTGTTGTTGAAGACTGCATTTACCAATGTCTAAAGATTTTCCAATTGCATTTTGGGTTTATAGTGCGTTATTGCTATGTTTGCAGAGAAGGGGAGCTGGCTAAAATGCTCACAGATGATGCCTTTTTTGAAGTTTTGAATGAGCCCAGTTTTAATTTTTGTCACTTGATTTTGTGTGTGTGTGTGTGGTCATCTCCTGCTTTCATCTTTAGTGAGCCGCTCTTCCTGTCCATTCTTATCTTCATGTACACTCATATCTGTGTGTGTTAGGAGGGCGTGCTGGCTGCTGCCTATGTGTCCTCACAGAGGACAATGCCTTCTGTTTGTCTGTATTCAGACCGTGAAATCGCTTTATCCTTGCTAACGCTCTCTCTCTCTGTGTGCATCAGCGGGCAATCGTGTGTGTGTGTGTGTGTGTGTGTGTGTGTGTGAGACAGTGAGTCAGTGATTATAAGTTACTGTAGGCCTCCATTGTGTGCTTTTCCGACTCTTCTGGAGGAGTACTAGATCATATCTTTGTACATTACTCCTAGAACATACTGCAAGGTTGTACATACAAAAGACAATTTGACCACTGTTTTTATCTTCTTGTGTGAAGTATATGACTGAAACTGGCTAATCCACTAGGCATCTTGTGAAATGTGTATCTGTTTAAAGTGGTGGTTTCTATTGTTTTCCAGTGACAGTTATTATTGGACCATTACCAATCTCATCTGAGACTCGATCTCTCACAGATTAGAAGGATTTGATCAAGATTTCTATAGGGTTTACAACTACAGGCATTATCGACAGGTGACATCATCACCGGCGAAACCCCCACCAGCTGTCGTCTGAGATCACCACCAGGAAGTTTGACACGGTGTTGAGTTGACCAGGGCCCGCATAGGGCTTATTGTCATCACACTCTCCTAACTCTAGAGGCTCTGCAGTGTTGAGCTACTCCTCCACTGCCTGTCAGGACTGTTTTTCTGCACGAGTCATGTGGAAACGTCTGAAACTGGAGATGGTAATGCTCTGATTCCTGTCAGGGGCAAACGGCACAGACCAGCCAAATGTCAAGTTTCCTCTGACACAAGTCTAAATAATCAATAACATTTTTTTTTGCCCCAGATTGTGACAGCTTTCTCTACTGTTCTTTTTAACAGTGGGAGCTGAAAACCAGTGTATTCTCTTAAAACCACTGCTGCTTTCTGGCTAAGGTACATTATTTCTTTTAGGTTCTCAAGAAAGCTTCTTGGTCTTCTGGAATCTTCTGAAATGACTCTCATTTGAATGTTCTTTTGGCTAGAGCATAGATCAGATAAAGCGCACACTGTCCAAAACGCCATACCTCAACTTTGCAACACATTGCTGGTTCATGATGCACAGGACGTGACAGCCTTGAGGAATGCCACTATAACGCATATCTTGGCCTTCAGGAGGCCAAATCGAGTCAAAATTGAAGCTATTAAAGACTTGGTAGAATATCTAAAACCAGCTTTGTGCAGCAGTGCTCCCCTGAGTTTTATTTTTCTGCATTTTAGTCCACATTCCTACAGCCTTATGTAAGCAGTGTGCTAAAGTGTATCTATTGCAGGGTGTGTGATTGTGCACAGCTGCTTGCTTTCGGATTCACTTTATCCAAATGTAACCTACTTTTGCACATTGCAACACAGTTCCCAAACGTAGTTTTTATTTTATCAATTCAGCAGCATTTACAGAGCTAACAAAAGGAGCCTCTGTAATAATTACACGCACACATACGCAAATGTGGTTTGGGGATCTGCGTCATCTGCTGTTGGTAATTACTGTGAGCTTACTTGCAGTGTTCTAATTTCTTCCCTTTTTATTACACTGAAGCACTAGCCCCTTCTTGTTTATAGCTAGAAATCAGTTTTCAGAGTGGTATTTCACATCCTCAGTAGGCTTTTAATTCTGTTTCTTATGTGATAAGTAGCTGTGCATCATTTTATAAGTCCAATTACAGAAGTGTATTCTTTTAAATCTACCAAAATCTTTTTTTCTTTAATTGATAGAGGCAGTAGATAGATGCTCTACCAAATGCCAAGTGCCTTCTATGCATTTTTTTTCTTTTTAAATGTTATAATAATGCTCCCTTACAAACTGGTTTAAACGACATTTGTATTGGACGTCCTTATAAATCTATAAATGTCAAGTAAAGCATCCTGTGGTGATGCCAAACATAAAAGTAATTGGCAACAGTGTGACCAGTGCAATTCTGTGGGGCTTAGGACGTGTAATAACCGGAAAGTTTGATTCATACTGTCGTTGTGTCCTTGGGCAAAACGCCTCAGCCACTGTGTGTGACTGACTGAATAAAAAGTGCTATATAAATGCAACCATTTGCCATTCTGTTTAAAGCGTTGTATTTCTTTAAATTGTATATTAAATGTATCTGCTAATGGAGCCATTTGAATATTTTATGTATTTTAAGTCTTGAAATTCTGAAACTATGAAACTGTTTGCATTTCCTTAACTGTATCCTCTAAGCTATGGGGCACCTGGTGTAGAGTTCACAGGCCTGCACAAAGACACCACTGCTGTCACACAAATTCACTTCCTGCCAGGCCAGGTGAGCACTCTTTCAAGCTTTAGAAAGAAAATTGTGTCCATACTTTATTTACCATGTTAAATTGTGTGTGTATTGATATGTGTCAGGGACGTCTGCTGTCACTGCTAGATGACAACACAATCCACTTGTGGGAGTTTGCGGCAGGAGCCCCTAAAGAAGTGGGAGGTGTTAAGAGACAGGGTGCGGTTTGCCTACAGGAAGTGAGTTGCTACACCCTCCCAGGAAGACCAGGCATTGAGAGCTGCAGGTAAAAAATGCAATGTTGCTGAAGTGAGTGGAGAAAAACATGGAACAAAATCATTAAATTGTACTTTTTCCTTCCCTTAGTGCCACAAGAGTGACGGTGCTTCTCTTGTTGAGCTCATGTGACTTGCTTTGCATCGGTACAGAAGGTGGTGGTGTATATGTACTGGAGATTCCCTGCCTCTTATTAAAGGACAACCAGGCATTGCTTCAGGATCAGGTGGTACAGAGGTAAGAGAATTCTTTTTATTTTTTCTTCCTCACAGAACACTCGGGTCCTCTAATCCATTTTAATCAGATGTGTAGGAGCAAGAATGATATTCTATTTGTCTACAGATTGCATTTGTCTGGTTGTCAAGGTGATGCATTGGTCATGTGGGTGTAGGCGGGGACAGCCAGTAGTTTGCAAAGGTGGCACTCACTCACTGTCACTCAGGTATAGGAGGAGAGAGGGGTAGCCGTAGTATTTGTTGAATGCAAGCGTTTCCTAACGTTACCATCCTATGCATTTTATAACTGTGTTTATGTCTCATTTGAGCAGTTACTTGAATAAATGTCACACGCATTCATTCTGGGACTCATGGTGAATCTGTCACACAAAAGACAGGGCCCGTCCTCAGCCTCTCCAGCGACAAAAGGGATTTTGGAGTCGCAATTACAAGATGCATTTTCTAAGTTTTTGCTTTTCTCCCAAAACTGTTAAAAGCTTCTTGAAGTTGCATCATTTAAGACCAGCCCCCATAACCCCTCATAACTGATGTCTGAAAGCCCACTTCCATTTTCAAAAGCAGGTCCAGAGGCTTTTCAAAATGCCAATCACAGCAATAAATGTATAACTGACCAATTAGAGCTCTCTGGGCTGCAGGTTTTTGATATAAACATGTAAAAAATATTGAAATAGACAAAAAATGCATTATTTATACCGGGAAAAGGAGGTTTTTGTTGCTTTTCTCCACCACAGTGTGTCATCCTTTCGGTAAACACTGATCTCCAGCTGAGCAGGCCACACACTTGTATACGTGCAGAGACGAAGAACCTTGTTGACCCTTGGCAGTCACATCCACAGCAAGATTCAGTCACTGAGGGACATTTGATGACAACTGTTCTTGCCATGTCAAGTACTGTTATTAAATCTGAATTGGAAGATGAAAATGAACGGTATTGTTCCTTGCACAAATACTGAGGCGGTGTATCACAGAGCGTCATCCGTTTTTTTTCTCAGCCAAACCTCTCATTAACTTGGCTTGTTGAAGAATGGGCAGAACAGAGGCCTAACTAGCACCCTGATAACGCTTTGTGTGTGCTTTGTACTTGGTGTTGAAAGGAAGACAGTGATGCTTTGTACCATTTGCCAAACTGCAGTGTTCCGGTTGAGGAAGGTTTGGGTTGAATCTCCAACACACACACACAGCCAGGGGCTCATCACTGGGACTCTGTAGCAGGATACAGGATTCCCTAAAAATACTTGTGAACGGAGAGACAGAGACAATGGAAGGCTTTGTTGGGAATGTTTCAGCCTTTGCGCTTCCGGAGAGGATCTTGCCACAGTAAACCCGGTGTGTGTCAGGGCCATCGCTTTGGCTGGAGTTTTGCGTCATCCAAACTGTCCAGCACTATCTTTACGCTAATTGTTTGTTAGAAGACATTCCAATCTTTTTTTTTTTTCTTGTCCATCTCTACGAAGCCTCTGAACCCTCAAGGGTGTGTCTCCCTTGACATTCCTGCTGTCTCCTGAGGAATGTCTTTCACATGCCCAAGGAGTTGATATTGGCATCTATTTTACATCTGTCTGTCACTGAAGGCCACTTATTACTAACGTTCTTTTATCATGGTCATACTTTATAGTTCTTCACAAGCCATAGACCTTTTGAATTAACTGGTGTTCTCGTGTATAATGTCAACTACACACCAGTAAAGGTCAGCACCATTACTGTGTCATCTTGTCATCAAAGGGTCTGTGTAAAATGTTGTTTTTGTCTCCGGCTAAAGATACCAGACAGAGGTTAATGAGTTCATTGTCTCTATTTTTTTTTTTTAGTCTCCCAGAAGACTACAGATGCGGAAAGTCATTGGGGCCAGTGGAGTCTCTTCAAGAACATCCTCACCAGTCAGGGAAGATCCTTATTGGCTACAGTCGAGGCCTGGTGGTGCTATGGGACCTGAGCGTGCGGAAAATTGAGCAGCTCTTTCTGGGAAAACAGGTATTTGGTTTAGACATCTGCCCTGTCTATGTTGGAAAGACATACAGTGGTGCTCATAAGTTTTCTTACCCTGGCAGAAATAAATTACTCCCCACTTTTAGTAAAACTGTTTTCCCCCACTGTAAAACTGTTTTCTCTTAACCCAAACTCTACATACCCTGGTCATTTTTGCCTGATAACATGCACAAAAGTTGACATAAACGGGTTTGAATGACAACTACAGGTAACCATCCTCACATGTGATCTGTTTGCTTGTAATCAGTGTGTGTGTGTGTATAAAAGGTCAGTGATTGTCTGGGCTCCTGACACTCTTTCATTGAGTGCTGCACTGACGTTTCTGAGTCATGGGGAAAGCAAAAGAATTGTCAAAGGGTCTATGGGAAAAGTAATTGAACTGAATAAAACAGGAAAGGGCTGTACAAAGATATCCAAGGAATTTAGATATAAAAATAAGAAGGCACTTGAAGAAAAATGGGCTGCGTGGTTGAGTTGCCAGAAGAAAGCCATTACTACACAAATGCCACAAAGCATCTCGCTTACAATATGCCAAACAGCACAAAGACAAGTCTCAAAACACAAACAGTCATTTGGAGTGATGAGACCAAAATTAAACGTTTTGGCCACAACCATAAATGTTACATTTGGAGAAGAGTCAACAAGGCCTATGATGAAAGGTACACCAGTCCTACTGTGGAACATGGAGGTGGATCACTGATGTTTTGGGGATGTGTGAGCTACAAAGGAACATGGAAAGATGAATGCAGCATGTTATCAGAAAATACTGGAGGAACATTTGCACTCATCAGCCCGAAAGCTGCGTATGAGACGTACTCAACCTGTCGACTACAGCAGCATAAAGTGAAGGTTCTGGACTGGCATCTCGGCCTCTTGACCTCAATATCATTGAGCCACTCTGGGGAGAGCTCAAACATGCAGTTCATGCAAGACAGCCCAAGAATTTATAGAAACTGGAGGCTTTTTAAGCCAAGAAGGAATGGGCAGCTTTACCATCTGAGGAAAAAAAGAGCCTAATTTACAACTACCACAAAAGACTTCAAGCTGCCATTGATGTTAAAGATTGGAATACACAGTATTAAGAACTGGGGTATGTAAACTTTTGATCAGGGTCATTTGGGTAGTTTCTGTTGTCATTATGATTTTAAAAAGAGTAAACACAATTGTCTTACAATAAATGGCTTCAACCAACCACTAAGTGAAGGTTTTATTTTTTTTTCATATTCTCTAAAAAATGGCCCAAAAAAAAAAATCACAAATTCTGCCAGGGTATGTAAACCTATGAGCACAACTGTATCATTATAAAAGCAATAGTCTTTCTGGGTTACAAGACAAACTAAATATGAACTGTTGTGGCTTAGTCTAATGTGTTTATGTATGTCTGTAGCAGCTGGAGAGCTTGGTGTGGGAACGTTCTGGTAACTCGTTTGTCAGTTCACATAACGATGGAAGTTACTCCGTTTGGGCTGTTACCAGTGGCAACCCCTGCAGTCAGCAGCCAGTGTCCTCCACAATACCATACGGTGAGAACTCAGACATAACACACACATGAATAAGTTACACTTTCAGTAATGGCTGCCACTAATGATAAAGGGTCCAGACTAAGAATAGAAAGTCCCTCACTCTTAATCACATTTTCTCTCTTCCCTTCAGCACTATAAGCCTAGAGTCTACAATAGTTTTAGTCTGGCCACTTTCTCACAATAGATTTACTTTATGGTCTTTTTCACTTTAGGCCCATTTCCATGCAAGGCTATTAACAAGATTCTGTGGAGGACAACGCAGACAGGGTAAGCCAAAAGTTTATAATCGGTAACAAACACAAATAACTGTTGCTGTTGCCACTGTGTAAAACATTCTGGTATCTTTGTGTAGGTCCCCTGTGGTGTTGTATAGTGGGGGGATGCCCAGAGCCAGCTACGGCGACCGCCATTGCCTGACTATTCAGCAGGACAAAGACCATGTCACACTGGACTTTACATCCAGAGTCATTGATTTCTTCACTGTCCACAGCATAGAGCTGGAGAAGGGTAAGGACTGAATTACATGTCATCACATGCAACATAATTTATTATTATTTATTATTCATTTATATTTTAATTTTTTTCTAAACGGGCCTTTTGTGCTGTTGCAGAGTTCGATGAGCCTTCAGCCCTGGTAGCGTTACTAGAAGAGGAGCTGGTTGTGATCGACCTGCAGACCCCCGGCTGGCCCACTCTCCCCACTCCCTACCTGGCTCCTCTTCACTCCTCAGCCATCACCTGCTCCTGCCATATCACCAGTGTCCCTCCAAAACTCTGGGAGAGACTAGTCAACGCTGGCAAAGCACAACAGAGCCACCAGCAGGAACACAGGGTGAGAGGCAGCCTATAGTTGAGAGTACTTGATTTACAGGCTGTCCATTTGTGCTGCAATACTAGGAAAACATGCTTACTGCAAGTACCAGGATGAAAGTTGGTGGTGGAATAACATAATTTTTCATTGCACTACTTCTGTATAAAAGTTAAATTATTATTTCATAAATTCATTTTTGTGGCTTCAAGGATCTTTAATAACAATAACTGTATTGGCAGAATCCAATGTTGGCAGCCCTTCAACAATGAGAAAACTGGAACAGTATGAGTGTCAGGCCACTGGTAATGCGTTAAGTTTAGGAGCAGGTGAGGGCAGTTAGTGGCTTTGCGAAGCTTAGATCAGCTGTTTGGTCAGGGGCAGATAGGACTCGTCACCATCCAGCTGGTACACTTGTAAATCACCAGCTGTCTGTCTGTGGCAGGACAAGAAGTGATATGGCACAAATAGAACAAAGACAACAAAAGCCCTCCTCCCACACTTTTTGGACAACTGAGAATTTAGAGAGTAGTAGTAGTAGTGCTCAGGATTGCTTTGTAAACTTTGGGGTGCTTTTAATGTGAAACTCTGAGGTCTGAGACGCCAGAGTGGAATATTGGTAAGAATTTCAAGACCTGAATCCTAAGGTATAAAACTGGTCTTAACTATAAAACTTTCTTGTCAAGAAAATGTTTGAGTGTTAACCCTGCATTGTGCAGCCAAAGACTGTAGGTTTCCTTGTATTTCACTTAAAACCCACTCGGCTGGGAGTCATAAGATGGAAGAGGCTAGGAAATATGGAGTTGCTTAATTAAATTAAATTCATATGTGGAATGTTTCTATTTCTGTTTTTTCAAAGGTATAGTGTCTATACTTTTTTCAAACCTTGTCTTTCTGTGCAGAGTTGGCCCATATGTGGAGGGAAAAACCTGGCACCTCCACCCAAACAGCAAGAGCTGCTATTGACTGGGTATTTGCGCACACAAAAACACTTGCAGGTGGATTCAGTTAGCTTTTTCTTTTTTTTTTTCATTGTTGTACAAATCTGGCACACATTTGATGCTGGTTAGAAAGTGGAAATGCCTAAATACTTCAGGAAGTTTATGTAATTTCTGATTAAAACCACCTGCATAAACTAAATCTACATTTGACTTGAATCTCAACATCATTATCCATGTATTGTTTTAAAATATGTCATAACACTGTTTATCTCTTTTCCTCCAGGCATGAGGATGGTACAGTGCGTTTTTGGGACGCATCAGGGGTTGCTCTCACTCCACTGTACAAACTGAGCACCGCAAACGTCTTCCATACCGACTGCGACCCGTGTGGCGATCCCCATGACCCGTGTGACGACCCGGACATGCAGCATGAAGAGGAGTGGCCCCCATTCAGAAAGGTGAGCTGAACCAAGTTATTCCTCAACATCAGGAAAGTCTTTGTTACAGGCTGTGGTAATAGAAACAATATGTAGTGCTTGTAACACCACATCTGTGGCCTGATTTCTCCCATCTGTTTTTATGTGTGAGCTTTGCAGACAGACCCTAACATTTAAGATTCTGCTTTTATGGCCTACTTTCTGTGCAGAATTGCGCTTAAGTGATGGCTCATCAGGAAGCAGAATTTTGTGTGTAAGCAGTCTGCCTTAGCTGGATGGCTTCGGCAGTTGCTGACACAAAATGGTGATGAGTCATAAAGCACTGGATATTAAATAGAACTGAGAATTTAGCATATTATAATTTAGATTTCTTAAAAAGCTGGATAATCTGTCACTGGTAACGTTTAGCAGCAAATTAAGTTTTGTTGTCACACACCACTCGTAATCCTGTTTTCCCACCCTTTTTAACTGTCCAACTTTTGTTCATCCCCCTCTGACTCCCCCACCCTTTTTATTTTTTTTTTTTTTTCCCCTAACGTATCCTGTGGTAACCGTGTTGCATGTTCTGGAATGTGGCCCTCATATGGGATGAAGAGCCTTTCCCCTTTTTTTCCTTCATAATGAAAACCAGACCCGTCATCCCACTCTTTTCTGTGTTTGCATTACTGACCAGCCTTTCTGCTTCTTGTTACACCATTCCCATGTAAAAAGGGGAATCTGTAGGAATTTCTACTGTGTGTGTGTGTGTGTGTGTGTGTGTGTGTGTGTGTGTGTGAGACAGATTATTGCTTGTGTTTTGTTAGGGGTGTGCAAGGGAAGGGGCTGTTCTGGCATTAAATGGAGAATAAAAGCAGTGTTGTGGAAGTTGGAAGCTTCAAAAGAAAATAAATTTACCTCAATTAAAATTGTGAAAGGTGTTTACCTACTGAACATTAAATTAAAGCTGGAATGTCTCTATTTCATGATCCTTTCACAGGCATGACACTTTTATGTTGAAAATGCTTTCGTTGCTGTTTTGGTTCATGCACTTGCATCTGCATTTGTAGGTTGGCTGTTTTGACCCATACAGTGATGACCCTAGACTTGGCATTCAGAAGATAAGTTTGTGCAAATACAGCAACAAACTAGTGGTGGCTGGGACTGCTGGACAGGTACAGCACCACATGAAAGATGATATTGTTTCTGATACATCCACAGAGCTGTACAAACGTGTGTTCTCCCTCCAGGTCATAGTCATGGGTTTGAGTGATGAGCGCTCGGAGCACTTGGTGGATGTGTCGGTGGTCGACCTTCTGCAGGACAGAGAGGGTTTTACGTGGAAGGGCCATGACAGGTTGGAACTGCGGCTTAAACCTCCCCCCTTTCCTCCAGGATTTCAACCATTAGTGCTGGTGCAGTGTTTGCCCCCAGCGTCGGTTACAGCAGTGGCCCTCCACGCGGAGTGGAACCTGATTGCTTTTGGAACAAGTCATGGTTTTGGTCTGTTTGACTACCACAGAAGAAACGCTGTGCTTGCCAGGTTAGTCGAAGAACTCGGCTACTCTTGTGTGTGAAGTGGGTTTTTTTTTTTTTTTTTTTTTAAGGGATATCTTATTTCATACTGTACTACCTCTGTACTTGCATACTTTTTTAGCTGGTTTTGGTTTCAATTTTAATACAAGCTCCAAAAATCCCTTTTGTGTTTTCTAGGTGCACACTGCACCCAAATGACTCACTGGCAATGGAAGGTCCCCTTTCTAGAGTCAAGTCATTAAAGAAATCCTTAAGGCAAAGCTTTAGGCGCATTCGTAAAAGCAGAGTCTCTGGAAAGAAACGCCCCATTACCACACCCAAAAGCAAGGTAAATGATTTTAGTATATTCTATTTTCATGATGGTGTAAATAATATGAATATATGGATGTGGTTCCAGGTTCAAGAGGCCAATGCTGCTTTAGCAGAGCAGGAGGAGGTGGCTCCAGTCCAGAGAAGAATTGAACCCCGCTCAGCAGATGACTCGCTGACCGGAGTGGTCAGGTGTCTCTGCTTTGCGGACACTTTCTTGCGTGATGGTATGTTCTGCTTCAGAAACAGGACCATTCCTCCTCTTCATACATTATCTTTATCCAGTATTCTTTCTTACCTGTTCCAGGTACACACCACGGCCCTACGCTGTGGGCAGGCACTAACTCGGGCAGTGTGTATGCCTATGCCTTGGAGGTGCCTGGGGTTGGAATATCCCGTGTCTGTGAGCGAGGGGGACCAAGTGACAACAGCGCATGTGTAGAGGCTTTGTTGGGTAAAGAGATCCAGCTAATGCACAGGGCTCCTGTAGTGTCTATATGTGTTTTGGATGGTCGAGGGAAACCTTTACCAGACCCATTTGAAGCATCCCAGGACCTTGCCACAGCACCAGACATGACCAACACTCACTCTGTCCTTATTGCTTCAGAGGAACAGCTCAAGGTAAAAGCTCAAAAAGCTTATACCTCAATATATCACATAAGCAACGAAACTGTTCTAAACTAACTTCTGCTTTGTGCAGGTGTTCTCTCTTCCCAAGGTGAGTGCCAAGACTAAGTTTAAGTTGACGGCGCATGAGGGCTGTCGAGTGAGGAAAGTGGCCCTGGTGGTCTTCAGTTCCACAGCTCAGGAGGACTACAGTGAACACACACTAGTCTGTCTGACAAACATGGGCGACATGCACCTCTTCAACATCCCTGGCCTCCGACCACAGGTATGACCCGGAAAAATGTCTTCATCGCTGTATATAGATGTGTTTTAATTAAAGTTTAATTTTGTCTTAAGGTGCGCTATGATTGCATTCGTAAAGAAGACATTAGTGGCATTGCATCCTGTGTATTCACCAAGAATGGACAGGGTGAGTAGAAAACCTAAAACAATTGTAGCAATTTAAAAGAAAAGGAGCATGTCTCTGAAGTAATACAAAGCAAAACAACCAAGAGGTTTCTGTGAAGGTTCCCAGTCATCCAGGTCCTCTCGAAGAAAAGCATCTGGACTCAGTTTTCAAGGTGAAGTTCTCTTACACTAAGAGATTTTTTTAATTCTGAGATCAACTGGTAAGAGAGCTGAGCTTGTATCTCTAGAGAGAGGGGTTTGACTTGAAACCAAACCTGATTGAACCAAACAGTTCTGTTCTCATAGTTGTTGGCTCTGAAAGGACAGTGAGAGTCGTTAAAGGCTCAGGTGAGTCGTTAGTGACACTGTAACATTCAGCTGTTGTTCTTCTAGAGTGAAACCGTTTTTGATTTTAGGTTTTAAAACACTGTTGTAAATAGTCTTTACCTTGAAAACCTAGTCCAGATGCCTTTGCTTAAAACGTTTCACCAAGAGGTTAACTCTTATGAAACTTGCTGCAACCCTATACAAACTTTTATACACACTCGACCTTCAGGTTGACTTTAACTGTAATTAAGTCTGTTGGGTTGTTTCTCCAGGGTTCTACCTAATCTCTCCGTCAGAATACGAAAGGTTCTCACTCTCAGCCAAGACCATCACTGAACCACTGTGCTCTGTTCAGCTGGACCGACCACTAGAGCACTACACCAGGTAATATATAAAAACCTTTTTAAATGAGTTTGAATTTGTTCAAACTTTTGCAGACACCATTTTTTTGTTTTCTGTCATTTTGAAAGTGTAAATGATGGAAATAAAATCTAACTTTTTTGACTTATTATAAGGATGTCTAATCTGTCATTTGATGCCTTTTGGAGATTTTTCCATCTTTTCTTTGCGTCTTTATGCACAATAATAAAAGAAATTTTACCTGGGGTGCTCAAACTTTCGATCCCCACTGTAATTAACGGTGATTTGATACCTGTTCTGTTGATGCTTTGTTAAATGTATGTGGTTGCTCCTTGCAGTGATGGTAAAACAACGCTGCTGAAGGCCAACGGATCCCACAAGAACCAGTCGGGTCAGGCTGAGGGTGGGTTTGTCTTTCACAAACGTATTCAGGCTACATTCCTTGTGGTCTTATCCAGGACCACTTCATCGCTCATTTCTTTCTGTTCCTCTTAAACCCAGAGCACCCTTTTGTAGGGGGTTTCCCTCTGGTTTCCATGGTAACCATTCAGTATGACCCAGTTGCTTCTCCTGGCCCAGCACCTCCTGTCCTGGCAGGAGATAATGGTTGTCGTGGAGACCAGAGTAGAGTAAATTTGTGTCCAGTCACTAACGGTTAAGTGTTACAACAGTAAAACACATTCTTTGCACGGATGACTGAGAATAATTTTAAAACTAAAAACCTTGAGGTACGTACAAGTACATATTGTGAACATATCCTCTATGGATCACACATTTAAATGTTTAAGCTGCAGCGTCTTGAATGCAAGTGTGTAAAATCAACTAGTTCTTCATGTCTGCGTTTCCAAAATATTGTGAGTACAGTTATTACTGTCCACCATTGACTTATCCAGCATTGTTTTCTCACAGGACAAACTGAAGAGCCTCTAAGTGGCCTGTCCTCTCCGGTCCTGGACACCCCTCTGGACTCTCCCCTCAGCTGTGCAGACCTCAGTCTCGATACCACCGGAGAACTCACCGCAGAGGATGTCCGGGACTTCCTCACGTACAAATAAAATCTTAATCCCATTTTCTAATCACTCCATTTTTTTTATTTTGAAGACTTGAAGTGTATAAAAAAAAAAAACTTGGTGTATATTCTGTTTTCAGAACTGTGGATGAGGCAGAGAACAACTTCAAAAATATCCAAGAAGAGGAAGGGCGATCCGCTGGCATCCTCATCAACTGAACAGGTGAGAACTTACTACAAACCCTCCAGGAGTTTTATACCTTTGCAGACATAACACAAGCATCGCATACCACAAGGACACCTGTTTCTAATGGAGCTGATCCAGAGGGTGCTAACTTCAAAGCGTATTCTGTCTGTGCTCTGCATTCCAGCAGCATGCTTCCACTCTCTCCTATGTCTCTGAGCTGGTGCAGAAACTCTTTATATTGAAGCAGAATGAACACTGTTTTATATTGGAACTCAATTTAATAGTTATTTTGTCTCTCCACTTTCTGTGCTTTATTAAAGATACTTGTATAAATGTGGTGACTCAGGTTGACATTGGGAAAGTGAGTGATCACATAATTCAGCTCTTACTCAGTTGTTTAGCTGTTAAGTGCTATAATTCAGATTTTATATTAGCTGACATGACCTAATTCTCTGACTGCCATGCTTCACTTTAATTTTGGCCCCTCTTCTGCCCTCTGGTGGTTCCTCCATAGAAATGCATATGATTGCAATTGCTTATTAGTTCAATGCTATAGCAGTCGGTCTTATCTGTCCATGTTCTACAGTATTACAGGAAGGGGCTCAAGTGATCTGGATGGATTGTGTGCTGGACCACAGACATCTCCCATCAGCCCACTGTGAACCTGCGTCCAAATTCTGCCCTCGTCTTCTGTCTTGGCACGCTCGGAGAGAAAAGCCTTAAAAAAAATTAACAAACCGGACAAAGATAACAATATTGTCGTTGAGGAGGTTTAAGCTGGAAGTCTATTTAGATCCACTTTCATCATCTGGGACCTGCGTGCAAACCCCAGCCCTGACCTGAACACTGATGGGATGAAGTATTGTTGTCCACTGTGCTATTGACAGGAACACACGCTTTGTGGCATACATTTCTATGAAGGAGACTGAACTGTTGCACCTCCCTGTATTTTTCTATCTACAATTTTACGGCCTGCTCTTGTGGTCTTTTACAACCGGTGGTCATCCGCCAAACGTGCACTCTAGTGGTTGTGTTGGATACTTATGCACGCTGCTTATACATCACCACCGCTCTATAGACTCATAATTCACTCTGTACAGCCGAGAGCAAAAGGAGGGAGAACAAAGAACTCTAATTTGAAGTATTACATCTTGTAGCATCTCCCTCAACTCTGTGCCATAATAGGAAAAGCCTTACCCAGTCTGTTTTGGGGGCCTCTGTTGCAATGTATGTCACAATCTGACCATGGGGACTATATACACACTAGCTCAATACGGGGTTAAAGAAGGTGCTTTTGAACAATGGTTACAGCAGAACATTCTCTAGCTTTACTTGTAGAGGCTTTTTTTTTTTTTTTTTTTAAAGAACATGAGACGAATCTAAGTAAGAGAAAAAGCTTTAAGCCTGCAATAACACAATAATCCAGCTGGTGGAGACAAGTTAAGTCTAAAGGTACTATTATTTATCACAAGGCTGGTTCTCACAGGCTTTATGAATGAGGTATTAAGTTGTTGCCATAATATTGTGAACACAAGAGGGAGAAAAAGCATTCAGATGGAAGAGCTCTCGTGATTATGGCCAGTGAGAAAGATTTACCTGTTCTAGTTTGGTTGGGCTTATACATTTTTATTGTGCGCTTATTTCGTTTTGGTATCGAAGAGATGGTAAATGCAGAAAACTTTCAAAAGGGACTCAGGGAAGTGTGTAAGGAGAAGCAAGTCATTACATTTAGTTTTGATCACTTGTTTTAACCCTTTTTTTTTTTTTTATAAAATCTTTTACTATGTAAAAATTGATATCTGCAGTGTATGTAGGTTATCAGCAATGAAGTAAGACAGGTTTAAAACCAAGCAGATGATAGACATTAAAGCTAGAGTCTTAACTGCCAGTATTAAAGGTTTTTAATCACCGGTTTAAAAAAGAAAAGGGGAAAAGGGACCTCACTACTAACAATGTTTACTTTTGCGTTAGCTTTTTTGGGTTTGGTTGACACAAATTATATTAACATGCTTATGCTACAACTGGCAGTTACCTTTTTTTTTAATTCCACAATAAAATGACTTTGTTTCTACTTTGTCATTCAGTTTGTAGGATTTTAATGAAGTTGTTTAGCTTTTTGGCTGAAGAATTGTGAATGTTAATAAAATTATTTACTCTAATTTTTGCCCTACATTTATTTTTCACCATTTTGTATTTAAACCCAAGCTCCGTTTTGCAGTATAGTAGCCTTTACCCAATAAATGACACTAGTTTGTGTGATATCACTTTAATATAAAATACATAAATCTGCAGGTGGCATCAGAAGCATGTGCACACTTTTGTATACATCTAGCCTTAAACACACTCAACAGGCATTCAGTTCACCAAAAATAGATTTGACAAAGTAACCCTTTAGGGGGGAGGGGGGGGGAGAAAAAACATCTGTGGGTAATATCACCATAAAGAGACACTGGAGGTTTGGTTCATGCCATGTTACTGATGCTGGAGTTACTTTGGCTGTGTCTTTATGGTGCTGAAGGTCACCCCAAAATAAGTGAGTAAAATCAAACATTTACATCAGGGTTTGATATTGGGAAAAGGTTAAACAATAATGCATTTTGTTACCTGGCCTTTACTGATTGCACAAAGTTCCCTACAATCATGAAACACCTGTCCACTGCAACTTGAACTCATTTAAATGTTGAGTGAACAAGTTGAAGGTAAAATGACACAAAGGCCATGGGCCAACACTTGTATAGTACAAACAGAAAAATAGATCCATATCAAACATTCAATGACAGTGCAGTTTTCTTTTCCATCCCTCAATGACAGAAAAAACACAATAGCAGTGAGTGACCATGCAGCACAAGACAGTGACCAACAGATTGATATGCTCAAGGATCCAGCATCCAGGGGGTTTTTATAAAGCAAAGGTGCAGATTAGACCTACTTCAAAACTAAAAATTATTTTTGAACAGTATTCAGCCTTACTGATAGAAAAGCTGATAGAAAAGCAAAAAAGATACTTCCCTCTGTCCCACAGGAAACAGCTTCTTCACTCAAAAAACAGCAGGTCAGAGGGTAAAGCTAAGTTTGGCAGACATCTTGTGATAAAAATATGCATGGCAGCCAGTCATTGTAATGTATGTGATGTAATTCTTGTTTGTGTATGGAAGTGTTTATTGTGGAGGGGTTTTGAACTCTCCCCAGGCGTGGAAGCAACGCATGAAGCAGTGTGGCTCATTTCCCTTCCGCACCAGACGTAGCTTCCTGGGATGTTCGCTGTCTTTCGAGCGCATGTGCTGAATGTAAACCTGAAAAAAAAAAGTTGGTCAAACTTTAAAACGTACATAAACACAGGCCATTTTTTTTTTTTTTTTATTAAATAAACGTCTTGACATTAACCTGGCAGGCTTTGAGGCTAAGTTTGATCTCCACCTGGCTCGTCTGTGAACCGACCCACATATACACCTTGAGAAACAGAAAAAAAACATAAGCACCATAACAAAAGAAGCTGTACAAATCCTCCAAACTTTCTTAGTACCTCGTTGCCATTGTCTAGCAGCATGATGTCATCGTCAGCCAGGTCGTCCTGACAGAAGTCGGAACACTTCTCAGATACAGAGAAATAACCCTTCTCATTTGAACATCTGAAGAAGTAAAGAGCACAACGGTTAAAATGGGAAGTTTAACGGTTCCAAATGACATAACATTAATATGGGCTAACCTAAAGAGTCGGGCATATTTCATATAATCTGCATCTTCATCATAAACCTTCTGAGAACCAATCCCAACCCAGAAGAAGTTCTCTGGCTCCTCCCCTTCGTTGATTACCTATAAAGTTATTGCAAAATAAAGTTGTGAAATAGACATTCTCAAACAAAGTAAATCCATTGTATTAGACCAAAGGCCAAGTATAACAAATCAAAGCAAACATATCTGTAAACCTACTGCCCTTTGCTGCTCTGCCTGTGCCTTTTGTTTACATAAAAAGGATGTTAATACCTCACAGAAGAAAGAAAAATGAAAACGTATGACAAGAAAACCTGAAAGATATCTAAAAGACAGAACAAACTGGCACTTAACATTCACTCACTTATGAGCACCGAACAAGAGGAGTGAGCACAGGACTAGAATATAGAAAAAGATATAAGTAAAAAGAAAGTATACACATTTACCTGTTTGCTGTATGTGTCATCAAACATACTGTTCATGATGTCCTCTGCCAGTTTGGCTTCATCTGGGTCTGCCGCTCTGCCCACCCAAGTGTACACAATGCCCTGATTGTCTGTGCTCTCAAATGGTACCTGCACAAAACCAGAACTGTTTTATCTACATCTCTATGAAAAAACACAAAAGATGTTTGTCGATATAGATTAAAGATAGTTTTCCCACCTTGAGTATGAAGCAAAACTCAGAGTTGAGATTGCTCGAATCTGTACCAATCTGAATAGTTCTATAAGAAAGGGGAAAAAAATAAAAAGGTTTGTGTGACCTTGAAATGTTATCAATGCTTGGATGTTTGTGTTGATAATAATAGGCCGCCTGGCTCTAACCTGGTGCAAAGTGCGCTGCCATTGGTGCGTATGTGGTAAAGGGAAGGCTGGGCAGAGTCGGTCTTCTGTTTCCTCTTGCCTTTGTGGATGATGAACTTCCTTTTAAAGTGGGACAGGAACTTGAGGTTCTCCTGCTGCTGGGTCATCCTCACCACCTGAACTCCGAGGCGAGTTACGATTAGAACAGGTTCCGACTTGCCAATATCACACTGAAAAGCTTGAACTGACCTTTAATTTTCCTGGGAATAGACTCTCAAACTTCTTCTGCAGGGAGAATGTAAATGTGAGCCAGCCCATGTTGGAGGCCTGTCTGCCCTGCCAGAAGTACACCACACACTGAAAGTCTTCCTCTGGCTGTTTGTCCTCCTCTTCCTCATCTCCACCTCCACCCCCCTTCTTCCCCTTATCCTTGTCCTTGTCATCATCCTCATACTCCACAGGAACCCAATATCTAAAACAGAGCAATAAAATGTAAAGGATCAGATTGGGATTTAGTTTCTGCTATAATCTCTGACTACTAAATGTCACACAATTAACCTGCAGAGGAAAACGTAGCAGTCTTGAGTGAAGAAGTGTCCAAACTCCTCTTCTGGCAGGCGAGCAAACTTCTTTCCCTCCAGCACAAATCCCTCCATGCCGTCCAGGTCCTCGTTCCACTCTTCTGTCAATTGTTCAGCCTGGAAAAACAAGAGTGAGACTTGTAAAATACTTGAAACTGCTAATCAGAGGCAAAAATAGGAACTAGCATTACCTCAGCGAGGGGCATAGGTGGTTGTCTGGGGAGGAAGAGGGCCGTGAGGTCAACTTTCATCTGGTCCTTCTGCTCTGCATCCTTCTTAACCTAAAAAGGAGAAGACCGATACCTAAAATGAACATTTGTTTTTCAGCTTGATTTATCGCCCACAAGTTAATTTTCTGACCTTGCCCTGCAGGTTGTCTTTTTGTTGAACAGTTTCTGCTGCTCTAGTGTAGTCCACCTTCAGCACATCGTCCCAATTTTTAAATTTAGACTTGAACACCTAGAACAGAGAATTTGGAGTCAACTTCCAAACTTCAAATGTGTGAAGCAGGCCACTGTAGAAAGCCATTACCTGGCATTCGGTGCCTTCTAAGTTGCGGGTGACGGAAGCGTGTTTGGGCCGGTGCAGCATGGAGCAGATCTCCTGACCCAGTTTTAAAGCGGCGGCGCGGACAAGACGCGGAGACTTTCTCCCGATCCAGATGAACACGTCAGACCAACAATCCAGGATGTAGACGCACTTTGTGTCCAGCAATGACTGCAGCTACAAGGGGATTTACAAACATGATGCAAGTTAAATGGAGGGATTAAACATGTGTGTAATTCACACTTGCACTAATGATAGTTTTGGAAGCTCTGATAGCAATTATAAAAGCATTTATTTTACTGGCCACATTAGCAGCAATACATAAAACAAAGCTTTAGTTATTGCTCGGTGTCTCTGGATTGTACTGTACTATAGGAAATATGTATTTATTACAAAAATACATACCAGTCTGAGCTCTGGCAAAGTGTCTAGCTTGACCTTGTGGCCTTTGTGTTCAACAGACAGCTTGTAGTTGATCTGAGGCAGCTCCAAGTAGCCGAGGCCCAGGCCGACCTACAGGAAAACAACAACAACAAAAAAAGTGCGTTTCCTAAGGTCTTTTTTAATTAAAGAGACTAGCACCGTGTAGAGTGATTTACCTTGTACAGTTTAGGTCTCGTCGGAGAAAAGTCATCCGGTACGTGTTTCTTGATCTCCTCTGGCTGTCCTCCCATCACCTCCCAAAAAGTTGGAGGCTCCTGGGTCTGCATCAAAGTAATGATCTCTGCTTTGGTCTTACGCTCGTTCTTGTTTATCTTTTCGGCAAATAACCTAAGGAGTTAACAAAAATAAAAAGATTTTCAGTATTCATAAGATTATAATTAATGCTTTGTTTTGGAAACTCCACTGAAGAAGGAATGCTTGATTTGTGCCTTACCTCGCCTTTGTGGTTCCACTAAGTGTAGCGTTGGCTCCTCTCCAGATAAAGATTTCCAGGCCGTTGTCCAACAGGAAGACATATCTGCAAAGGAAAAAAAAAGAAGTTGTAAATACAAAACTGCTTTGACAAAATGTATAGTCAACACTTAAAGCAAAGTATAAAATGGCAGAATATGAGTAGAATTCTGGGAGTGTGAGAGTTACCGAGGGTCGAGGGAGGAGGCTTTCACTGGTACAGACTCCAGTTTGATGTTTTTCTTTCCATAAACTCTGTACAACCTTAAAAAATTAAAATAAAAATGCACACACACACTTGTTTTAAACCATTTAACAATAAAACCTTCTAAATCTTAAGTCAACATTAAATATTACTTGACAGTATAGTGCGTGTCCTCCACTGTGTAGAATCCACTGGATGTTCCTCCCTCAATGTACGAGAGATCATTGTTAAACACCTGCAAAACACAAGTAAACATAAGTAATACATCAACAGAATTAAAAATCACTGTGGGGTGTAGTTGTACATACAGCACTGAACTCCTCGCTCTCGTCTCCCATCTCTTCTCTTATCGTCCTGCACTCTGCTCCCAGGAAGTTTCGCAAGTTGACCGCATGGATAGCAGAGCCTGCCTTTTTGTCTAGTGTGGCCTCCTGGCCGATCCAGTAGAAGATCTGCCAGTTTAGCGCTCCGTTATCGTCCAGGTAGGTCTAAAAATAAAATATACAAATAACTACGGGGACGGCTCGTGTCAGCCTAAGCCCCTCCTGTGTTTTAGGCTTCTTGTGGAAGACCTCAGAACATAGTGATGGCCCAGCATGTTTTGATGTTGGTGGGTGAAACTGGAGTACCTGGAGGAAACCCACTCGAGCACAGAGAGAACATGTAAACTCCACACTCAGTCCGGCAACAGTGCTAACCACTGTGCCACCGTTCTGCTGCATTTACCATTAGCATTAGCAAAGTTGTTGGTAAGCCCTTCACTTGAAAACAGGAAGTTGGCCTGATATTTGTCTTTAGTTTGTGTGATAAAAACTTTGGCAGAATTAAGTAAAGTTGTATTTAGAAAAGTTGTATTGCTCTTGCTAGTGTAAACTATTGATCATATGCATTTTTAGCCCACCCACCCAATATCACCACCAGCCCCCACTGAATAAATTCATCCAGGTGGAGCTGCTTTGTTTTAAATTGTCAAGAAAGATGATGCTTTTACCTTGAGGATGATATAGCAGTCAGCTTCATAGAACTTGCCATAGAACGCCTCTTCCACCTGCATGGGGATAAAGTTCTCGATCTGCCACACGGTCACACCAGGAACCTACAGGAATAAAAACACCAGCGACAATTCACCTCACAATGCAAAAAAGATCTCACGTAATACAACACGACTCATACAAATTATTTACCTGGCCCACATCCTCCATATAGAACTCAGAGTAGTCCAGCTGTGGTTTCTCCAAACCCTGATCCCAGCGGCGGATTTTTAAGTCACCATATTTCAGATCCCCATTCTCCTGCAACTTTAGCAGGTTTTTGTATAAACATCTTTCTCACCATTACACTTAGAAAAACAACAACAGAGCTACTACTATTTTTTTGTTACCTCCAAGTTCTTTTTCTCCTCTGCGACGTCACTCATGCCCTTTAACACCTGCTTTGCCTGATCGTCCTGAGAACTGTCTTTCCTTCTCCTCAGCCTCATCTTCCTTGCCATGTGGTCTCTAGGACTTGCTCCTGGACAGACAATAAATTTAAGATTTTTTTTTTTCCTAAAGACACACAGTTAATAGAAAAGGTCTTTATACGAGACCTTAATAACGAAGAGGGATTTAGTTTTACCTCCTCCTGCTGCCGCCACAGTCGCTGGTGAGGCACCAGCCAGGCGGAGCTGGTTTTGTAAGGAGAAGTCTATATTGTACCACTCGGCTTCCCTGTCAACAGGCTTAGGTGGCATCACAAGGTTGGGGTTTTCACGCACATCAAGAACCTAAGACAATTGCATTTAGAATAAGGCTTGGATTTTGTCCCATGGGGCGTTAATTGCTTTCCTGGATACGTAAACATTAAATACATTTTTTTTAACAAAAGGTTGAATTGCTTGTTGTACCTCTAACTCAGTCAAGAAGTGGATAGCTTCAGGCAGTGTTACCAGGCGGTTTTTATTAAGAACCAGTTTCTTCAACTTTCCACACCTAGACCAAAAAAAAAAAAACGCATTGTTGAATCAATTCTGAATATAAACGTTTTGTAGGGGATAAATGTCCCCTGTGTATTTTTGTGGATTGCTAACCTGCAGACTCCTTCTGGAATGAGCTCTAAGTTGTTGTTTGCTGCCATAAACTCGGTGAGATTAGACAGTTTGCCTACACCAGGCGGAACCCCATCAAAGTCCAGTTTGTTTGAGTTTATATACAGTTTCTTCAGCTTGGCCAGTTTACAGATGGCAGACTAAATAGAGACAAAAGGACAGGAACAGGTTTTGAGATATTCTTTAATCAAGATGCATATAAACTTGTTAAATTCCCTTAAGCTATAGTGATACCACTGCAAATGTGGCACTTACTGGCAGTGAAGTGAGCTGGTTGCGGCTCAAGTTCAGCGTCTCCAACTGTGTCCACTGATCAATGCAAAGGGAGAGTTCTGAGATCTGATTGCTGCTCAGGTTAAGTCTCTTGAGGCTGCCCAGGGTATAGAGGCACTCGGGGACTCGAGTCAGGTCGTTACATGACAGATCCACATCTGAGAGACACAGAAGGAGCAAAGAGTTATGTGCTTGTGACCAAAAAGTATTTTCACAAGTGAAAGTTGAGAGGAAATAATGCCAAGTCACTGAAGAGACAAAAACATTACCGGCTAAGTGTGTCAGCGCCTCAAGGCTGGTTGGCATGTTGCTCTGAGTCCTTTGGGTGTTCCTTAAGTGGAGAGTCTGTAACGCCACCATGGCTGGCAACTGGCTGCTCAGACAAGCATATGCACACAGTCACTCACTGAACATATTAGAGCTGCAAAAAACAAATCTATATCTGCTGTGTGGCAACTTTCATACCGCAACTGGGCGTGCATGAGAGGGTTATTGTTCAGGATGAGTGTCTGCAGATGGACTAGGCGTCTCATCTGTGGTGGCAGGCTGTCCAGCTTGTTGTCGCTCAAGTCCAGGTAGAGCAGGTCTGTCAGGTTGATAAACAGCTGGTTGGGAATAGCGTCAATGCCGTTGTGGCTTAGGTTTAGCACCAGCATGTTCCTGCTGTTCTCCAGGTCTCTGGGGATCTCTGTCAGCTGATTGTAGCTCAGGTCCTAGAGACATGTTGGGCAGTTATTTTGTAGATGTAGTTTAGACAGATTACTTAAGGTTTAAAAAAGAAAAACTAAATGTGATTGCGATTGTAATGTACCAGCACAGAGAGGTCATCAAGCTGGAAGATATCATCAGGGACTCCAGAGTTTTTCAAGTTGTTAGCTCTGGCTACCACAGCCTGTACACAAGATGAGACACATTTAAATAACAAATATATCACTTCACCACAAATTGATTGCAATGTATGCAAATGACAAAGCAAATTAAAAATGCTCAGTGACGTCAGTAAGTCAGTTACCCTTAAGTTTGGCAGGCTGGACAGTTCTCCATGCAAAGTAGTGAGGCTGTTGTGACTCACTGATAGATGTTCCTAAAGATGGAAAAACACTGTATTTTAGTTATATCTGATATGTCTGCTTTCTAAGGCAAGCTAAATCAATTATTTATTTTATTTACCTGTCTCTACATATGTTAAGGGTGGGATGATTTATAACAAAAAGTTAAACAAACTTGACAGAACAAAACTTGACCTACTGCTATATCTTCCTTTAACAAAACAATGAGCTTAAAACAAATGCAAATACTACCAAAAAATAAATAAATCACATAGATTAACAAAATTTGAACCTGACCAAGCTACAAGTGCCACAGAACTTGTGGATAGAGCATATATACACATATAGATGTATTTTCATCAACTGCTCATCTTACTGCTCTGTCTTTGTAATAAAACCCTCTTCTCTCAGCACATGGCAGGTTTCAGAGTCAATGAATACCCCAGATAGCAATTAATCAATTATTAAATTAGTTGATGATTATTTTAATAATCGATTATAATTGATTAATCTGATTAGTTGTTGCAGCCCTAGTTGATACATCTGCACATGTGCCAAGTAAATATTGTCTGCAGAGCATTAAAATCTTACCAGCTTTTGCAGAGAGGCCAGCTCTTCTGGGAGGTAACACAGTCCTGTTCTGTTGAGTTTCAGCCATCTCAGGCTGCTCATACTCTTGACATGTTCAGGGAAATACCCACCCTGCATAGACAAACACACCAGGCAAAAAAGAGAACTATAATTAGTATCTAGCAACAAAATAACAATGACTTAATATGCTGCAGCTATTTTGAACTACTTGTGGAATTATTTCAATAAGCTAAGCATGATAAGAATATAAGGTCACCAGCATTGTTGACAAGTGTGATGACAAAATTAAATTAACCCAAGATAGATTTAGGGAATGAAAACAATAATTTATTTAACAACATAAAATGTAAAGTATTAAAGTTACTTAATTGAATACTCCAACAAATAAACAAGGCACTTATAATAGTATACTGCATATAATATACTATGCTAACATGGGACATAATGTAACAACTACCACTTAAACACACCCAAGTGGCTCCAGCTGTCATTGTGCCTGAAGTGCTCTTCTTCCTAATCTAAGGACTAAATGCACTAAACGATGATGGCAGAAATAGTCATGACCTAATTACCACGTTGTTGTTGCTGCTATATGTTTGCTATGTTCACAAAATGATCAGAAACCAGATGGAGCACTAACATGTAGCTAATCAATAGAAAGTTAGCCAAAGCACAAACTGTGCCACATATATAAACCACATTGGTCACACTAGTCTAGAAGTTAACCGAGTCACTTCCAGAAATAATTAATACTATAGAAAACTAAACTAAAACTTTGCTCATGATGAACATCTGACAACTAGCTAACGCCCAATGCTAGTCACGAGCTAAGATAGCTAGTGTTTATTTCTTTCGCATTGGTTATTACTAGAGAGTAACTATTTTTGACTTCAGCTAGCAGATCGATGGGAAAAAATACACTTCGGAATAAGATATCAACAATTCAATTGTTACCTTAAAGTCATTTCCACTGAGGTCTACCCCCCTGATAAAAGGAAGGACTCCGGTGGCAGCCATTTCTACAGCAATACGTCAGCTGCTCTGTGTTCGTCCTTCTATTTTGGTCTGGGTGGACGGTGGTGGATTGTGGCTGCGGCTGGTAGCAACAGTAGAGTACTTTCTAATCTTCTTCTATCCAACAGCCTTTTTCAGAAGCAGTACCGCCACCTCCCGCTCGGAATAAGACAGAAAAATTGTGACTTTCATTCGCCACCATAGAATGGTCGCCACCCAGCGGCCAATTTCTTAATGTAAAACTACAACTGCACCTGCTGGATTTTAAAAGGAAATACATTTAAGGAGTTAAAAAAATACACAAAAGGAAAAATCGCTAAAGCCATTGCCACATTACATAAGCTAAAATACTTTTTAAATAAATCTGCACTACTTTTTCTGTACAATTCCATAATTTTGCCACATTTTACATACCGTGTAGAAATTTGGCGGTCGACATACAAAACTTACTTAAAGCCTATATTTATTTTTTAAAAAGAGCTCTAAAAGTTATCAGTAATTGTCAATATAGAGATCCATCAACCCCATTGTTTGTAAAATGTAAGGTTCTACAACTCAACGATTTAGTTTATCTTAGTATTTTCAAAGTAATTATAAAGCTAAAAACAACTCCCTAGAAACATCGACAAAATGTTGGCAAATAGAGAAGGGGGCACAATTTAAGGGGAGAACATAATTTAAAAGAACAGTGTGTTTGTACTACATTAAAGAAACGTTATGTTACCAGAAATGGTGTGATACTATGGAATGGACTGGACATTAATATGAAGAATGTTGTAACTTTGCAACAATTAAAAAAATATATGAAAAGATGATTTTTGATAGTTATACTGGGATGTAAATTGGGATTGTAGATTTAGTAAAGAATGCTAATAATGAATTAAATAGTAAGGTACATATAATAGTATCTGTTTTGTTTTTATTGTTTTTCTCTTCTGTTTGGTGAATAGAATGTATTGTAATTGTTTTGCTGTTTTGTTGCGATGTATAGCACTTTTATTTAAGTCTTTGACTTCAGCCTAAATCCTTTTGGTCTATTATTTATAGTTAATGAGGTTGGTATATTCTTTTTTTTTTTTTTATTTAAAATATTAAATATTGTAAAAAAAATTATAAATTGACCAATTAATCAATTAATATTTACACTTGATTTTAATGGTTTTTTTTTGTAGGCTACATACATTTGTATATGTTCAACCTAAATTAGCATCAGTGAAGCACAAGAAACATTTAATTGTGTCAAGTCAAGTCATTCTGAGATAATGAGGCTAATGTCGGAAAGAAAACATGATTTTTTCAAAATAAAGTTATTTTTGATAAGATCGCGCTACAGTGCCATAGAATGTATTGTTTAGTTCACGTTTATACTATTCAACTAATCTATTTTGAAGGGTCAAAAACAGGAAATGCTTTACGTTTATTTGCGGCGTATGACATCATAATCAAGGCGAACACTCAGCTGTCCCGTTATATGTTTCGCTGTTAGCTAGCTAACGGGAAAACGCTTTAGTTTTACATTATGGATAAATGCCCGACAAGATACAATGTGCAGTTGTATATTTATGATTTATCTAGAGGAATGGCGCGCAGCTTGAGTCCTATAATGTTAGGTGAGTTATTACAGAAATAAATCCGTTGCTCTCTGGCCTCGGAGATTTTAAAGGGATAAGTGAGCCAATTTTTGTATTACAGAAGAATATTACGAAACATTGCTTTTACATTGTAAACTACTGTTTATTTATGTTTTGACATCCAACATGGGTCTTTTTTGAAGGTTGTTATAAAATGACAAAATGCGGCCACCTGATAAGCCTTCTAATGGGCATATAATATTTGTACGGTTTTGATTACATATGAAAATGTTATCTTATATTTCTCATTCTGACATATGTTTTCAGGGAAGCAACTTGAGGGTATATGGTAAGTTACTTGTTAATGTTTCAAATAGGCTATAAAGGCAGAGAAGTGGTATAGATAATGAATATAATTATATACACTTATATTCATTACATACACTTATATTCATTATATCCATCTTCATAACCCTGTATTTACTATACTGGTTGTTCAATGTTGTATTTTTTCTTGCAGGCATACAGCTATAGTGACATATGGTGATGAATTCTTCTTTGGGGGAGAGGGAATCTCCAGCTGTTCGCCTGTAAGTCTGTAACAAGCAAAATTACTCTTTAGTTTCACAAATTTTATCAGACAACTTTGTGAAAGAAAATGAAATAGGTCATGCACACTTTTGAAGTTTAGCTGGTGTTAGCTCTTGTCTATGTGTCTTTACAGGGTGGGACCATGTTGGGTCCTCCAGACACAGTTGTGGAGCTGGGAGAAACAGAAGTGTCACATTTTTTTACATATATAAACAAATGGCTTTTTTTAAAGCTATGTTCAAGAATTTTTGGGGTCTAATTGTAATCTCTTTTGATTTAGAGGTGACAGGTATCGTCTTTTTGAGCACAACTGCAACACCTTTACCAATGAAGTGGCCCAGTTCCTGACAGGCAGGACAATACCCTCTTATATCACTGATCTTCCATCAGAAGTCCTTTCCACGTGAGTCAAGGCTAATACTTGTTGCTTTTTGTGGGTTAAATTTGTCGAGTTCACCTTAACACAGGCATTAGCACAAAAATAAACCACTTTCTCACTTATTTTATTTCTTGCCTATCACAAAGATCACTGGAAACGTACACAACTCAAAATTAGCTGTGACTACACTGTAAGAGAAACAGGCAATGTGTACGTTTATGTTTATTTAGGCCAACATTATTTGACAGTGATTTCATTATAAACCATCTTATATCTCATTAGACCCTTTGGGCAGATGCTGCGACCCATTCTGGATTCGATCCATATTGCCCCTCCAGGAGGTAACGTCATCAATGGGGGAAGAAATGTCTAACAAGAAATGTGCAGAGGAGCCAAGTGTTCTCAAGGTTACTCCCAATGTTGTCAGTCAGTAAGCACTTTCATACTATATTAATATTTCTGCATTCGTATTCATAAACAAATGACTTCTTAGCACAGAGAGTATTGCAGATGTAAAATCCCCTTTTCAATCATCTAACAAAGTACGCTATTTAACTGACATTTGTTTATTTGAGTTGTTTTGATACAAAGTTTGCTAAATTATAGCATTTATATAAAAAGCGCTTTTATTGCACCTTTTTTAAACCGCATTAGAACAAATATACCTCATGTTTATTGCACCAAGCAAATTAGTTTCATCTACCTATTGCACAAAATCACAAAAATCGCTTTTACTCCATATTACTGACATATTACTCCTCCCACACCCAGTGAGAATCATGCTGCTGAACCCAGTGGAATTACTCTAGATATCAAAAATCTATTTTAAATAGATGCAGAATACTGGAAGAAGGGACCACGATGGGTGCGTTTGGGTGCTCTTTTAACTCAACATTTTGGTTCACACTTTTATTCAGTGGTTTTGTGTAACCCTATTTTCTTTTAAGCACCAACAATCCTTTTGTATCTGTATGTGTCCTATATGAATCCGTTCCAATAAGCTCCATTGTGCTAATTTAATAATAGTAATGTATTGTTAGGCAATCACATGACAGCTGGTGATTACTAGATTAATATGGCTTTAACAGTTCATTGTGATCTCATTTGACAAAGAGAACATACACAGTATGCCAACTGCCATCTCAGTTATTTTATACCACTTCTGCAAACTTTTGGTAACTACAGTACATGCAGATTATTCCTGATTGAGTACTAAGTCATTTAATAACCACCAGAGTGTGTTTGAGTTCAACAACACCTCTGTGCCTTCATTCCTCTGCTTGGCTACAGTCCTATTGTACTGCTGATGGTGGCTAATGTTGTATTACAGAACTAACAGACACTACTAGTTACTTTAGGGTGTAATTGTTTATTAAACCAATCAATATTTCTAATGTGTAGATTATATAAAAATGATTAACTTATTTCATACAGTGCAATGCATACATTTTTCATATTCAAGATAGCAGCAGTGTGCTTTGATAACACTGTAAAGTGGCACAGTGCATTCAGCATTGCTCATCAGAGAGCGCATACACAAAGGCTTTGTCATTAAAAATATACAGATAGCTGTAATATCTAATTATGCTATATATCCATTCTCTGAACCTCAAGAGCATTGGCAGATTAAACAATATCAAGGTATAAAGAAGCACACCGCAAAAACAAAGAGCTTAAAGAGTGATTCAAACCAGCATTAACTCCCACCTCAGTCTCCTGCAATAATCACACCTCGCACCGACTCTCAGCGTCACTCCACACTCCGGGCGTGATCTCCGGATGTGTGAGAGTGCAAGCATTCAAATGATGATTTCTTGGAAAAGTACATTGTCAAAGCTCAGGTGTGTGTGGCTTCTGTGGTTTTGCCTTTTGCTCATCAGTTGACTGGAATGCTAACCTGACCGCTGAAATGTATTCATGTACAAGTCCCCCTAGATTGTTCCTCATATGTGTTTGTTGAATGCCTCGTGTAATCCACTGTTAGGATAAGTCTTATTCTTTATGTTAGAGATGTTACAAAATATATGTTTATGTATATTGTTTATATTTTTTGTGTAATTGTTTTTGTATTTTAACTTAACTCTATATAAAGCTATTGATTGCAAACTAACAAGTGTTGGCTACATTAGAGATGTTTGTCAGAAACTTTATGGTAGAATTTTTAGATTTAATGTAAATTAAATAGTATGGCGTATAGCATGCACTAGATGTTACATTTAAAAGGTAAAGTACTACTTACCTTACCTGATTTGTCTGTTGCCCTTTACTGTATCTTAAATCCTGGAGAAATGAGGTCTCTGAGTCCCAACATCTCAATACAGGGGTGCCACAGGGCTCAGTGCTCGGACCGCTACTCTTTTCCATATACATGACATCCCTTGGCTCTGTCATCCAGAAGCATGGCTTTTCCTATCACTGCTATGCAGATGACACTCAACTCCACCTGTTGACGATCCACTCTCTGTGCCTTCATGCATGTCTGAGCGACATCTCACTTTGGATGAAGGAGCATCACCTGCAGCTGAACCTAACAGAACTGCTTGTGATTCCGCCCATCCAAAGACCCACCACAACCTCTCCATTCAACTAGGCCCATCAACCATCTAATGTGTAGCACTGCCAGAAATCTGGGAGTGGTAATTGATGATCAGCTAGACTTCACAAGTCATGTCACCAGCACCACCCGGTCCTGTAGATTCATCCTCTACAACATTAGAAAAATTAGACCTTTCCTATCAGAGCACTCCATCAGCAAATTCTAGTCCAGGCTTTGTCTTGTCCAAACTACTATTGCAATATCTACTGGCTGGACTCCCGCCTGCACTACCTCAAACCTCTGCAGCTGATCCAGAATGCAGCAGCAAGAGTGGTCTTTAATGAAGAAGAGAGCGCACGTATCTCCTCTATTCATTAGGTTACACTGGCTCTCCGGTTGACGCCCGCATCAAGCTCAAAGCTATGCTCTTGGCCTACAAAACCACCTCTGGTTCTGCACCCCATACCTCCACTCACTAATACAGACCTACGTTCCTACCAGATCCCTGCGCTCTGCAAATGAACAACGTCTGGTGGTACCGTCCCAAAACATTGTACAAATCACTCTCACGTGGCCTTCTCTGGATCTGTTCCACATTGGTGGAATGATCTACCGGAATGCTAACCTGATCAGCAGACTCTGTAGCCATCTTTAAAAAGTCACCTGAAAGCACATCTCTTCCGTCAACACCTGACTGACAAACACTGAGCCCTACTTCTTATTCTTTATCGATTAGAGATGTTAAAAAAAAAAAAAAAAAAATATTCTCTTAATATGTGTAATTGCGCTGGGTATTAACTGACTAGTTTTTGTGCACTTATGTTGGCTGATATTTTAGTCAAGCTCCTTTTTACATTAGAGATGCTTCCATTGTTATCCTCACTTGTAAGTCGCTTTGGATAAAAGCGTCTGCTAAATGACTAAATGTAAATGTAAATGTAAATGTTAAAGCCGCTGTTCTCTGAGTGTCCACACAGAGGCACTGGTGCTTTGTCTTCAGCGAGTGGCGTAGTTAGGGCTTCAGTATTTCTTGTACAAGAGTAAACTGTACATGTCTGCCACACTCTATCATAACCTAATTTATCAATATGTTGCAGTATGTTGCACCAAATCTAATATATATGCACCGCTTTTGATCCCTAATCTATTATCTAACCGTTTACCATAAAATACATGGCCTCAAAATAATTAAAATGCAGTATGTTGTCTTAAATCCATTTTGAAAAAGAAAGAATAAACCTCATAAGACACAGTAGTCCTGGCTCAGAATGTAACTCTGAGTTCTCTCATGAGAACTTATTTCTAACCAAATCCACACAACTTCCACCACAGTACATAAGATTTATTTTGAGACCCATTAGTACCATGTAAGGACCATGAAACAGCAACAATGTTTTTAGGAATGATATGCAGGGGGGGTTGGTATCAATGGTCTAGTTACGTAGGCTTTCCAATTTATTGTTTACTATATATATTTAACATAACAAGTATATGTTTCTGTTATTAAATTTGTGGAAGATTCTACATTTATGTTGTTATAGTGTTTATAATTTTGATAACACCAATATGTCTTAAAAATAAGAAAAAGGGCCTTGTCTTTTACAGCCCAAGCACAATGTGACCTCAGCACCAACCATCTTCCTCATTTGGTGATTAACAGGTGTAAAAAGCCCGCCCCTCGAATTACAGCGATATACCGCCGTCCACCAGAGGGCAGGCTCAAAAAGCGGAAATATAAGGAGAAATCCAACTTTACAAGTGTAAAAATCCTGTTTACAGCCTGGTACAAAAGATGGCTCTGGTCTCTAGAGCTAAGTTTTTACTACGTGACAACTCTTTGGGGGGTGAATTTTTGATTAAAATGTCTGTTTATGCTATCTTGAAAAAAAGTTTGAAGTAAAAGCATCTGGACTCGGTTTTCAAGGTGAAGACGTTTTGTCTCTATTCCAAGAGACTTTGTCAATTCTGAGATCAACTGTAAGAGAGCTGAGCTTATATCTCTAAATGGAGGAGTTTCCAATGAAACCAAACCTGATGGACCAGGCTGTTCTGTCGTTGGCTCTGAAAGGGAAGTGTGACTCCCGATATGAGAGTCGTTAGTGCCACTGCTCCATTCAGGTGTCCACTTTGCCCACTTTGTCCACTTAACCACTTTGCATCTGAAAACCGAGTCCAGATGCTTTTACTTAAAGCTTTTTTTCAAGATGTCCTGGATGACTGAGAACCTTCACAGAGACGTTTATGCTATCTGTTTTACTATGCAATAAAAGCGGAAAAGCCCGGATGTAACCGCCATTTTATTGTCCTGTCATAATGACAATATTGAATAGGGGACCAATGGGCGGAAGTTGTCCATATTATATACTGTCATTGATTCAGCCCAGAGAGTTGGATTTAGTTAAAACCTCGAGACTTACAAAGTAACAGTGAACTCGACTGTGACAGGAAGAGCAGAAGATTTTCTTATAAATAAATCAGAAAGGCAGTACGAGCTGCACAAAAATCTTCTGTGTCCAGTCTCTCTTATAATGAACATTTATTTTTGCCTCTGTCTTTAGTTGAGTGATAAAATATTGCAGTAGCCCATTTATTGGACGTTATAATGTAGATATTTCTGAAAGTTATAGACTTATCTATAGACTTATAGAAGTAATTTTGTGAAAGAGAAAAAGTTTAACATAATCCTTAGTCGGGTTGAGCACTTGTTTGTTTAATAAAGTATGGTGCTGCTATAACTTCATGTCCCAAATGTGATGTGTATTTATTAGCCCACCCACTAAATATCAACAGCCCTGATGATAAACATGCTGTGCAATCATTTTATGAACTTGTCTAGCTGCTAAAGCTTACTAATGCTGTACTAGCACCCATTACATCTGGCAGCAGAGCACACAGATGTGAAGCAGACTTGGTCCTTGGCCTTTCCTCAGGAGAAACCTCTCATCATAAATGCACAGTTGGTCCTTGGCCCCATCACCAAGAAGCAGCTGAATCAGCTCAGTTACTATAAGAATTATGTGACATTTGAAAAGCGTAAACCTTTTTGCTAACTTGAAGAACATAGGCAGGGCCACAGTTTGGATGGTGGTACCTCTATGACCCTCCTGCTGTGGTGACAAAGCTCTGTGTGACACACAGGTATGACGCTGTGTCTCAAAGGCTGCGTCATCAAGTTATGTTTTTTTCCTGCCGAGGTTACATAAATATATAAAACGTTTCCTCATGTCATACCGCTTGTCCTCTGCAGCTAATGTGTTCCTTAACTACACTCGTGTCCTGACGTGCTCTCTCTGGAAGACAATAGAAAAGTGTCCTTTACACTGTGCATCAGGCAACATGGTACAAGGTGAGACAATGCTTTTAAAGCTGCACTAAAACCCCACAGCTTAATGTTTCATAGAGAACTGGCATTATGCATCATTAAAGCACTCATGTAACACTTTTGAAGGTTATCCTGTCACTTCGGAGACAAAATATTGAATGTAAGTACTGGACATTAATAGTATAGTAGATAGACATTTTAATGGCTAAATATAAACGTACAACTTAAACACAACAAAGTCAGTTTGTCGCAGTGCATTCTAAAATAAAGTGAGCGGTAGTAAAAGAAAAAGCTCTGTTCCTTTCTATTTTCTCATTTGATCTCCCCTTTTCATGAAATGCTATATTAGTTCCCTGTGCTCCCTCTGCACGCTTTCTATTTATTCTTCACCAGGAACATCTCAGATTGTTTTCTCCTCTTGTGTCCAATTTCCTCCTTTTCATCCCTCTTTCCTGATTTGCTCTTTAATTACTCAGGGAGTTTTTGCTTGGCTGCACCTCCTCCGCTTTGCATGCCTTCACTCATTTTTATCTTCGCCTCCTCGGACTTTCTTGACCTTGTTCCTCAACCTCTATCATTTTCCATCATCCGTTTTGCTCTGCAGGCATAATGGGCCCAGACTTGGCGGCCATTACAAAGTTCTAGTAACTTTGGGGACTCTGTGGCGAAAACGAGTGCAATTAAATTCACCTCCACTGGCCAGAGTAGACAAACTGAGCTCTGCCAGAGAAGAAGCGCACTCATGTTTCTTTTTCAAACATATTCCTGCAATAAAGGCAGGATATCTCTGAACTGAACTTCTTTGATCAGACCTATTTCCACTGGTTTTATTTAAAGACAATAGCAAGTCCCTGCAGAGCAGTGGTGGACAGTAACGAAGTAAATGTAATTTGTTACTGTACTTAAGTAGTTTTTTCCAGTATCTGTACTTTACTAAGTATTTCCATTCGGGGATACTTTTTACTTTAACTTCACTACATTTCAACGTCAAATATCTTACTTTTTACTCAATTACATTTTTCAAAATTAGTCATTCCTTTTTATTTATGAGTGAATAGAAAAAAACTGAAGAGGGCAATCACACGGCAAACCACCAATCAGGAAACAGCGCGCGCTCTGTTTTAAACTTTGTCTGGTAACTCTGGTTACCACTTATTTAGTGTGTCAGTGCAACAGCATATCATTCTGAGAGTGCTGATTGTCTTCACTCTTCATTAGGATGGAAGAATCACAAACTCCTGAATCTAAAGTGTCAGTGCCACAACATCCGTGGCCTTATTTGCGGTGTTATTTTGAAGTCGTTGAAAAGAAAAACGAGTCCTTCGAGCAAAATTTTTGACTAGTTTTATATGCAGCTTATGATGCTAAACAGTTGAAAGGTGGAGTGGAGTGCTGCTTATAAACCGAGATCTTTCTTTTCAAAAGTTCAGCTTCCAAAGACTGTGATGTACAGAGCCCTGCACATGGCATGCAAGAAAAAAAATATTGTGCACGATTTAACATTACTGTGTTTTCCCCCAGACTGATTTACTAAAACGTGCGCACAATTTACTATTTCGCTTCCTCGATTTATAAATTATGTGCATGATTTTGAAACTCGAGGGAACGAATTAGTAAATTGTGCGCACGATTTAGCTTATTTTTTTTCTGCATGTCATGTCTGAGGCTCTGTAGTGATCTACTTTAAGAATAATTTTTAAATATATCACTAGATTTATTGAAATCAATTACATCTATGACCTGCAAAAAGCATATTAAATTATTTTAAGCAAGAGACTGACAAAAATTATAAGGGCATTATAGCCATAATAAATAATAGTACTTGGATACGTAAGTACATTTGAAGGCAAATACTTTTGTACTTTTACTCAAGTGAAAGTTAAAAGGGAGTACTTTTACTTTTACTGAAGTAATATTTTACCTAGTGTATCTGTACTTTAACTCAAGTACTTGGTTTGTGTACTTCGTCCACCACTGCTGCAGAGCATCATAGCTGTTCACATGCTCTAAACAGTAAAGTGTGAGGTGTAATTGCAACCTGTACTTTCAGCCTATCTTTTAATCTGTAATTAATTTTGTATAATGCTCCATATTGTAATTTAAAATACATAATTCATATACTTTATCAAACTTGACTGTACCTTTCTCAAAATCCGTCAGCACATGGTTTTTCTTTGCTCCTGCGCTCACCCCTCTTCCCCTTCCTTAATGGCCCCTCTTTAACTTGTCAGCTCGGCCCTCGGGCCCCCAGCTGAGCACAGGCGAGCAGCTGGCCAGGTCACCGTCTTGTGCTGCTTGTCCAAGGGGAGACAAGACCCCGAAAACTGCTACGCGCTTGCATAAATACATCCATGAATAAATACACAGAGACATGTGACCAGTGCTTCAGACCTTCTGCTGCACCGTCCTCGGCCTTTTCCCAGAATGCCCTTGGGTTGCCCATCTGGACATTGTGTCTTTGTGCACTTTTACTGTATGTGTGTTTTCTACTGGCACTGTTGAGCAAACAGTGCTTACTTTTCTATTATTCTACAATCACGTTTGTACTTTCACGCACCAACACTAATTACACAAGACCTTCAACTCTCTCGGTTCGTACAGGTAAACTCGGAAACAATTGCTGTTGAGGAAATTGCTTTTGTGTTTCTTTTCAGCGTCTACCTCCACAATGTCTGTGCACACACATTTTCACAACCTAATCAATCTGGGGTTGTATTAAATATACTCTGGAGCAAATGTCGCCTTTTCCAACCCAATCTGGGGTTGTATTAAATATACTCTGGAGCAAATGTCGCCTTTTCCAACCCTTCTTCACTTCAGGAAGAGTGTGTGGTGACAGGACTGTAGCTGACTCTAATGAGGAGTGGCCTGTGGAGAAGACCTGGAGACTCACCAGATGAACTGGGTTGTAGCGGAAATTAATAAAAAATGTGAAAAGTGGAAAGAAATGATGGTGTTTAAATCTACAGGATATAAAAATAACAGGGCATACCAGTCAATTTCTTATAGCTCCAAGCTGTATTGTAATGTGTCTTTTGTGGCCAAAGTTGACCTTTTGCCTGGGACCCCTGAAGTCTCTAGAAGCCCTAATGAATATAGAAGCAGAAATTTCACAAAGAACAGCAGCAAGCCCACGTAGGAACAGAATATTAGGAGAGTCAGAGTATATCCCATGTGCTTTATGAGATGAAACTTGAATGTAGGATAAGACTTGAGTGCACTCTACACACAACTCACGTTTTGTGGTGTAGGTATAAGCTTGCAAAGTGAGCATATGTTTGTTTTCCCATTTCACCCATGCTCACTTTGCTATAACATGCACAGGCGTACTGACAGAAAGGTTTTATTTTTATGTTATTTCAGACTACAATGAATGCATTTACATGATATCTTAAAATGTGGTATAGGCAATGTAAAAATACACAATTGGAACACAGGTCTGTCAATCATTCATCTGCCTTTTAGACCTTTACACACAAACATCAAGCAGTGGTAAAGTATAGCTGCATTAAGAGCACTGTGATGTTTTGTCTGGCAAAATGCAGGATTTTTTGTTTTAATAGAATGAAAACAAGCACTCACAGTAATATGACAAAAAGACGTCTAGAAATATCCATTATCATTCAATGTGCCCTTTGGAACCAAATCCAAATGAATCCAAAGGAACTCCACTGCCTGCATAATCCACACAATTTCAATTCTCCAACAGAGTGCCTTAGATGGGTACACCTTTGTATTTTCATATTGCTCCGTTATTAAGACACATGCTCCTGAATGTAATGAGGAAACGTGTACAATCCGTTCAAATGTAACTCATCTACATGCACACCACAGGCTTACTCAGGCGAAGGCTGTGACAGACATTTCTCTCTGCTCTCAGGAGCGACTGCAAAAATGCACAGTAACCAAAGACCAAACGTTAAAGACGGTCTGTCACACGGAGATAAGAGTGTCATCGGATGAGAGCTTAGTCCGGGGCATTTTAAGAGTAAAGAGGGGGAGCTTCGGCCAACTGGCACGGCTTATAAAGAGAAATCTCTCCACCGCACACTGGGGTCTCCTTTGGGACATCTATTCTATTGTGTTTGTCCTGGTCCCAAATAGCCTCAAAGACAATTCCGGAAGCAGACCTGTGAACAGTACACCTTATTATTCATCTCAGTTCTCTAAATTGATTTTATTGCAGCTATTAAATGCAATACATCCAGAGTGAAGATAATAACAACGGCTTAATTTATATTTCTATCAGGCTGTAAAATCTCACAGTAGATGAGTTAAAATGCAGTGTAACAATGGGATGAGATGGTTCAGAAACTAGACTTATTAGCTTCAATTGGTCCCATTAAAAAGAGCATTTATATCAGCAGCAGATACATTTTAATGAATTAGAGCCTCAGATTAAAGCAGATCTAACTTTAATTTAAAGTGCTGATACAAATGGGCCGGTATTAATATTTTGCATGGACAGTTGGGCAGTGACGCATTTCTTGAGCCTGTCCACTGGCGAGACAGGGGCGCGACACAGCAATACCTCGGCTGACAGACTTTCACCGGGTCAGCAGAGCAACGTGCACAGGACAGAACGATGGTGCATTTTATTACAGCAGGTCCAATAAAGACTTATAACTCAAGCACTTATGTAATTGAGTGGTACCTCAAAGGTACATTACAGAGGTTTTAATGGTTTAAATGACATTTAACAACACCGGACGTGACATAATCCGCGTGCACGTTTACCTGGTAAACCTTTCACTTCTTGATTTTGCCACTATAAGTAAACCAAGCAAGGCTAGCGGCAAAGTTGAAAATTAATCTTGTGCACACACAGAGATAGGCCTCCAGCGCCGCTCGAAACCGACAGATTCTTCTTTGGTTGTTGTTTGTTCTTGCTCGTACAAGCGTGCGCACAGTGAACACACACAACACTGGATTAGTGGCAATCTGCAATGTTGCCACTAGATGTCACCCATAATTACTTATGAGACCTTTAAAACTTGGGGGTCCCTTAATTTTTCCACATTGCTATATAGAAATATTATGTCAGCATACTTTTTTCCATAAATTTTTTTTTTTAAGGAATGCCATTATTAACTTCAGTCCTCACCACACATAACAAATATTTAAGAATTTTCTGAAATATTTACTCCTTAAATGCCAGTTTTTGCGATTGCTTTATTTTAATTTTTATTTAAGCACAAAAGGTAATGTTGAATGGGAATCAATACCACAAAAAAATGCCGACAGGACTCAGATGCCACTATTTATTTTAAAAGACATGAAAATCATGAAATGATGCCATTTGCATACCAAAGTAATGCAAAAATAAAAATTTAAAAACACAAAAAATTGTCTAGGAACCCAGGAGGGTTCAGTTAAGCCTGAAGTAAAACCATCTGGCCGAACAAAGCAGACAAGACAAATTGTAATAAACATTTGCTGGCACCACTTGAAGCAGTGGTGGTCAGCAGCAGGTGGTCCCAAAACAGAACCAGACAGTTAATGAGTGATGACCTCTCATGCTCTGACAAAATGACATTTTCTTTTCTCACAATAGAACGACACTTGCCCTCATCTACATTTACATCTGGATAATAAAAAAAAGAAAATAGTAAACACCAATCTTAAAAATCAGCCTCTGTGTCCTGGCAGAGAAAGGTTTTATAAGGCTGTACAGCACTCTACAACAAGGCTGGCCCTGTGACTTCTTTACTAATGAACTGAAGCAAGTTTAGCCTCGAGCGACCAAGTGACAGTGCAGTGAGTAAAGGATGCATAGAGGCACACAGAAAAAAATAAATAACATAGAGCTGAGTCAAGAGACAAAAGGAAGGGGGACACAAAGAGAATTAGTTAGAGGCAAAGAAACAGACCTAAGGGCAGGTATGATACATTTATATACACTGTCAGTAATGGGTGTATTGTATCTTTACGTATGCTGCATGTAAGGCTGAATGCACTTTATCTACACTCTTTGCAGGTCCCATTTTCAATTCGGCATTTTCCCCCAGCTGTGATCGTGAAAGTTTTATACTTTTGCAGTGAGACAAGAAGGTGAAGCGGTTGGCAGGGTAATACCGAACTGCAGCAGCTCGGAAGTCTGTTGCTGTCAAGTGGTATTCCTTTAATTGGAGCCAAACTAAGCTGAGAGCAGTAACCAACCTGACCCCGGAAAACAACAGACACAAAGACACCTACGGCAAAAAAGGAGGGGCAGGATGTATAACCGGCTAGGAAGGAGGATTTATAAAGTGACTGACTGAGGATGAGTGCTGAAGAGAATAAGTTGTCTAATATTATTTGTCTGATGCAGGAATGAAAAAGTTAGTGTGCAAAAGTTTCATGACAGTGTTTTTGGCTCCAAATGCCACCACGTCTAGAAAAGGAAGTTATTGTTAAGTGGCGGATTACTTTGGTCTCAATAGTTCTCTTGTTTTCAATCTTGTCTTTTTAATTTGCATCTTCCCTGTTACCAGCACCAGTGTTGGTATCAATTCTGTCCCTAAACAATGTTAAAAATGTGATCAAACACATTGGCATTCTTGTTTTTCTTTCAGCAAATCACAAACAAAGCTGGATTGAACTGATTTAAACCTGATGCGAATGCAGTTGAAATGTGCAGCACAGAGGGAGATGCAAGCCAACTGAGTGAAATAAGCCGGGAGTAATAAATTAATGCAGCCACTCACATGTGGCAGATGTATTGCCAAGTGTGGTTGATTAAAAAGGAGGAACCTGCGTGATGTATTAAGAACAAAGGTGCTTTGTAAATCTCAATGTAAATCTAATCTGACGTAGCGTTAAATGCGAGAGGCTGCTTTGGATAGAAAGTGTGTAAAAGCAATGGAGAGGAGCATTCAGTTAGTAGTAGTCTGTAATCCTTGTTAAACTTTGCCACCGGAAATGTGTTTCTGATTAATTTACAGATTTCTTTAGTAAGATTGGCGGCAGTAGCTCAGTGGGTAGAGCGGTTGTCTTTCAACCGGAAGGTAGGCGGTTCAATTCCCACTCTCCCCACAGTTCATACTGTCGTTGTGTCCTTGGGCAAGACACTTAACCCACCTTGCCTCCAGTGACTGTAACACTGGTAATTACATTAGAACAATGTAAGTCGCTTTGGATAAAAGCGTCAGCTAAATGAATAAATGTAAATGTAGATAATCTCCCAACTTTGGCCTGTTTTTACATGCTTTTTCTCTCGCTCTTTTCAGAAAATGTTTTGTTAACATATGTAAAACTTAAACTAATTGTAAAACTATAACAAAGTAAAACAACTGTCTGTTTCAATCTAACACATGCATCTGATTGGTTACAGTATCAATCCAGGCAACCAATCAGCACAGAGCTTCACAGATTAGCTTAACCCCACCACAGACAGGTTTTTTAATTGTCTCTGAACCATTACAGTATCAACCTGATATTGTTTTCATTATTTTATACTCATTTTTTTAATTCTTTACTTTTTATGATCAGAAAAAGCCAACTAGCCTACTCACTCGGCTAAACATTTTGTGGCTTGAGGTCTCGGCATTAGGAGGCAGAAGGACAATATTAGTTAGCCTAAGTTTCTTCTGTAGTGAATATGTCTCTGCAGAGAATAGAGGGCAGAGAACAAGAACGCTTATGATTTACAACAACGTTAGTGTTTTTAAACTTTAGTGCAAATGCCAAGAGAACAGTTGGCCAATGCAAAGCAGAACGGTTTCTTGTCTGTGCTCCTCTAACTTACCATTATTTGATGGTTATAAGTGTATGGCGTCAATCTAGGGTCTGCGATCTGAAAATGCGATCTGGAGTAGCAGTAGGTACTAGTATAATGCACAAGGTGATGGGCTCTTTTCTCCAATACTCCATTCTCACAGCAGCAGCTAACAGTTGATAATAATGACTATAAAAATGTCGACAGTGTCCTAATCGCAGAAAACGGACTGGTTTGCTGGTTTGAGTGAGTGACCTGGAGTGAGGTGTAGTACTTTACTTTTCTGATGTGATTTAAACAGACATTGCCAGATAAATGCATACTGCTCTACATCAGGTTGTGTTCTAGATCCCATGTACATAAAACACCATTATACAGGCACACAGATCAAGCCTGAATAATTATAGATGTGACAATTACCATAAATTTACTTTAAGTTTAATCAATAGTGTGCAAAAGGTCTCCGGACTCTCTCAGTTTTTATGGGCTGTCTACACCCACTCTCCATCTCTAATCATTCCCCCGTTTTGTTGTGTTTCATCTAGTTGTGCATTTTCCTTTACACTTTGTAGTGTTTCTGATGTTAGGTCATACATAAAGGTTGTTTTCCTTGTGCTGCAGCTGGATTTCCGCCAGATTTGTTAATTTGTAAACTCACAAAAATCCATCTTGAACTGCTCTGTGATGTAGGCTGGCCTTTAAGTGAGGTAAGGAAGTATGACAGAGGAGGCAGCAGGCAGGAGCTGTGGTCCACAGGTTCCATATTTTTATTCATTTTTTTTTCAGTAAATACAAAATGTGCAATGGAGGCAGGTGGAGCTCAGTGGAGCTCAGAATACTCAATGAATAACAAGATGCCTTAAATACATTCCTACTAACTGGGTAAATCTATTAAAAAGAATGCCAATCAGCAGTGTTCAAACTCTAATTAAGTAGTGGAAAATGAGGGATTTTGTAGAAACCAAACCATGGTCAGGTAAAACAACAAATCCTTTAGCCACAACTGCCAGAAATGTTGTTTGGGAAGCAAAGAAAAAACCCTCAAATAACTTCAGCTGAAATACAGGACCCTTTGAAAAAGTGGTGTGGCTGTTTCAAGATGCACAATAAGAAGGCACTTGAAGAAAAATGGGCTGCATGGTTGAGTCGCCAGAAGAAAGCCATTACTACACAAGCATCTCGCTTACAATACGCCAAACAGCACAGAGACAACTTCTGGAACAAAGTCATTTGGAGTGATGAGACCAGAATTTAACTTTTTGGCCACAACCATAAACGTTACATTTGGAGAGGAGTCAACAAGGCCTATGATGAAAGATACACCAGTCCTACTGTGGATCATGGAGGTGGATCACTGATGTTTTGGGGATGTGTGAGCTACAAAGGAACAAGAAAAGACAAATGCAGCATGTTATCAGAAAATACTGGAGGAACATTTGCACTCATCAGCCCAAAAGCTGTGTATGGGACGTACTTGGACGTTCCAACATGACAACGATCCAAAGCACAAGGCCAGGTCGACCTGTCATTGACTACAGCAGCATAAAGCAGACCATCTCAGTCTCCTGACCTCAGTATCATTGAGCCACTCTGGGGAGATCTCAAACGTGCAGTTCATGCAAGACAGCCCAAGAATTTACAGGAACTGGAGGTTTTTTACAGCTTTACCATCTGAGAAAATAAAGAGCCTCATCCACAACTACCACAAAAGTCTTCAAGCTGTCATTGATGTTAAAGGTGGCAATAGACCGTATTAAGAACTGGGGTATGTAAACCTTTTATCAGGGTCATTTGGGTCGTTTCTGTTGTCATTATGATTTAAAAAGAGTAAACACAGCTGTTTGACAATAAATGGCTCCACCCAACCACTAACTATGAGTGAAAAGAGGTTTTTAAGTTATTCATATTCTCTGAAAAATGGCCAAAAAGAAATCACAAATTCTGCCAGGTAAGCTTATGAGCACAACTGTATATTGTTACTCAGTGTAAGTTCTAAATGTTTGTTTCCCGCCACAGATCGGCTGCCATCATCAATCACTCCTACAAGATCTGTAAATGAAACATAAAATCAATAAATAATTCATTAAAAACCCAATCGTGTGCAACATCTTTTTTGTTTGTGCAAATTAGCGTTTGTAACAAGTGCTGTGTACTTTGTGCTAAATATATATTAAAGTGCTTAGTGAAGTGTGCAAGTGCTACTTTTAACAAACAGCCTATTGGTTATATGCTCTAAGCAAAGTATTCACGGCCACACCATGGCCTAACCGGCTCATTGTGACCAATGATGTGGTGGCAGTACTGACAGGTATGGGCGTGTTTTAGGTTTGAAGATGTACATTTAACCGTTGCGGTTAATAAGAGAAGATAAATCCAATCACCAACCTCACCATTATTCATTTAAAGCACCTGCCTATTTGCAAATGCTTTCTATGGAAGCCCTCCCAGAACAGAATATGTGGAGCAGACTATCAGGTTAAACGGTGGCAGAAAATAGTGTAAATTCTGATAAAGATGCAGATGCTATAATACATACATAGATGTCAAGTTTATAGGGGGGTATAAATAATTGCCACTGTTCTATTGGCCCAGAATGTAGAGAAGGGCAGAGCGTTACTGGCTCAAAAAGGAGGTTTGCCGTCAGGTTAGTGGAATGACAGTGTGAGATTTAGATAGATAGATGGAGAGAGGGCGTGTTCTTCCTCAGGAGGCTTGCACTTTAATTGAGTTTATGAAGCAGTGGAGGGAGCAGATTGATGGAGGACATCCATCTAATAGCACCTTAATCTCTGTGGGACTCTCTCTTCTTCACTCACTCTTCATCTTTCACCTCAACAAACCTCAACAATTCCACTGGATCTTTACTTGAAAAATCATTCATTCAAATTACATCATTTCAACCTGACGTAATTAGCTGGTTAGCCTTGTGCATCAGTACTGCGCTCTTGTGCTGAGGTCCACATTGATGTGTGGGGTCTGAGGGAGGGATTATTGACTGAACATCAAAGGGAAAGGAAAAAAGAGCTGAGCTCTTGGGCTTATTTTAAAAAGAGAAAATCATATGGTAAAGAGTCCATGTTGTATGAATAAGAGAGCACTGTAAGTGTGAGTATGGCAGTATGGCAGTGTGCTGGTTCCTAATGATATACACTGTTACACTGTTACCCTCCAAACATCTTCATGCCTCTGCTGTGCTGCCTTCAATAGTCACTTTTATATTTGTTCATTATGTTGGTTATTGTGGAGGTATTTTTCTAGTGTCACATTATCTTATTTTGTTTGACACCGTTAGCATTAAAACCAAATGTAAAATTTGGCTTATTCCCTATAATGTAAAATTTGGTTTAAATATTACAACAAGACTGAATGATTAATTAAGAAATACAACCAAAAGTTACTTGTAAAACCATGTTGTGACATTAGTGTGTGTTTGAAAAATCTGTCGTAATAAGAATGTAAAGAAATAGAGATTGTTTTGACAAATGCAAAAAGAGAAGAGCAAACAGACAAAACTACTTGATTTTAATATTAGCTGATGTAGACTGGAGGCTTGGCCAAAACAGCAGAAGCCCCTCCCAATCAAACGTTCAGACTCAGCACTTCCTCAGCCCACCATGGCCTTGTTTCCAGCGGTGCACTGCCCATTCATCCGCAGCATTAGTGGGATTAACCTCACCTCTCCTGCTGGAGGCTCTGGTCGTTTGTCTCTCTCCTGCAGCAGCCGACTTGAAGCTCTCCTTTAGTTCTTGTTCTCAGATGAGCTTTCTTTTCTGGCCACCGTTACATTATCCTACAAAATGTATGACAGTCACTGTGTTCCTTAACGCTGATGGGAATTCCATCATCTTCTTTTCCTCAGATTACTTTTGTCCTTGCTTTGTTCTTGGTGTGGTATCAAACAAAAACCTGTGACTATACTAACAATAATCACAATATTTCCTTTAATTTAAGATTGTCCTCTTCTTTATTTAGGGTTCTTTGGGTATTTTTACTTGATTCATTTGGTCTTTGCACTAAGAGGCTTTGTGTGGCTTCCCCCGCCTTATCTGTTTCTGGCAGGTGTCTATAAAAACATTCTTTGGCTGGATTCAGAGGTAGGTTGGTAAAATGTCAGGGGTTCCTCAATTCACATTGGGGGGGGGGATATAAATTAGCTAAACATCCTGTGCATAAACCCTGCACCATTTTGTTCTGCTCTGAGTTGAGCTGCTCTCAGCAGCAGAAATAGTCTTTCCATTGGGTCCTGTCTTTAAATTGAGACCTCACACCAGTGTAGGCAGTGTAGTAAATCAGGCTATATGACCTTTATGTCGACTAATATGCTTCTTCCTTGACCTATCTGATCACCCTCCGTTTGACTTGCAACAGAGCCTTGGAACAGCCCACTACTCTTTGGCCTTGTATCCTTTCATTTCAAAACTGTAATCAACATTCTCTTTAATTATTGACATGTTTTAACTCCACTTTTGATATGTCAGAATCTTTAAGACTATGTTGTGATGAGGCATCTCCATAATGAGGAATACTCAGGCCATTACCGCTGACTTAGAGTGTATGCATTGGGCTAAAGGGCACGACACAGGAAAAGGAGAAATATATGACATGGTTTGACATGGTTTGTGGCAGTTGGCTCTTGCTCTCTTTGATGGATTTGGTCCAAAGCCTTGAGTCACTCAAATAAACTGTGACATTTGTGACAGCTGGAGATAGTGCCCTCTGCTATGCCTGGAACAACCACATTCAACCACATTCATATTTATATTAAATTAATTTCTTTCTTGTCACAAGGACTCACTGTATGTGACTTATGACATCTTTTTGTGTTTGGTGATGATAACAGTGTGCTGCAATTATTCACATTCCCATGCTTGTTGGCTTTTATTTACATCCGTCTGGCTTAGTTACTGTGAAGTAAACAAAATTAAAAGTCACAGTTTAAGCTTTCATTTTAATTGAAAGTGTGCCTTTTGGCTTTCTCTCTGTCACACTTCTGTTTCTGTTTCTGTTTCTATGTGTGGGGTGCACAGGGCCGTGATCTTGTGACAGACTGCTGCATATAGGCAATGGTTTACTGCAAAAGTTTTACGTGCTGTTGGATGATATCACACACTTAAGGGCTCTAAAACACACAGCGCCAGCTCATTGCCCACAGAAAAGTATTCAGCCCGTTCCCAGAAAATGTCAGAACAAATTAAAAGGCAATACAGAAAGTTGGTTATTTATCAAAAACAGGACGCAATAAAAAGTGGTTAAAAAATGACAAATGTTAAGTTTCTCAAAAGATTTATTCAAACAGACAACGTTGGTCAATGTCAGAGTCAGTCAGTCAAAACCTTTTATTTATTGATCATTTTGTATGCATTAAAATTCAGTTTTTATCCCTTCAACCCTTAAAAAACCTCTGGAGAAATTTGTGTAGCGTTTACAGAGATTGACGTCAGATTGCCCAGTCTGCTCTATAAAAAGCCCTTATATAAGCTGAGTATTCAACAGATTTCACAGCAGACAAGTGGTACAGCATACATATATACACTAGTAGTAGATAGCAATCCAAGGCAGCCTAATGCCACCCATAACAAATTATTATGAACAACACATGAATTTTTTTTTGTAATTTTTGCAGATGCAAAGCTGTGCATGAGTCACCAAATCTCCCATTCATCGTTCTGCTAATGTGTTGGCAAAGCACTTTGTTACAATGCAATATTTTAACATTAATACATGAGTGCATGTATACTAGGGATGTAACGATTCACTCAACTCATGATTCAATTCTGATCTTCTTTTATGAAATGAGTTGAGAGAAATTAGAAGTGCCCTTTTCATAAATGCTGCACATTTCTTTAGAAAATAAAAATATATTTTGTCAAATAACAAAATTAAATTGCAGCTTCAAAACAAATTCCAAAAAAAGAATAATAGAAATAGAGGTGTATTTTTCATCTTTGTCCCAGTACCGTCCCGAAAGCCAGTTCCAACTGAGTAAATGTCAACTGTCCCCATATTTATTTAAAATATAGGGTAATGTTTGTCCATTTGTAAGTTTATAAATAATAAATAAAATCTTTACAATAATGTTCACATACAATTAAATATGCTGATAAGGCTTGGTACTTTTAATAAGTGGACATTAACAAAGTTGATTTAAAATCCCCAATAAATCTGCCTCTGATGAATTTAGTCCTGGTGTTACCTTTTGTCTTGTTATTATTTATTAATAATACAAATATATCTATTTAAAACAAGAATGTATTAACAGTAAAAATTAAAGTGAAGACCAGAAGTATTTCACAAAGGACTAGATTTGGTCCGCGGACCTTAAGTTGGAGACCCCTGCTCTTTACTCTCAATGGCTGCAGCAGAGACACATGAGCCACAACTCTCTGACAAGGGCCTCAAACCTGTTTAAGACAGGTCTGACTGTGTTATGAAATAATAACTTATGGCTCAGAGATGGTTCAGACTCTGGACGACAGCCCTCTTTGTAAAGTTGAGCCTCTTTCCTCACATTCTCTCTGTTCTCCAACGTTACTTTTTGTCCGTTTTGGAGAGAGTAAAGCTCAGACACAGACCTGTTTTCGTTGCGCGCTTGTTAAGTCCCACTCATTAAGTCCTAAGTCCTGCTCATTAAGTCCTGCTTATAAAGTCCGCGCAGAGCTGACTCGACCCGGTACTGGTCTGTGCAGCAGGTGGGACACAGACGGTGAGCGAGTGAACGCCTTTTGCTAAATTGGATTTACTACTATCAAAGTTTCAAATTGTGCTGATATTGTGCACATTCACCTCCTGAACTGACTCTGTGGCAGTGACGAGCGGGAGGTGTGTGTTCAAAACATAAATGGCAATTTATTTACCATTTCAACCGACTTGAAACGTCACATATGTTAATCGATTTTTAACCAGCTCACAGTTAATCGTTACATCCCTAATGTATACCATACAATGTAACTTAAAATCACCAGCTTCAAACACATGACGTCTTGTGATTCAAGAGAGGGCCGTGACTCAAAAATCCTGAAGCACTTAAATGTTCCATTGGTCAAATAAACATTATTTTTTACAAGTGCACAATCCTTGAAAAACACAGTACAAAAACAAGACAGAAAACAGTTAAACCATACACAGGAATCTATATTGCTAGGGATCACGGAGCCAAGTATGTTTATCAGGTCGCATTCAGATAACCTGATAGAATACTTGCACTGTTTCTTTTATATAGAGGAAGTCTTACAAACAACAGTCAGGTAGCTCTTGGTTGAGCAAGTGACGCCAAAGTCTGTCATTAATCCGAAGATATAGAGTAAATGCACTGGGCTGATGATCCAAACCAGACTCAGTGCTCTCACTCTTCTGGATGTGGGCTTTGTCCTGATTCAAGGCTTTTAGTTCCATTGTTGTGGACATTTAGTGGAAGATATCATTAGTCTTTTGAAAATATTTACGTGGTTCAGTGGCTGAGAATAAACTGGACTGTTAGTCTGTTCGGGGCTTCAACCATATTTTCTTTCCAATTTTTTTTTGTAAAATCTACAGTATGTTGTGAATCCAGCATGTCAGACTCTGGGGAAATTAATCCTAAACCATTTTGATGCATATAAGTCTAACACCTCTGAAGAGAAAGAAAGAACTCTCCCATCACTGTAAACATGCCAGTCAGCTGGAAATGCTGTCAGTTGCTTTCATTTTGCCTGTAGCCTGTCTTCAGGCCTTGTTTGTCCTTAAGGCCCTGTTGTAGACTGTCACTTCCCTACCGTCCCAAAGAATATTGTTTCGAGTTTAGTGCCGTTTGCTCAAAACCAGAGAGCATCACATTTCTCTGAAAGCTGCAACAACCTGGTTGACATTGTGACATTCATTTCAAATGTTCTACCTTTGAAGGGAAGTATTTTGATATCTCATGTCTGTTCACCTGCTTTAACTTGTACAGTTGTTCTTTATTACACAGTCTCAGTTTGCACAGCTACAGTAACCACATGGAGACTTGGGCTTATTGCTTTACTGTTGCATATTGCTTGTTTACTCCCTGTTGTTTCATGTCAGCTGCAGAATGATTTGAAAGGGGTTTTTAAGAGGCCAAATGATATTCTAATACAGACACACCACTGGTAGTAATGCAAGCCCAAATGTGTTGGATTCATATTTATACCTTACATGCTTCTTTATAAGGACAGCAGAAACCCTTAAGTCTATCACCAAAAGTGAGAGAGAGGGGAAGGCATAGCAGCACCAGCATTCTGGTTCTAATTGATTCCCTTTCATTAAATTGAGTGTTGACACTGTTGCTTGTGAACATTGACAGCTCTATAACACTGCTAAATGAGGCCTTTTTGAAATTTGGCATTTCTGTTGTAAGAAAATTCTTCAAATGCAAAGTGAATCTCTGACATAGACATCTCTCTGGGTTCATTTTAGAGTGCCAGATGGAAGCCGTAAATCTCCCGATGTGAATAATATATTGTGAAGCATCTAGCCATTCATGAGCCTGTGTTTGCAGATGCAAGTGTATGTGTGTGATTGGAAGCATGCTTTGTGAGTGTTTGAGTTGTAATAGTCCACGAGGGAGTCAGTCTGGGGGTGCATGCTGCCACTGCTGCTTATGCAGGAGAAAACATCAGTATGGGGCAAGAGGCAGCATTAAGCAGAGAAGTGGTTTGTACACATTACTTAAACTGTTATTGACAAATATACAGGGAGTGGGCTCAGTCATCGTGGAGGAGGAAGTGTGTGGTAAACAGAGAGCAAAGTGCTAAATGGTGTGTGCCTGTGGTAAATGCTGCTGTACGATTACCCACCACCACCTGTCTGCTGTCTTTTAGCATTTGCAAAGCACATGCACTGCAGCAGAGCGGCTGGGCTCATGGTAACAAATGAAGGAGATTTGAATCAGGAACTAAGCTGTACTGTACACGTGAAGGTGTATCAGGCTCACGCAGTATCACACTTTATCGTCATATCATTGGGTCAGTATTTTCACATTTTGTATTTGTCTTTATCAACACAAAATAAAAGGAATACTAACATTTGTTTAATCATTAAATCAAGGTATGCTGCCATGCACCACTTTCACACTTTCAGAGAAAACACTTCAGTAAAATTATTTCATTGGATTCTTTCTCTTTTTGAGGATAGTTTAGTATTTCTATGGTAACGAGACACTCATTATTAGGTGATCTTTCAAATCCACACATCTGTGTGAACAACAGCAGCTCTCTAGAGAAAGACAGAAACATCGCTATCACAGTTTGTGAAAGAGCAGTGCCTATTTAATGGACTTTTGTTACTGGGCTCAGCTGCCTCGTTCATTGAAATGTTCTGCATATGCATCCTTCACATTTAGCCTTTATTCCTGTGCCATTTTATCCATATATACATGCTACAGAAACATGGTGTGGAGCAAAAGTGAGGGCTGCACTGATGATTGTAAATGCTTCTGATATTAGTAAATATCAGTACGCCTCAAAGTTTTAATTGAGCAAATCACAAACACAAATGCCTTTCTCTGTCCCTGATTCCCCAGACCATAGAGATAAGTCATTTATTCAAAGGTGTCCCTAATGTTGGTTGGACCCTTGTATATTGTGTCTGTACTTAGTTGGATCTTCTTTTTGGCCCACAATAGAGATGGTCAGAGCCTTCTCACTGGGCCTTGCCCTCCACTGTGTTACAAAGTGCCAGTATGATATCTCACTCCCTGGAGCGCCAGAGGCCAGAGGGACCTGACTAAACAATGGCATTGTCTCTGTTGGGGGGGGGAGCCAAAGTACCACCCACTCGGACAATCTGGAAGTGGCATCTGTGCTCATGTGCTGCACCAGGGGTTTTGTTGGGTAAATAGAGGTGCCACAGACTGGGGCGGAGTGTCATTGACGTGTGAGGGGTTCAGAAGAGAAGGAGAGAGCAGCATCACACTGAGAGGCCACTCAATAATTTAGCACAGCCTCCTGGTTCAAAGAGTTATCCAGCTCTTGCACAGCTTATCTGTGTCTGACTTTATCCAGTTCTTGTGTTAATACAATAAGAAAATGCAGAACATGAAAAAAATCATGATATTTGCTCCTTTTCTACCTGTGTGGCTGAGGATATAATAGATATTTGTCCCATCCTGTCGTCCTGGGACTCCTGTCTCCTGGTTTCCCTGTCTGCATGTCCCGGTTCACACAGTGACCTCTGTCTTGCTGTTGGTGGGCAGTCCTTTGTGCTTGGGGTGCACGTGGGGCGAGTGGCCGTACACCAGCGGCTGTGAGAAGAGCTCGGGCAGCGTCTCGATGCTGAACTGCCTCTTGTTGGAGTAGACCTGGCGCCGGCTGTTCTGCTGGTGCAGAGCCTGGTGCTGCGGTGGGATGGGATGGTGTAGCGGCCCTTGGAGGCCCATGTGAGAGGCCAGTGAGTGCTGGGCGTGACTCTTACTGGGGTCCCAGGCTTTGAAGGCCGAGCTGGAGGTGAGTGGGTGGGTGTTGGTCTTAGAGATCTTGGGCTTGGGGATCTGGGAGGCGTTAATAGTGATGGCCAGTGGGGCGTGGATGTCCGGCGGCGGCAGGAAGGGCTTGCCCTTTGGGTGGAAGTTGACTGGCTGAAAAGTGGGAGGGGACTGGCGGTGGGTGTAATCCAGCATCGGGTAACTTTTGTAGTAGTCTCTAGAAGTTGTGTCTGGATCAAGAACAGCACAGGGACAAATAATAAGAATAAAACACATTAAAGTATATTTTCTGTCAGCCGGTTATTCCAGTTCATTTACAATAAACAGCTTATTTTACCAGTGTTGTTTATCATCGTGATTTCTTTCATTATAAATATTTCACAAGAGATATATCCTAAGGTAAGGCCCTGTCCGTCCTCCTTTGGTACTTTTTCCTGAGTTTTTTCTTACCCTGATGGAAGATGACTAGTTCAACCTGTTAGTCTATTTTCTGTTTTCTTGTTCATCCCTTTGAGGCAATTGTTATTGTGATACTGGGCTATAAATTTAATAAAATTTAATTGAATTTACAGTTCAAACGCTGTCACATTTCAGTAACTTTATAATGCAACAACAAGCCCCTGGTGCACTGGATTCTTGGCAGCTTAAAATGCTTGCTGTACTGGCTGTATGTGTTGCATATGGATCAACTTAAAATAGAAAAAATGCCAGGTTGTCTGTCAGCAGCAGAAAAAGCTAGACTTGTGGTGTGATAAAACTGCAGTTGCAATGTAAAGGTGAGATTAGCTCAAATTTCTGGCCAGAGGAGATAAATTGGGGATTGTAACAGAAAGAATGAAATAAATGCTTGCCTCCCACAACACCTGCTGTTGCTGTCCCTTTGAGTGTCTCCACACATGTTGCCAGCAGAAGCATCTGACAGCCCTGTTCGCTGTGCGTGCTCCATTTCAACCACCTTCCATCTGCCTTTTCCTTCTCTCCACATTTCTTCCGTTTTCCAAAATTCATTTTTTTCCCTTTTACTTTCACCTCTGCTGTTTACAACTATCACATTCTGCTCTCTGTACAGAATCCGACTATTGCTTACTCTGTGTAAAGACGAATCTAATCTAATTTAACTTTGTGAGTAAATACACTTTGAGGCTAAATGACTGATTTAGCAAAGGACAGGGCACTTTAAGGGTGAGGGCAGAGTTATCAAGGGAGGAGTGAGGTTGGCATGACTTCAAATGTTGAAATTGCTTTCTCCATCTTAAGCCCTATGTGTTTTATTAAGATTCTACAGCAGCTTGATACCTGCTGTATTACCTGGCAAAGGGTCAGCTTTTCCAGCCAAACCTTAGTGTGTCCTAGCCATGACTTTGCCCACACAGTCAGGACTGTCCGGACACGGTGCACTTAACTGCACAGCGAGCGAACTGCTAAGCATGTGTGAAAAGATGACTGGACTGTACAATGTGTAAAGTCCCTGTTTGTGGGAGGCTCCTCCTGAGCATTCACAGCATGTCTGATTAGAGCCACAATCCAGTAATGTCATTTTAATGTGTTTAATATTTCTAGTTGGTTATAGCTCTCCTTGTATATTGTGTCCATGCATTTAGCTCATGTCCATGTGTCAACCAGTCGCTCTTCATCAGCGTCACTGTGTCCTTATCTGTCTGCACTGATCAGTTGATGTCCAGTCCACTATATTGTTAATATCATTATAGTTAATACTGCTAGTTTCACTCCAAAACTCACTGAGTGCACTTCTCTATTCCCTTGAGCAGAAGTCAACACTTGTTTTATTAGGGTGCCTCGTGCCATACCTTATGCTTCACAGTGACGTAATTATACAGCCACTTCAGTCCAAGTCTCCCCTTGTTGTTGAAAAAAAAAGACCTGTGGAGTTAGTCGCACTGTGGGGTTCAAACCCTACATAAAGAAGGGTTTAGTAACAATAGCTGTGTAAATTCAAACTTAAATGTCCATTTCCTCGTTGTTTCTGTGTCCCATTCGAAATGTATAGGATCTTAAGTATGTAAGTGCTCTGCTTTCAGGAGGACATGACTTCAGAAGACATAATGTTTGCATCATGCTGCAGTGTACAGTGAAATAATAGACAGGGAGACCGGACTTCAGCAGCAGTACTCAAACATGAGCCTTGATTCATTCTGGTCTGATGAGAGTCCGACTCATAAAAAATCCATTATCTTAATGGGTGCTTGCCCCCACTCCTGTATGCTCAGGAGCATGTGCATTAGTGTGTTTTTTAATCATCCTCCTGCCTGACTCAGGACGTTTGCTGGTGCTGGACTGATCTCTGATACAGATTTGTGTGTGTACTCACCCATAGCCTTGAGCGTCGTGTACTTATTGAAGCCCATTCCCAGGTTGTTGTGAGGGTGAGACAAGGCCATGGCTGGACCCAAGGGAGACAGGGATGCATTGTTCAAATGGTTATGCTCTGCAATTGGAAGAAGACACAGACGTGGAGAAACATTACTACATTAAACACGAGCTACAAAGGCATAAAAAGAAAGGTTACACGTTAAATTAAAGCTACTAGGTACTTGTTTGTTCACTTCTCAAATCAAAATGTAATGGGAGATCTTTTAGAACACAATGCCTGGGATGTTACATAACTTCAGCTTGAAACAAAGAAAATATTCATAAAGCCTTTGATGCACATATATTCATTTTACCAAAGAAAAATGCCCATGACTAATCAGCCATAAATGATAGTCTTGTAATACAATGATAAACAGTAATAGTAATATTGTACACGTTGTCCAGACAGAAAATGACCCTCCCATTGTATCCAACTCCGGACGACTGAGACACAGTAGTGAGAATGAAACGAGGCAGAAATAACAGAGAGGAGAACTGAGCCCGGGATATGACACCAGCTCTGACTGATTGAATTAGAAATGGATCCGCACTTCCCCGTGTAATTGATCTGCAATGATGACACGCTGAGTACCCCACAGAGCGCAGAAACCACAAATGTTTGTGGTAGTTAAATGCGTTCATCCGTTCTCCCTGGGTATTCATCCAGCAACACCTCAAAAATACATCTTTCAATGCATGACCTTTAACCAAACCTGCCATAGATGAAATGACTTTTCAAAAAAAGGCTCAGGAGCTCAGATGCGTTTGCATGATAACGGGAAAGCATTTGAAGGCAGAGTATTGTTGCTGGTCTGAGGAGTAGAGCTGTCCTGTGTTGCACTGTGGATATAATGAGACAGAGAGACAGGCAAAGATAAGAGCGCAAAGACAGTGGGAGAGATTCGTGGGCAGAGATAGACGGACAAAACTAATTGATGGAAAGATCCCTGGCCCCTCTCCAGTCTGACCACAGGGCTTCTCCCATGCCACCAGGAGATTGTGTGGGTTTGCCTTTTCTTGTTTTGTTACATTTTTGTGATGCAGATACAGAAAAAGGAATACTGCACTTTTTGAATAATATTGACGCAATTCTTACTTTTTCAGAAATGACACCTAGTAAAAAACTGAAAGCAGAAGTAACCTCCCTGTGTGTAAATATAACCTTTTCTATTCAAATGATTCAAATGATTTTAGTGAAATGTAGTAGTAGTGTGTCCTCATCTGGGGTTTGCACGTGCACGCTCTCCACGCTAGCACGCATTTGTTTTTGTTTGTTTCTGGGTACTCCCGAGCTTTGTCTGTGCGAGTGTGCAGGCAGCAGAGCACCACTGGGTGATGGCCTAATTCAGCAGGGCTCCACATCAAAGAGGCTGACTGCTGCGAAGCCTTGAGCCACGACTACTGCCACAGACACCCACTCTCTGCAACGACGACGAGGTAATGAGAGGACTGACCGCTGTTGTTTAAAGCAGGGAGCGGCAAACTAAATATCAGGCAGAAGAGTTAGTCCAAACTAAATATCAGGCAGAAGAGTTAGCATGAGCAAATCAACATGTCACATTATTTTATAAATGAGGCTGAACGGAGGAAAAAGGTGACAGAGAGGCAAGAGCAGGTCAGTGGAGGCAGAGAGGGTGCTGTGTGACACATAACAAACAATATATGCACTGTTCACTTGAGCTGCTCTGTCAATGGGAAAATGCTGCTGATGGCCTTGATTAAAAATAGCCCGATCCAAAGACGTTTTTTTCACATTGTCAGCTGTCATTCTGTTGTGCTTTGAAAGATAGACACCATAGACACTACGTAGAGCAGTTGTGAGTTTAGTAGACCATTAGTTGAAAAAAAATGTGTGTTTTCTAGTGGCATTATTAGAGCCGAAGAGCTGCAATGTGAGACAAATGCCTTTTACCTTTGCACCTTCATATAAAAACATAGTTGTAGAGCCAAGACTGTTGACAATGCTACGTGACGCATGCAGTGGAGTAATAAACCTTATCCTGTTGGCTCCTTGTCTGCTTTGGTAGATTGCTGTAATTTTTAGTGGCAATGTTTACAGGCACATAAAGAGAGTCTTGACAAAATGACTGGGAGCAGTGGGGGTTTTGTATTAGCCCTCTTTCCGTTTCGTTCCTGTTTGTTTGTGTTAAATAGAGTAAAAGGACTTGTTTCAGTACTTCTCCTATCTCAGTCACTCCTTGTGAAGAGTAAAGCAGGGCTTATCCCGGGATAACACCATTATTTCCTGCCTTTAGCCTACCTCACACACTGAATGCAATGAACCTGGCTGCCAGTCCACTGACAGTGTTTACATAATGCAGTGGACCGCCATACATTAAAACACGTGGGTTTGGCGTGGGCAAAGACAGGGCCTTGTTTACTTTAGCCTTTTGTCAGAGGAAGATGTCGATGTAAAAGAAATATGGAGTGTAAAAGATGATGAAGCAGCTAGGCCGTGTGAAATGGAGCAAGCTGGGAATAAGAGCTCACTAGAGTCGTGATGTTTTTCAGCACCACGGACAGTTCCTGCAGCCTCATTTTACACAAACTGAACTTGTCTTTGATTAAAACCAAGTGTTTTTTTTTGGGGTGGTTTTTGGGGGAAGGGGGGTATTTTTTCTAGTTCTACTCTCCTTAATTATCCCCCTGACTTTCCTTGTGTTTGTGTTTGTCAGGGCCATAATATAATCGGCCTGCTTCAAATTTCATGAATAATTTGAGAACTGAAGGTCAACTGCAGAGAAAGAATTATTTTTTTATGTGTAAACATGCAGACACAAAAGTAAAACCTTTCTCACATTTTTGCCTTAATGCGTGTTGGTGTCACTGATAATCACTTCCTCTTTGTGTGTACGTGCATGTGAATGTGTTGTTTAACGGTGAAACAAACACTGTGAGTAAATCTCTTTCTTCCATTATTTCTTATGTACAAATAGTTACTTTGCCTTGACAGGTGTCTGTCCTCTGGTCCCAGAAAACAGACAAAGTCTCTCCTTCTGTAATTTGCAACAAACAAACCTCTGGCCATTGGCACTTAACTTGTGTCATTGTCCAGTCTCACACACCAGCCTACAGACTGAGACAGTGTTCAGGGCCTGTTCTGTTCCTAGAAATAGCACATGTATTGTGTGTGTGTGACTACATTCAGAGCCTCATTATTATTGTACATTAATGTATGTGTGTGTGTGTGTGTTGCATAACCATCTTGAGCTGCTTCTAACAGCTGCAGAAACAAGATGAGGAGAAGAAAACCTTGTTTGGGTCTCCCGCATTCGGCTCATTTCGCTCAATTAATCTTTAATGAGCGAAGTTTCCCCAACAACTGTTTTAGATTCCACATCAGACTTTTGGTGCTCAAGAAAGGTCACACAAAGGTCATGAAACATCTGACTGACGCTTGAAGAGTGAAACCAAACCTGTTTGACCACGTAACGCTTCTGTCTAGGTGTGTTTGTGAAAGGAAAGCCACGAGTCAACAGTGACAACAAAGGTCACACTTTGAAGAGAAATGCGTAAACAGATGATGTGTCTTAGTAGCCCGTCTGAGCGTCTGTTGTGTTTGTGTGTACAGTGGATGGTAGCTAACAGGTAGCACTCCTGTACTTAGAGAGCTGCTGAATTATTGAAGGAATCTGAGTGTTGAACACAGCCTCTCATCACACAGGCCAAGCAGGCCCTGGGGCTTCACTTACAAATCTATGAAATCCAACCCAAAGGCTGACAAACCATTTTTACACATCACATGAGACTAATTAAATATTAAAACACTTGATGTGGATCGTACATTATGTGTGTACTACCTTGTAATATAAGGGCTTATACAGGTTTACTTAAGGGCACACACGCCTTGTCTTGAGCAGTATTCTGACTTCATGTGCCATAGTTGTTTCACTCTGTTCTGTCAATATTATAATGCAACAACACAATGCTAAAGATATTGTTTTAGGGCTTTCAAATTTCTTAAGACAGAATTTCAAGAGATGCAGCAGTTGTTCAAAAAGTAACAGGTCCCTAACAGCAAACCGTGTGCTGCAGAATACATACACTTATTTCATACATACTGTATTTTTGCTCGACTAGATTATTATCAGTGTTAATATCTGAATGAATTCCGTGATGTTGCTGTTGATATGTTTTTTTTTTACAAGTTGATTTGTGAAGGTCTCTGAGGACTTGACACCCTTGAATCATGGGCAGACTTTGTGGAAAAAGATTATCCAGCATCGGGTTAATTATTTATACATGCATCTAGATATGGAGGAAGTGTATAGGCTCTGCATATTATTAATGTTCTGATAAGTCACTCGGCCATATTTAAGCTTAAAATATTTGAACCAATCAAACCAATCTAGTGGGGAAGCAAAGAAATGTGCGTCTTATCAGGCTGCGAGCATCACGTGACCCCAGACCTTTGATGCAGCCGAAGAAATGCAATAGAGGATGAAAGAGAGAAAAAGGGAAGGAGCTCAGACGACTCAGAGGGAGGCTACTGGAGGTGGAGAAGTCCAGTAGAAAAAAAAGATGAAGTGCTTTGGAAAGTATGAAGCATTGGGGGTAAAAAGTGAAATATGGAGTGGACTGGTTTATCATATCACTGCAGCTGTCTTTCACTCACACTGCCCTCATTATGGTCACCTCCTCTGATGCGTTAGACACTGCACACACACTGTCTGTGTACAGTTAAGTCTTATTCTTCTGGTGCTACACGCATGCTCTTGACTAATTGATGCAGGCCTGTAATGTGTGTGCATGTCTCTAACCACAAAAGCACATAGTTAATCATCTGAACAACAACATGTGCAGTGCTTCTGGGTTTCTATGTGCACACATTTATAGAGGTGTACAGGTCTGCATGTACTGTATGTATGGGAAAGATCTCATTCCTATTCCTGCTGGAATCACTGACTTCACGCAACAGCGACACAAAACCCGCAACCATTACAACATTTGGAGTGACTGATCATGAATAATAACAGTGTGGACCCGTAGTGAAGAACACAGGACAAGTAGTGTAGAGGTTTAGATCAGTTCAAAGCCGTCTTGTGCTGGAAAAGTAGCACCTGGACCAGAATAAAACAGAATAGACCTTCAGCAGCATTCTTCAAAAAGCAGCAGAGGTCAAACTGCTTCTGTAAAAGGACTTCTGCATTGCTTTGTCCTTTAATGGCTGCTTTTCATGCAGAGGGGGGGTTACTCCTGTGCCACATACTTAAGAGGCTACAAATCTATGGTCATGTGGGCTGCCTGTGAGGACTGCATCAATCTTGTAATCCATCAGCACACACAACATATCCTACACTCCTGCCTGCGTCCCTTTGTCTTGTTGATCATGAGCCAGCTCCCCTCTCGGTGTCTCCTAAAGCGTGAATCTCTTGCTGCTGTGCCCACCCACCATGTCTAACAGTGATCGATGCTCTGCAAACGCTCTGTCATACAGCCGCTCATAAACAGACTCTCTGCGTGCGGTGTTCACGCGTGACTTTAACCTTCAAGGCACCCTTCACGGCAACAGCTTCCACCTGCAGCCTCTGGACTCACGGCTGTGTTTGTGCCTTCATCTCAAGCACTGCTCATTAACATGTCGGGCTGGGGTTAGTCGCTCAGAGGCCACCTGGGACAGAGTGAGCGAGGAGAGTTGGGGGCGGGTACTGGGTGTAGTCCATGTCCTACACAGACTGCTAATTGGCTGGTGTAGCCTGAGGTGGGAGAAGAACAATAAAGGGAGGGAAGAAGTGGAAAGTATAGAGTAAGAAGGCTGAAAGATTTACCATGGGACAGAGAGGTACTGAGCTATGAAACATAAACATAATGACTTTAGAGCCATGCTTCTTGTGACTCCTCATATCCTTGTATTATACTTTACTGCTAATCTGTTCATGGGCTCTACTTTACCATCAGATCCCTTACTCTGTCTTTATCCCACTTTTTGTTCCCCCAAGGCAGTGATTTGTGAATTCTGTCATATTCTGGCAGCTGGCTCCTCTGTCTGGGCCCTCTCAGAGGAATAGAGGGGCAGACGGAAAAGAGAGTGCAAACACAGAGAGAATGAACGTACACGAGAGTCCAACCACCTCTGAATAATTACACCTCTCTCATGCGCTGTCAACTTCAGGTGTAAGATGTAGGCCACTATTCTCAACAAATAATGTTGCAAGGAACATAGGTTGCTTTTATGAATGACTCCTCGTTCTTAAAAGTTGAATCTTGTTTTTTGTGCCTGCTAACAATAAGCTAACAGTTTCAGAGCTGAATTTTAATTTTTATTTAACCTTTAATTCTGGTGGAGGGAATTACATTAATCATCACTGAAGTGTTTGAGGTGTGCATAAAGGTTAATGCTCAATGTTAGTGCCACAACACTTGCTCACCTGAACTCAGCTAATTCATGTAGCAGTTAATTACATGCCTTTTCAGTGAGAGGATGTCAAAAAGTGCAGTGACAAATGAGCTTCTTGCCTCTGCTCTTTGTCCAAAACAATTAACCTTTGGAATTCATTTTCCTCAGTCCACTTCACACCAGGTCAGGTCCCTGTCTTCAAGCAATTCATGTGTCTGGCAAAAATAAAAAGGTTACCTTTCCAAAGCATATTCTAGGTATGTGAGCGTAAATGGCAAACTGTGTTGACACAGTTGAACAAATAGGCCTCTCAAATTGAGCTCTGTGACAATTTTATCCAGAGAATGTTCTAGTCATACATCTTCCCAATCATTGGACTAACATTTAGAATGAGAGCTGGCCAACACAAGCAGAACATGTCCAAAGATGAGCTTCCCTGGAACGAGTAAAGGTTAAATGTTCCACTGCAGACTGTTGGGCATTACACTCAGCGCCAACTAGCCTCTTCCTCTGAACCATGGCTTTTCTATTACATTTATTGTCTTAATTAAATTCAACACAACAAACCCACACCATACGCACTCTCAGAGTGGCTTATGAAGGCAGCAATGTGATTTCATATGCCAAGGTCAGGACTTTGACATTTGTAACATGTGATTCAGCTTGTTATTGATGGAGACGGGCTGGGTGAAGTGTACCACCTCGGGGTGTGTTATAAAACACTTTCACAGAGGCCATTGTGATGCTGCTATGCTCAACATAGGTTAGGTTAGGTAGGTTACTTTCACAATGCACAATTAAACACGGGCCGAACATGCTATAATCTAGAAATCCTCAGTGCATTCGAACAGACCTAATGCCTCACTCTGCCACTGACACACACAAGACACATTTTACCATGCTTGACATTTCTGTCACAGCGCAGACAGCAAATGTATGCTGTCCAGTGACATTTCACATGCTGCTGCAGTCAGACTGTGACAATGGATTAAATAACTACAGGATCCATAAAAAGGGTGAAAAAGAAGACAGTACAGGCTGTAGTTGTCTTGTCTCACTTCAGAAACCCCCACAATTTTTGTCTCATTGTTGCCTCATTGCTTCCATCTGTCGCACACATCTTTAGATTCTCTGAGCGCTCACACAGCATGCTGCCATATCGCCCTCCTCTTAGAGCAGTTATCAGTTTGTGTCCCTCGTCTTTATTCTCTTATTTTTTGCTTTTTGTGTTTTTGACTGTTAGCGTTTGCCATCTCCAGCCGTAGCCCTCCCCCGTCTGTGTTACTCCTATACGCTGCTGAACAATTGAGATGCCACAACAAATGACAGGCTGTGATTGAAAATCCAGTTTAGCAGGACTGTTTCCTCTTCCACCTCCTGTTTTTCCTCCACCCCTCTTTTCTCCCCCTCGTTCTTCTTCTCTTGCTTCTCCGTCAGCTGTCGGTTCCAGCACGGTGGCCAACACACTGGCCTCTCTTTGATCCCCATAATGCTTTGTGATAGCTGTGTCAGCTCTCAGACTGATCTCAGAGAAACTCTCTCTAAGCAACATGCTCAGATCAATAGCGCAGTGTCACGAGGGAGTTGTTTTCTCTGTTGGTCTCTGCTCGTCTTATGATCTCATTCTCTCTATATCAAACTCGTTCTCCTCACGTCACATGTGCTGTTTCCCTGCTGCCTTCTGTCACTGTCCGGTCAGCTGTCTTTCTCTCATTTATTTAGTGCTGTCTTTCTCTTTCTGCTAGTATGTCATGGCACACAAATGCCCCAGAGCACATTAAAGATGACTTGGTTATTAAAGTCAAATGCTCCATCTTTTTGTTCTTGGAGTCATACTTCAACAAAGGCAAGGTTGTGTTAGTAATAAGTCTATAAAAACATTTTCAAAAAGGAACAAAGAGGCTGTCGTCCTGACAGTGTGATGTCTGCGATGTTGTAGTTTGTCCTTGTGTTGTTGTAGATGTGTGTGATCGCAACAATGTGTTTGGACATATGGTGTGTGTGTTGGGACGAGAACGAAGG